>QEPC01015764.1:969421-1061268 GCA_003113815.1 Sphenodon punctatus | reverse complement strand
GGGGGGGGGAGGAGCAACTCAGTCAAGGACAGGGGCGGTCCCGGCTGGCGGGGCCCTTGCCTTCCAGCCTGCTTTGGGTTGCTACAGGGCGAGAGTCTTATCAACCAGCTGCGCGGCTGGGGGTGAGAGCAACCTAGGATAGTTAAGTGTTATAGGGTGGTACTGAGGGACATCGGGCTGCCCTTTATTATTGGTAAGTAAGTTGGAACCTGGATCCTGAGTGTGAGACTCCCTCAGACCTAAATTTCTAATTCAATAAAGAGTGTGGCCTTTCAAATCCATATCTGCGTGTTTGTCTTCTTTGGGGTGCGGGGGCAATGAATCACAGCTCAGTCCTGATGGTTTGCTGGTTTCTACTCCTGCTATCTGGTGATTGGAATACCAACAGGTATTCCCATGTTCCCAATTTTGCATAACTATAACACCTGTCACTGTAAGAGTCTGGTAATGCATGAGCACTCAAGGCATAACTCATGGGATGAATGTGGAACAGTAGCATGTGGAGTTATCTTGTGGGAGAAAATTACAACCCCGCAATTAGCATCTTGTGTGAAAGCAGCCTTAGAAGGCCAAGTCTCATATTCCGAAGTTGTTTACTGAGACACTTTTGAATAGTTTACCCACATGACATAGGATGGTTGAAAGCTGGAAGGCTGAGGGTGACAAGAACCTAGACTAATGTTGCACACAACCTTACAGGATGCTCAAAGTGAAAGCAGGACTCAGTGGGAGAGTCTGAAAGGGTGCCTTTTTGAACAGGTCAGGAGAAGTGAGAGAAACCTGCATTTTCAAAGTAAGAAAGTGATAATATTTATATCAAAAAGGGTAGGTTCTCTCCCACAAGTGGAAAACTTACTGTTTTCAGACAGACAATTAGACTCTGACCCACCTTAACTTCTGATGAATTAATAGTACCGTCAAAAGCCTTGCAATGTGACAAGAAAGAATCTGCCCAGGAAAAAAAATAATTGCACTCTCCTACTCAGTGTTGGATTGCTCAAACCTCTTGGGTAAGGTGAGCAGATGTCCTGGCTCTAAAAGAAAGAGTTTGTTTTTCTTTAGAAGAGATTGTTCCAATGTTTCAACTTTTTTATGTGAAGGCACTGAGATGTCAGACAATACTGGACATTAACACACATCATAAGGACAACAGTGCTCTTGCAGATCATCTAAGTGTTAGTGATAACCGAGCTCTTTTCCTTGATCTGTTCTTATAGTATATACTGGGCTAGCTGAAAAATCTGAAGTACCTCTTTGAATTTATGGTGCAAGCTAGAGGGTTATGCAGAGGAAGATATGCAACTTTCTGGTGGCTAGGATAATAATAATCACAATTTTGGATCCTTATGAAAACCCATTAGGAAGCAGAGTGTCACCGGGGTGGGGCCTTCCACACACTCAGGCGTCATGTGCTCGTGGCTCAAGGCTTGACCCTGATCCAAGGTGTTCAGGCTGGGGGAATAATGCCCGTCAGGCTGGAACGGTGGTCTTTGAGATGTACAAGATCTCAGACCTCTATCATCATAGGGCGCAGGCGACACAGGGAAGCCAAGAGCCTTGCCCCAACCTCGCACACGCATCACTTGCTCTAAGGGAAAATGACAGGGAAAGTACAACCGGTGGGGGTTCACGTGCGGGGCAAGGGTAGGGGCCCACTGAAGGAAGGGCGATGGGTCACACAACCGAGAAGCGATGCAGCCCAGGAGAGGTAGGGAGAGGGGACCACTTATGCAGGCACTCACCGTTTGTGCTCTCAATTACTCACGTAGACACTCAAGGAAACGCTGGGGAAGGAAGGTCCAATCATTCGGGGCTTTAAGTCCACACTTGCTCTGTTTGCTCCACACGCACACACGAATTACTAAGCACACGCTGCTATGTCTTGCTCTCAGGGGCCAGTTTCTCTCTGTTCACCAGCGCTGCCCTGATGTCAGCGCTGGGTTTTATTCTGAAAGTCCCGCCCCCGTACACGCCCACAAATGCTCAGAATGCCGCAGCAGGGGCAGGGGAATGCCCATGCTGCATGCAGATGCTGGGGGCATGGCTGAGAGCTCCACGGCCAGGCTGGTAGCCCCGGGAGATGGTGCCCGGGGAACGCCGCATTGTGATGGCAACCACGATGTTTCCCCAGGATGCGAGCAGGCAGGAGGCCACAGCGAGGAGAGACGGGGTGCCGGCCCCTGTCGTCGGGCGGCAGAGCTGACAATACCCCTCCTCGAGGCCGCCGGCGAAGGGCCCAAGACGGGCCAGGCTTCATGGGGTGTCGCAAATGAAACATGGGGGTGGGGTGGGGGGTGAAGACACTGGCCGCCGGGTCCCAGGACCGGTCAGCCAGACCATACCCAAGCCAATCAACCAAGTAATGCAGCCTGCCACGTATAAGCTTGGCATCCAAAGTGGCCCGGACTTCATATTTTGGCCTGGCGGCCGAACTCCTGACAGGGCCAGGTTGCATAGCCAGTTCGGGATCCCGCAGGGGGTCAGCCTTTTTCAAGAGGGATACGTGGAAGGTGGGGTGAATATGGATATGGGGTGGTAGGTGCACCATATAGATTACCTTATTGACTTGCCGGAGGACAGGGAAGGGACCAATGTATCTGGCATCCAACTTGGAGGATGGCCTAGCAGACGGGTAATGCCATCAGTCTATCCAGACAAGGTTGCCAGGAACTAGAAGGGGAGTTTCCCCGATGGTACTTGTCTGCTTGCTCTTTGTAACTTGTCGAGCTTGCTGTAGCATGCGCCGTGCAAGACTTTGGGCATCATGAATTTGTTGGGCAAGTGCCCTGGCAGCGGGTACAGTTGGCGAGGGTGCCTCTATGGTCCCTATATGTGGATAGAATCCGTATGAGACGTAGAACGGGGATGTTCCAAGAGAGGCATTTGGGGCATTGTTATAGGTGAACTCAGTTAAAGGGAGCCACATGATCCAGTCATCCTGTAAGTAGTTAATGTAGCAACGAAGGTACTGTTCTATATTTTGGTTAACCAGTTCAAGTTGTCCGTTGGCCTGTGGGTGGTATGCAGTGGTGGGGGGTCAACGTTACTTGGAGGGATTGGAACAGGGCCCTCCAAAAACGTGATATGAATTGTGTTCCTCGATCACTGATAATTTCTTGTGGATAGCCATGTAGTTTTAGAACATGTCATATAAACAGTAGCGCAGTACGTGTTGCAGAGGGCAATCCCTTACATGCGATAAAGTGTGCCAACTTGGTGAAGTGGTCGACCACTACAAGGACCGTCGTGTATTGCCAGGATGGTGGAAGCTCCACTACAAAGTCAAGGTCAATGCATTGCCAAGGACCACAGGGTAGCGGGGTGACTTGCAATAGTCCTGCAGGGGCACGTTGGAGAATTTTGGTTTGGGCGCAGATAGTACAGCTGGAAACGTGCCGATGAACGTCCTGGGTTAAGGTAGGCCACCAAAAGGAGCGTTGGATAAGTTGTCAGGTCTGTTCGATTCCTAGGTGCCTCGCGGTGGGCGCCTCGTGGTTTTTTCGAAGTTGTTGTAGTACTTCCTGGACATGCCTCACATGTTGCTCATGGGAGGTCGAATATATCAAGATATCATCGAGGTAGGCAACAATGTAAATGTCAAGAATATCATGAAAAATGTCATTAAGTGGGTGTGTTGGCAAGACCAAACGGCATCACTAAATACTCGAACAGGCCATACCGCGTACGGAAGGCTGTTTTCCATTTGTTGCCTTCACGCACACGTAGCAGGCTATATGCCCCTCGGAGGTATAATTTTGTAAAGATGTTTGCTCCCTGAAGGTGGTCGAGCAGTTCAGGGATCAGTGGCAAAGGGTACCTGTTCTTAATCGTAATGCTATTAAGCCCTTTATAGTCTATGCAAGGCCTTAACCCTCCGTCCTTCTTGGGCACAAAGAAGGTGGGAGCCCCACCCCCGTACACATCTGCAAGCGCTCAGAATGCCGCAGCAGGGGTGGGGGAACGCCCGCGTTGCGTGCGGACGTTGGGAGCGTGGCTGAGGGCTCAGCGGCCAGGCTGGTTGCCCTGGGAGATGGCGCTCGGGGAACGCCATGTTGTGATGGCAACCGCGGTGTTTCCCCAGGATGCGAGCAGGCGGGAGGCCGCAGCAAGGAGAACCGGGGTGCCAGTCCCTGTCGTCGAGTGGCAGAGCTGACACAGAGGTGGGAGAGAAGTTGTTTCTTTTAAATTGGTCTTTCAGGTAATGGAAAAATAATGGCAGTGAAAGCTACTCCAGCTAAAGGATTAATAGAAAAGTCCCATGAATCAAAAGACACATTCATGAACTCGTTGGGTCAAATTGAAAATGGATGCAAAATAAGTCACCTTCTTCTCTTTCCAGACTTTTTCACAGTTCCATATAGTTTAGCGTACATCCCGTCTGATGGCCCGCTCTACCTAACGCCAGCTGGTGGCTAGAGCAGTTCCGGGTGAGTGTGGCGGCCTCATAGGCCATCGCACCCACTTGTCAGGGAGGAGGCAGGGCTGCGCTGATCAGTGCAGGGGGCAAGGTCATGGGGACCCATGTCTGCATGTCCCCCGCCCTCTCCCCAGCCCTGGCCAGCATCACTCTTGCTTGGTGGCAGGACCTATTCCTCCTGCCCATGGTGAGGGGGCTCACCACGGGTAGGATCAACACGTGGCAGCTCCATGAGCTGTCACGTATGAAAAAACTCAACATTATCCTATTCTTTTTACTTCAAAATAAAGCGTTTACACTACAGTTACTTGAAAGTACAAAGTGAGGGGGCATTTACACTGCCATGCCTCAAATCAAAATTTCCTCTTTTGGATTCAGGTACACCCTTCACTCTACACAAAGTAGCTAAAACAGACATGAAAAATGGCCAGAAGGGAACCCTGCCTAGTCTGTGGAATTTATTTGCTTCTACAAATGAAGATACAGCAAACTACATTGATGGTGACATTTGTTTATGGTGTAAAATCTTACAATGCATATTTTATTACTGACTGAGTCAACATTTTTTTAAAGGAATCATCTTCCTGTGAATTGTTTGCATGCAGTTGTGTTTGGTTATAAATAAACAGTTGGCCGGCAGCATTGCTGAAGGGACAATGAAGTGCACTGCATATTAGTGCATTAGGTAAGGCCAGGAATAACTTGATAAGACAAGGGGAAGTGTAGCATGACTTGGTTCTCTCAGCGTGATTCTTCATTAATTTTAACAGTCTTGATCCACCACTGTCCCGAACCTCAGGTACTTTTAGTAATAATGGCAACGTTGGGGGGGGGGGGGAGAATTAAGTGTCACCCTATCTGCAAAGGTATCTAAGAGTCCAACAAAACTCAACTAAAACATTTATTACTCAATAAAAAGCTAGAAACACACACAAACAAATAAAATAAACAGGTCCAATAAATACTAAAAAGGTACAGAGAAAAACTCCACATAAAGCCTGCAACACAGAAAATATTGTAATAAACTATGTTAAAATAAGCACCAGTAAAACTTCTTTACTGTGTTGGAAAATAACATTTTCAGATTCTGATATAGTGAGCTTTCCATCAGCTTTAGGAGTTTGTTGAACTTTGATGTACGTAGCATGAGTGATAGATTTATTTTGGTGGTTAAAAAGACATGTTTTGGAAATATAAATGTGGTAATACTCCAAAAGTATATATAACAGTCAAATTTGAGCCATGTTATGGAAACACTTTCTGTACGCTGGGTGTCTTTACATGAATGGCGCACATGGCTCTGCTTCACCTCATACTGCACCTACAAACAGAAGCAGTTACTTCTCAATCTCCATGTAAAGATGGGCCACCAGATGTGCAGACAGAGCAAGCTCCATCTGCTCCACTCCAGCCTCACTAGTGGTGCTCTGGAATATCCTGAGGTACCGGAGGCAGAGCTGTGGTCCATCTATTCGGCAGACAGCTGCCGCAGCTTCACTCCTAAGTCAGGGTTGTCCTGGGCAATGCCATAGAGCTGCAGGTGGCAGCCTGGAGTGGTGACCAATATGCCTGCAGTTCTATGGTGTGGGGGCGGGAGGCACTGTGTGGGTGTCGGGTGGACAGTGAGCCATGACAGCCGCTGGGTCTGTTTAAAATGGATCCAGGTGCAGCTGCAAGAGGACAGATGCAGGGTTGAACTCCCAGACTTGCTCGGAGGTTAAGCACCCCTACATCTGTGTCCTGTCTTGATTCCTCCGCACCTGGAGAGATAGTAGTTATCAACTTCATTTGTAGTCTGGAGAAATCATACCATTGCCAGAATGCGAGCTCAGCCTGTCTTCATACAGAGACCTGTTCATTCCTCTAAACCACCCTGTTTTATGCATACAGAAAATCATTAGGCCAAGAGGTAGAATTTTCCAAAAGCAACTCTGTTGCTATGGACATCAAATCAGGTTCCATTATTATTCCCTGACAGAGAACTCTATCCTTTTTCCATCTGCTCCTGACATCAGTGTAAATACAACAGAGAACAGTGGGGCATATGTATACTGCCTAATTTCATCCCTTCATGACCACCTCAATTTGGCGGGACAAGGGACAGCTCCATAGGGATGTGCGAACGCGGTTCGGAAGTTTGGAGTTCGAACTGAACTCGGTCCATTCAGATGACCGAACCGAACTACCGAACTGGAACCTGAACAGACCGAACTGAACTTGAGCCGAACTCTGAACAGCTGAACAGTTCGGCCCTGTTTGGGTGGGAAAAACGTGACTGGAAGGTCCAGGGAGGGGGAAGCAGCTGAGGAGCCGACTTCCTGGCACCAGGGGTGGAGAGGCTTGGAGTAGCAGCCAGCCTGCCCATTAACCATCCCTTTTCTCCTCAGACCACTGGCTTCGCAGTCTGCGATTGGTCATGGGCTAGGCTGCACAGAGCCAATGGGGCTTGTGGTAAGGCGGGCACAGCAAGTAACAAAAGTCATTGCCCTCACCCCTTCCAACACCTTCTGAGCTAGTCACTGTTCCTGACAGCAGGCGTTTTCAGAAGTCTCTCTCTCCTAGAGTTTGTGTTCCTAATCCATTGTCATTCTCCTCCTATTTCACCCATCCCACATATTTACCTCCATAGTTTCATTTATTTAGATTAGATTAGATTTAGGTGTTATTTTTATTTTTTACCCCTCCCTCTGTTCTTTCTCCCTACCCTCCATTGAATCCTCCCCTCCTCCCTTTATATATTCCATCCCGGATTCCCTTCCCCTGTTTTTGGATTTATTTAGAGTAGGATTAGATTGATTTAGGATTCATTTCAGTTTTGTACCCCTCCCTGTGTTGTTTGGTGTGAGCTGTCTGTGTCCCCCCACCCCCATTCCTGTGTAGATAGATAGATAGATAGATATAGATAGTTGTAGGAGTTAGCTTAGTTATAGAGATAGATAGAGATAGTGTGTAGTGATTCAGTTTAAAAATTTTATAATGTGTTTGTAGGACTAGACCTTTGTAGATATTAGATAATATTCCATTTAGTTCCATACGTTTCAGAATAGTTAATAACAGTTAGAGTTAGTGTAGATATATAAAATATTAGATTACAAATTCAAATAAATAAATAAATAAAAATATAAAAATGATACCGACACCGATGCCTAACTCCGCCGAATGTTCGGCTGAACCCAATGCTGCCGAACCGAATGACCGAATCCGAACTCGGTTCCTGGACCGAACAACCAAATCCAAACTCGATTCCTGAACTGAACAGCTGAATGACAGAACATCCGAACCACGTTCTGTTCGCACATCCCTACAGCTCCATCCTTAATTTCAGCCCTTCTTGACCTCCACAGGAGAGAACTGCTCCCTGCTCTACTGTGATTGTTTCCATCATTTCAATTTCCCAAGAGTGGTATGAGTGGTCACTGTACTTTACGGGCTTTGTGTGGTCTTGGGAGAGGAGTTGTCCCACATTGCGTATGGACTATTGTTACACCACTGGCTTTTAGCATTAGCCAAGGTGTTGGTATATTGGAAGCACAGTCAGTGGAAGAAAACTGACTGTGTTTTCCACAAACACCCATTCCATGTCGAAGAAAAGCTAGCAATGAAGCAGTTTCAAGCAAAACTTGTTACTGGTATAATGTGTCTACATGGTGCTTTGCAGACAGGGGGATTATGAAATTCTGTGGCACAGCTCTTATGATAAATGCCTCCCATTTGGAATCTCTAGAAACATTTACTAATTATACTTCTGAATTGCTGTTCAGGAGGCTGTGTACATGGGGAGCACTGCAAGCAACACCTATTGTAAACAGTTTACAATTCATCTAGTTTATCGCATCCCCTTTTTGTTCCTTGGTTCCTAGAAGCAATGTTGTCTCTTTTTCCTCTTACTATCAAATTAGTTATCCAGTGCTATGCCAACACTAGGTGATTTTTCCATTTTCAAACAAAAGAGACATGATCATTGGCTTAATTAGTTTGCAATGATTTAATTAAATTTGCAAAACAACAATGTATGTAATTACCAGCATCATAATTATATCAATGTACCTTTCAATCTTTGAAGGGACTGTTAGTCACTGAGGTGGTGTTTTTGGTAATTTAAGATCACCCTTTTTTCATTTTCTGATTAGTTAAGTACAGTCATCGTCCTGTTCAGGTAATTGCTTTATTAACTAGCTTAATTATACATCCTGTAAAACTGGCAGCTATGCAGTTATTCTTCTTAATATGTTGCTGACAAAAGTGCTAACTAATTACAAAGCTCTTTTTATAGGATTTAGGTACTTTAATGGCTTAATTCATTAATATTTGTATGGAGCTTTGAGAGACTTGAACGGGAAGCACGGCAGCCTATGCATATTGCTAGAGTATAAAAAGGACGTTGGAGAAAATTGTAACCAGGGAACAACAGCCTCTCTTTATAAAAGAAAGTTCTATAGCAAGAGAGAAGTGGTGTATATTTTAGATCCTCCGCATCTCAAGCATGCTGTAGTCTTTCCTTTGTCAAAAGTGATGTTTGTGGGTTTTGAGATTTTTTCCCTTCAAGATGAAGTAAAAGGATGAGGTAGGCATGACATAGCTGTCACGGAATTTATCTGGAGATAAGAATCTGCCACTGGAAAAAAATAAGCCCTGCCATTATAAGGAAGGGGGGGGGGGGAATGATTCAGAAGAGGATGGAGGGCTAGTTCCAGCTGCTTTCTTTTGCTTCTTGTGTTTGAATGTAGCATGCTGGAATCTCGTGCATCATAAGATGTAATCTGAGACACCCCATAATGCACAGCATGAGAGTGCGTTAAATTCTCTTTGCTTGGAGGGGGCTGTCTCTCCAGTCTGATGCAGTATTGAGCCCATAATTCTCTTTTACCTTCATTATCAGTAATAGCCTCTGTTTCCATTAACATTAGTCTCTCATACCTCATGATCCAAGAGTATACTAATAGTCATTTCTAGGAAATACTTCCATTGTAATTAACTTAAGTAAAAGGTTTTCTTTGGTTACATTAACTGACTTTGTATACAGTAGTAGTTACACTGAACTATGAAGAATGTAAATTTCTATAAAGGTTCTAAGTATTCTCATGCAGTGCAAAACCATGAGTCAATAATTTCTACTAGTTTGCCCTCCAGTTTATAGGATTTAAATATGTATTGCCTATATAAGAATAACCAGTACAACATTTAATAACAAAACAATGGCTGAAAGCTACTTGACACTTGTACAACTGAAAAGGATGAAAAGCTAACTAAACCATAATCTGTCTAAAATATATCATTCCAGAATCATTCATCTCACAAACTATTGTCTTATTTCTGAACTGGGGACCAAAACAAATTTTTTCATCTATTGAAAACAAAGACAACACTCCTAAGCACACGTCACTTACTCATGACTTCTATTGATTTTGGTGGGAATTACTCATAATCACGTGTGCTTATGATTGTGACCAAAGAGACTCGGGTTGCCTTTGTAGTTGCTCAGAAAAAAACCTTTGATGAAATTCTTATAAAAAAGATTCAAGTGTGAGCAACAGTGGGAAGGAAAATTAATAAGAGATTATTTCCTGAGCAGCAATGCTTGAACTGGGAAAAAGGAAATCAGTGGCGTTCCCCAGTTGCTCTTGTAAACCAGAGTGAATACACAAATCCTGCTCATAAAGATTACATCCTTCCCCACAGAACCCACTGTAGTCCTAGTGGAGAGATGGAGCTAAATTCAGTCAGGATGGACTGCAGTATTGACCAGTGTAGACCAAATACAAAATATACTAGACAGGTACCAAATTCAAAGAAAATTAGATCGTAGACCAAACTACATTGATAGCATGCCCATTTCCAATTTACCCACTTGCAGCTACTGCCCACCTCAAATTTCAACCTAGCTGCCCACATCAGCCACCAGTGGAACTGAAACAGGTAGCCAACTTTGTATCTGCAGGTAATACCTGCAGTTTTGGGTTGCCTATTAATCACCTGATCTGTACCCACATACCAAGATGGGTAACAGACTATTCGTAAATCACTGACTTTCCCTTTTACCAACCCATTCTGACTTACTGTACTACCATTTTTCACCATGGTGCACAAACACAACAAAAGGGGCTATGAAATCATCTATAGAGGAATGGAATTGGCAGAACACTGTCAATTGGTAATTCAGTAAACTGGTGCAAAATGAAGTAATAGTAACTCAGCAATGGAAACCTGTTAGGTGCTTCTCCCAAGCCACCGTGAGTGGCCACTGTTGGAGACAGGATGCTGGACTAGATTGACCATTGGTCTGACCCAGTATGGCACTTCTTATGTGATTTTTTAAAAATGCCACCCCCACCCTCCTTTCTATAGTGGGTCTCAACCCTGCCCCCCGCCTAAAGTGATAACCATACATAGTGCCTAGTTATAACCCCCTGCACCATAACCATACATAGTGCTGAGCACACACATATCATCCATAACACAACAGGCACTGAATCTGGAGAACCTTCCAAAAGGAGCTGTGCTTGTATAGAATTTGGTCCCATCAATCTCCACACCACTTTGGACGGTTTTAAGGTGTGTGAAAAGGTACTTCCAGGAGGCATTAACAACTTCCAAATGAAAAACACATGCTACCATACTTTCTGATCTTCTCTAACCTTGCACACATCCATTTGTGTACGACCAATACATTAGCCTAGATTTTCACCTATGTTGAAGTCTGGGCACTAAACCAGTGAAATACACATTGAAGGATAACCACTAAAAACAATGGACTAAGTTAGGGATGGGGGAAGCACAAAATAAAAGGCAGGACAGAAGTAGGTCTCTTTCTCTGACCCAGTGTTGCCAACCCCAAAAGTCATGCCCTTGTTAATCAAGAGATTGGCTTGTTTAGAAATCACAAGACTTATTTTTCTTAAACAGTACATTTTGATTGCTATTTGTTTGTACTTTGTATTCTGAGATGCTACACTGCTATATAGGCAGCTTCCAAATCCTTCCCACAACCGACCTGAAAATAAAATCTAGTTCAGAGTGTCAGGACTGTAAAGAAAGCAGTAAAGAAACCACTTAAAAAAAAAAAAAAGAAATCACAAAAGCAGAATCGCAAGAACTGACAACTCTGCTAATGGGGAAGACACACCCAGTGAAAGGTCTGCCCCAGGCAAGTGCGTACTGGGAAATTTAAACTATGTATGGTTATGGTGCAGGGGGTTATAAGTTATAACTAGGCACTATGTATGTATGGTTATCACTTTAGGCGGGGGGCAGGGTTGAGACCCACTATAGAAAGGAGGGTGGGGGTGGCATTTTTAAAAAATCACAAAAGAAGTGCCATACTAGGTCAGACCAATGATCCATCTAGTCCAGCATCCTGTCTCCAACAGTGGCCAATCACGGTGGCTTGGGAGAAGCACCTAACAGGTTTCCATTGCTGAGTTACTATTATTTCATTTTGCACCACTTTACTGAATTACCAATTGACAGTGTTCTGCCAATTCCATTCCTCTATAGATGATTTCATAGCCCCTTTTGCTGTGTTAGTGCACCATGGTGAAAAATGGTAGTACAGTAAGTCAGAATGGGTTGGTAAAAGGGAAAGTCAGTGATTTACTAATAGTCTGTTACCCAGCCGGTGCAGTTCTGCCGGGCTCTTTGGTCGCCTGCTCCTCCAGCCTCCCGCCTCCCTCACCCCTCCCGCTGCCGCCATCGCCACTCCAGGTGAGGGGGCCGGCCCTGCCTACGCCCCCCCCTGGGCAGGTCCCGGGTTCAAATGCGCCTCCCCCCCCGCACCACAGTAGCTACGCCACTGCCATGCGTGGCCTCTCCTCTCCTGTCTCTCCACTGGCTCTCTCTTCCTGAGCGTAATCTGCACAATCTCCTTGTCCTCACTTACAAAGCCCTTCACAACCTCGCTCCCCCCTACCTCTCTGCCCTGATCTCCCTCAGAACCCCTGTTCGAGCACTCTGCTCCTCTTCCATCCCCTCCCTCAGCTCCCCTGCTCCTCCAACCGCCTTTGTCCTGTCTCTCTTGCTGCCCCGCACGCCTGGAACTCCCTCCCTGCCCTCATCCGCCTGGCCCCCTCCCTTCGTACCTTCAAGTCCCTCCTCAAAACCCATCTCTTCTGCTCCACCCTTCCTAACTCCTGCTAATCATCCCCACCAAGGATTATCCCCTACCTGTTATCTGTAAACTCCCAATTTACTGTAACCAAGCCAAGAACATGTATTTGAGTTCTCACATCCTCATGAATGTTGCATCCCTTGTCTCTGCCTCTGTTTCCCCTTTCCAGTCTCCCCTCCCCATCTTTAGATTGTAACCTCTCGGGCAGGGACCGTGTCTCTCTTATTTTTTGTAAAGCGCCAGGTACATTGCTGGCACTATATAAATGCTAATAAAATTAATAATAATAATAATAATAATAATGGTAACTTGGTAACAAAAATGGTGATTTGGTAATGTGGGTAACATGTCAGGCACTAAATAGGTACTGAGCTTTCTGCATCATCCATGCCTTTGTGACCTCGAGGTTAGACAATTGTAGTGCGCTCTAAGTGGGGCTGCCCTTGGTGACTGTTTGGAAGATGTAGTTGGTGCAGAATGCGGCGGCTCGCCTTCTGTTGGGAATGGGCCACCGGGAGCACATTACATGGGTGCTCTGGAGTCCGCACTGGCTGTCAACAGCTTTCTGGGCACGATTCACGGTGCTGGTTTTGAGCTTTAAAGCCCTAAACGGCCTGGGCCCCAGGTATCGGAAAGACTGCCTCTTCCCTTATGTTCCTTTGCAATCTCTTAGGTCAGCTGAGGGCACACTCTTGTGAGTATCAACTGCCCGTGAGGTTTGTACAGCTTGGGCACACAGAGAGGCGTTTTCTGTGGCTGCTCCACAACTATGGAACTCTCTCCCCTTGGAGATCCACCTAAGCCCAAGTGTGCTTACCTTTTGAAAGAGATGTAGGACTGTTTTGTTTATCCAGGCATTTGGGGTGGGCTGGGATAGAGGGGTGGGATTAGGTGTGGAGGTTAGGGAGAGAATTGGTGGGTGGGCTTTGGGTTTTTTTAATGTTATATGTGCTTACGTATGTTTTTACATTTTGTGAGCTGTCCTGAGACTTTGTGGGAAGGGCAGGATAATAATTAATTAATTAATTATCCATTCATTCATTAAATAGTCTTCAGAAGCAATTTCAACAGGTACACCCATTTTTGTAGGTATCTGTTTTATCTCTAACCACAAGCTGGCAGTCAAATGCCCAACGCCCTTCCCGCCATGCTCCCGGCCACTACTAGCATCAACACACAGTTCACCAAGGCAACTGCCCAGGGTCCCGGCTCAAGAATTGTACCCTTACTGTTCCAGCAGAGCTGACATGAACACAGCCCTGTTCCAGATGGCTGTTAAAGAGTGCTAACGTTGTAGTGACTGAACTCTGGCTGAGCCCTGTGTCACAACCAGGAAGTCATGAATGTAAGGATGCAGGGAGAAGGGTTGAGACAACTGAAGAGAATTAGGAATCCAGATGTGGAGGGCAAGCTGTATTGGAAAGACTGCAGGCCTGAGGCCCCAGCAGGCAGCACCAGTTCTTCTCCAGCGTGCCTATTACAGATGGGGAAAGGAAGGAAGTGGGACCAAGCACATTGTTTGGGGCCCACAGACCTCACGGTAGTTCTGCTTCAGGGGATAAGAATCTATTGTTGGCCTAGATCACCCCTCCTTTCCTGTGTGGCAGGTGCATTGAAGGGACTGAAGCCATGGCCACTTATCCTCCACTCCACTCACAAGCTTGGGGGATTGTGAACAGAGTAAAGCAGGTGTTCGGCACCCACTTACTACCATACTGTTCACCTATGTCCAGAGACTAGAACATGAATTCTTTATTATTATTTTTTTATAAAATACATATGCCACCCTGTACCAGAGGCTCAGGGAAACTCACAAGTAATACAAATATTAAACACCAATAAAAAAAAACCTAAACCCCCAACCCTCCCTCAACCCCTCTGTAACAGAGTGCAGCCTTAGAGGGCTGCTGACCCTTTAAGAAAGCCTGGTAGCAGCCAATAAGCTGCTAATTGGTTAAAAGGCTAATGAGACTCAGCTATTTGCTGGGGGCAGGGAAGGGAAGTAGCTGGGTGTGGCCACCCAGCTATATAGGAGAGTTGAGACAGCTAAGTCTCAGTCTGCTGCTTGGACTGGATGGAAAAGACCTCTGCTGTGGCTGTCTCAGATTGCTGAAAGGGAAAGCTGTTACAGAGACAAGGGCTCTTCCCAAGAAGTCTACTGCTGGCTAGAGAAAGGCCTGGGAGCTGTTGCAGAAGGCCAGAGATATGAATTGAGGAAACCCTGTGCTAGATGCTTGGTGGGAGTGAAGCCTCTAAACTCCCTGGATAGTGGGGAAAGCCTGAGGCTTGCTACTGCATTGTTGTCTGCCCAGCTCAAGAGACTTTGGTCAGCTGTGATTAGACTTTGGAATTCTGTTATAAAAGGACCGTGCTGAGTTATGTCTGGACCAGAGGTTGAGTGCCTGGTGAGAAAAGCAGTGAAGTCTGTGAATAAAGTTTGAATAAGCTAAACCATCATGTTTGCATGACTCTTTGGAACCAATCCTAACAACACTCAACACCGTCCCATGCTACACCCCCCAATACCATCTGCCAATTCCCCATATCCAACCCCCCCATAACCCAAACCACCCCAAATCCCCGCCTGTAAAATGCCTTTTCGAACAGAAAGGTCTTACACCACCTCCAGAAGACGCCTGGGCTCAAACGAACCTGTGGTGGAATGGAGTTCCATAGCAATGGGGAAGCAACTGAGAATGCCTCCCTGGGAGCTCTTGTTGTATAAGAATATAAGAAATCCCATACTGAGCCAGACCAATGGTTCACCAAGCCCAGCATCCTGTCTCTGACACTTGCCAATTTCGGTCACATGGGAGAAGTCACAATGAGCAATCCATTCCCAGTTGTTCATTCCCTGCTACGTTGTTCCGTTTAAGCTTGTTTCCCTCAGCAATCCTGGAAGGTAGGTATCGAGGGACTCCAGTTAATGATCGAATTTGCCAAAATTGCAATCTAGGGGCAATAGAATCTCTTCTTCATGTTATTTTCGACTGCCCCAGGTACGAATGCTGGAGAATAAAGTATTTGAACAATGCTGTATTTCAATGGCCACTATGGTATCGAGGTCGAACACTTGAGAAATTGTATAGTGGGGTGGATACAGATCTAGCAAAACAAGTAGCTAGTTATTGTACTCAGGCTCTCTGGTTTAAAAAATATGCAGCTAAACAACTTGACGAGAAATGTCAGTTGTGAATAATAGCTTGCCCCCCTCCACAGAGCTGTTATGGATTAATGTATTATTAACTTAGTTTGGAAATACACATGCATTTAAAAAATGTTTATCATTAGTATTGTACGTTATTTTCATATATTGTAAGGGCTTGGGCCACAATAAATTTGAATTTGATCACTCACTGCTCCCCGACAGTAAGAAGTTCTCATCTTGTAATCTACTTGGCTAACAGCCGTTAATGGACCTATTCTCCAAGAACATATCCAGTCCTTTTTAAAACGCAGCTCTACTACTGGCCCTGAAAACCTCCTCTGGCAACAATGGGGTGTAACGTTAAATTGAAAATACCTGAGGCAGGTTTAGGCAGACCTCCAAGGGGAGGGAGTTCCATAATTGTGGCACAGCTATGGAGAACGCCTCTGACATGCCCTTGTTCTGTGAACCACACAGGCAGTTGGTACTCGCAGGAGGGCTCTCAACTGACCTCAGAGACTGCAACGGAACATAAGGGAAGAGACAGTCTTTGATACACCTGGGGCCCAAGCCATTTAGGGCTTTAAAGATCAAAGCCAGCACCTTCAATTGTGCCTGGAAAACTATTGGCAGCCAGTGCAGACTCTGGAGCACTGGTGTAATGTGCTCCCAGTGACCCATCTGCGACAGAAGGCGGGGCGTCGTATTCTACACCAACTACATCTTCCAAACAGTCATCAAGGGCAGCTCCACGTAGAGCACATTGGAGTAGTCTAGCCTCAAGGTTACAAAGGCATGGATGACAGTGGCCAAATCCAAGGTTGCATCTATCTCATCAGATGAAGTTGGTGAAAAGCACTCCTGGGCACCACCACAACCTGGCCAGCATCAGAACAAAGGGATCAACTGAGTCAGAGAGAAAGTGTGTAGCTTCAACAAAAAGGCTGTTTTTAAACACGTACAGCTGTGGGGCAGGTCCATGTGTGCTTGCTGGAGCCACCATGCACATCTGGTGAGTGGGGGGGAAACAAATGGGCCAGGGATGGGGGTGTGCCCCTAGCCACACATGGTTTGGCCTGTCGTCTCACAGAGCATTCTGGATTTTCCCCTGATGCTCCATGCAGGGGCATGGGTAGGTGGTGTGTGGGTCACAAGAGTACACACCCACCCACCCCACCTTCATACAGGCGCTTGGGTGAGTGCGTCCCGTCTAAAAACAACCAAACTCATTGTAAAGGATCAAACTGTACCATTGTACTCGAACCCCAACCCCTGGCTCTTCAGCAGTCTTCCCAGCCCTTCATCACCACAGAGCTATGTAAGTTTGCAGCTTCCTAGGCAGCTATATACAAAAACCCCTCACATACTCTTGGGGATACACCCCTGCCTACCCTTGGCTGCTGCAGACTGTAAAGAAAACATGTCAGGAAGTGTACATTGACTGAGCAACCAGAAAGCTTAGCTGGCCTTAGCTCAAGACCTACCTGTTGCTTTGTGATTTACTTCTAAGCCCTTGCTTCTAAGCCCTGTCTGATTCTCCAGTATCAACCCTTGCTTTGGATCTCTGACTCAGCTGATCCCTTGGTTCCGATGATGGCCTAGGACCTCCTGGAATTCAATCTGACTTGACCTCAACCACACTTCTGAATTACTCCCATGCTTGCTGACTGATCTGGATGGACCTACTTAGCTAGAGAAATCTGCTGGCAGTACCCCCTGTTGGCCATCCACATTGGCTTTCTTGAAGTCCCCCAGATATCTCGGGGGGATGACTATAGAGAGGGCATTCCCGGTGGCTGCACCGAGGCTGTGAAACTCCCTCCCAGCAGAGACCCGGGTGGTCCCAGACCTCTCCTCTTTTCGACGTCAATACAAGACCTGGCTGTTCTGCCAGGCCTTTGGCGAGGGAGGTGGGTTTTTAGATTTTTCCAGGGCTATTTTAGATTTTTCATGTTGCTGTTCGTGTATTTTTCTGTTTGTTTTTATACTTTTATATATTGCAAGCCACTCTGAGCTGCCTTTGTCAGGAGGGGCGAGATATCAAATATTTTAATAAAATAAAATAACAAAAATAAATTGTGAGTATCCTGACCCAGAGCTGACCTGTGACAGCCACTGAATCTCTAGGAGTATACTTTACTGACTATGCAAATATTTCACTGTCTATGGGACAGGAAGATGGACCAGAATGTGCACTCTAGCCTCACATGACAACTATGTCTATTTGGTTCCATTAGGGATGGGCGAACAGAATGCTGTCTGGATGTTCGGTTCAAAACCTGAGTTCAGGTTCGATGGTTCGGTTCAGCCAAGTTCGGTTTGGCCGAACTTGGCCGAACATTCAAAAATAGTGAAATCGAAACCGAAACGAAATCAAAACCGAAACCTAATTTTCAGTCCTGGAAAGACGTTTTTCCTGCCTCCGAACTCATCCGAACACAAACAAACTGTTCGGTCGTTCAAGAGTTCAGTTTGGACGTCCGAACAGACCGAGTTCAGTCCGAACATCCGAACCGCGTTCACCCATCCCTAGGTTCGCCCATCCCATGGTATTGTCTATATAATGTTTTCTTCCCTATGATCAACATTACAATTCTAAATGCTGATTATCCAGAAAAGCCATTTCTGGTTTTTTATTTTTGCTAAAATTAAAAGGGTACTTTCCCAGTGAAGTCTGAACATTCCCAGATATTTGGAATTTGATCAGACATGGTTCTGAAAAGCTATCGCATTATAAGCAAACAAAGGAATACCACTGAGTTGAGCATAGTGCCTTACTTCTCTCAGCCAGTCATTTATGCAGCTGCATTGTGTGTATAATTTAGGAGAAACAAACAAATACAGTCATGCATTTTGAATAACCTGCTCCTCTCTGGCCATACATATATGAACTTGGGAACAAATTTCACATTAATTAGAAATTCCTCTGTATGGCTCTGCACACTCGATGAAGAGGCAAGCTTGCATGCAACATGTACATGCCGACGTCCGCCTCGCCTCCTCCCTCCGCTCCTTCAAATCCCTCCTCAAGACCCACCTTTTCCATGCTGCCTTTCCCAATGCCCTCTAGTCTTTCCCCTTGCTCTTACTGTCGGCCCTCCTCTGCTGACTGCTGCTACCGACCACCTTGTAACCAAGCCAAGTACACGCACCTGAGACTTCGCATCCGCCTGAATGTTTGTTTGTCTTCTCCCATGTCTCTCCCGCTGTCCCCTCTCCTTGTCTCCCCCTCCTTGTCTTTTAGATTGTAAGCCACAGGTAGGGACCGCAGCTGATTATATGTTCTGTACAGCGCCAGGTTGTTACTGGCGCTTTATAAATGTTTAATAATAATAATAATAATAATAATAATAATAATAATGCAAATGTGCAAACTGTCTGTGCAAATAAAAAAAAAATCACTATACAATGGTATATTCCCACATTACATTCAGGTTCATTTCTATTCATAGTACTTGAAATAATATTCACTTATAGCAATACATTGGGAAAGGGTGCTTCTGAAATTTGCAAATTCAGTTTGGATATGCATGTGCCTTAATGAATATCCAAATGTGAATTTACATCCCTTATGAAGTTCAACAAATTTGACTGCTTGTTATTTATTTGTTCATTCATTGTTTGGCACTTTGGCTGTTTCTTCCTTCAGTACATCATGTGACATGGGTTCATGATTTGCAAATTTCAAAAAGAATCACCAAACAATGAGCAAATGAATAAATAAACCTGCAAACTTCAAAAATGAACGTTTCTAACCCAGACAACTTCGATTTGACCCTGACCATTTTAGTACGGTGAATTCAATGACTATTCAAAGCAGACTTTCTGCTTTAAAGGACATGGACAATAAACAGTAGGAGTAATTGACCTGACCCACCCTACCCATCCTCCTGCAGATAAAGGTTTTTAGAGATGTCCTGAGCCTGAAGTGCATTGTGTTGTTTTCTTTCAATAAAACTTGTTTAAATGTTCTCAAGCTTACACTGTACTGATGGATCAAAATAATTATTAAAGGTCACTTCCTTGTGTTGATAGGCATGCCAACCAGACTGTCAACTGTTTTTAAAGGGGTCTCTCATTTTACTTTTGTCCTGGGCTTCATAAACTTTAAGGTCAGCCCTGAAGTAGGAAACATGTTAGCACAGAAGCTGTGTAAGGAATTCCAGTACAGTAGCTCCGACTTGTTTTTAACACTCCATTAGAATTACCTGGTGATTACTCACCATAAACATTTTATTTGTTTAGGATGTTAAAATTTGACATTCAACTTTACAGCAGTTTTTTGAAGCAATTAAGATAACACTGAAAATGAAATCATCTATAATGGTGAATAGCTGAATTAAATGCCAAGCCTATGAAAGCAACTCATTTTGGTAATCCTGCAAGTACATTACAATAAAATTGTTCTGTTACACTTGTCAACATTGCATCTCCTCTTACAGTATACCCCTTGATGTATTATCTGCTAATTTGAAACAGTTCTTTAAAAAGCTAAGAAAAGGCAAGTTGAGTAGAGGTATATGCTAGTTCCATTAGCAGCTATTAGCCAGATAGTATTGGGGAACAAAACCCTTTACTGTCGGGAGCCTGGGGATGACCCACAGGGAATGGATAGCATGGTGACCTGTTGGGTGCTTCTCTCAGGCCCTCGTGACTGGCCACTGTCGGAGACAGGATGCTGGGCTCGATGGACTGTTGGTCTGACCCAGTATGGCACTTCTTATGTTCTTATTCTTCAGTAGAAGTTAGATTGTTGGCAAATTCTAACTCCTGCCACATACTATTCAGAAACCAGTGGCTCTCACTTATCTTCCAGTACTGTGAAACTCCGTTCTTCCTAATGATTCTCTCCCACTGCTGGCCTCAAGTTATCATAACCCTGTATAGTATAAGATTTGTATGGCATCTGACACATAAGAAGTCCTACCATCAACAATGGGTAAAGCACCCAGCCCAGGGTGGAAATCCATGAGACACATGGTTTGGGCTGTGTCAGGGAACCGATCATATGTGCCTCCAGCCAGAACGCTGTCCTTCCGTCTTCACAGAATCTTCGTTGCTCAATCTGGAACTTTCTCCAATTTATCAATGTCTTTCTTAAGGTGAGAAGTTGAAAACTAGATGAACTGCTTCAGCTGAGGTCTACCCAGAGTCATGTAGAGCAGAAAAAATATTTCCCATGTCCTGGAAATGATACTTCTCTTGTAAAGTTTGTCATCCTCTAGCATCTACAAAACTCTTTTGGAAGTAGTGCTGTCTAGTCAGTTGTCTTCCATTCTCTATTTGTTCATTTTGATTTTTTTTTAGCTAAGTTGTTCAATGTACTAAGATAATTTTAAGTTTGAATCCTATCCTCCAAAGTGTTTGCAGTCCCGTCTGGCTTTGTTTCACCAGAAAATTGGTTATGTTCTCCACCCCTTTTTTCAAATCACTGTTAAAAATACTGGCCACCACAAAGCTTATGACAAATTGTAGCAGGGGGTCTTTCCAGGGCCACACAGGGGTGCTGGGGTCTCACTCTGGGGAATTATCTCACCCCTCTGCCACGCATATTCAATCTAAACCTTGGCTGAATCCCCCCCTAAGGAAGGGGGTACCCTCCTATAGGACACACCACACAGTCCAGAGGGTATCAAGTCCACAGTCCTTTATTAGACACAACCAGCGTACACAGTCCCCGGGGCTGCCGGCTCAGTCGCCTCCACCCTACAGGCCCAGGTCAGTCTCTCTCAGGCACAGGAGCACCACAGTATCAACCCCCCTGGTCCATCTAGCCAGGCCTCAAAGCCCCAGGCTCTGACCAAGCCTTCCCCAGGCGGGAGGCTCCCTCCTGGGCACAGTCTCTCCCACTTGCCTGGGTCCCTTTGGTTCTCCAGCCTTCAGCACCTTGGAGAGCATAGAGTAAGAGGGCCTTGTCAGGGAGATGTGGCCCCTTCAGTTCCCAGGCAGACTGCTCTCCTCTCTACCTTGCAACCCCTTATGTAGCCAGAGTGGGCATGGCCCACAGCAGAGCACTACTGTCCTTAAAGGGCCAGTGTCCTACCTACTCTGGCACCTTAGGACCAAGCCTGTTTTCTCACCGGCTGGCATGGGCTAGCTTCCCCCAGACCCATGCACATGCACACAGCCCTCTGGCGGGTGCCCTCAGTCCCCTCTTAAAGGGGCAGCAGCCACACAGGACTACTCCCTGTTATGCAAAGCTTTGTGGAATGTCACATTTCACTTCCTCCAAGGCTCACACTGAATCAAACAACTTTCTGTGTATGATCATTCATTAATTCGTTCACCTAAGTAGTAGTACAACCAAGTCCATATTTCCCTAGCTTGCTCATGAGTATGTCATGTGAAATTGTGTAAAGTGCCCTGCTTTATTAAAGTCAATGTATAATATGACAGTGGTGTCCCCATTGTCTGCTACCCCATCATTTTATATGAGAGAGAGAGAGAGAGAGTGGTCTGGCATGATTTGTTCTCAACAAACCCAAGTTGGTTACTTATCATCCCATATTTCTTCAGATGCTTGCAAACTATTTATCTTATGATTAGTTCTAGTAATTTACAAGGTACTGAAGTCAAGTTAACTGGAGTTTGCCATATTATCTTTTTTAGCTTTCTTAAAAATAGGACTTTTCATTTCTCCAAAACTCAGGGACCTTGCCTGTCCTCCATGGCTTCTCAAAGATGAAGGCCAATGGCACAGAGATTACTTCATCTAATTCCTTCAATACCCTAAGGTATTGAAGTTCCACTGGGCCCTGTTGAGTTATTCTTTAACCTGATTTTTCTCTATTCTGATCTGCATCCATTCCTGCTCTTCTGAACCTTTCCTTTTTCAGTGAGTGAGTAACAGGAGGGCATTGAGGATGAAATGAAAATGAAGTACTGTGTGGAGACAGATAAGAATGTGAACTGTGTAAATATAATTTTATGATTCCAACCTTTCAACCCATACTGGCTACTTATGTATTAGGGTCTGCCACTGGTCTACTCCTTATGGTGGGTGAACCTGACTCCCCACAGGATCAGGGCCCATGATGTCCCCTATCACCGGGTATGGGGGCACATGGCACCAATTCCTTCTCCAATTTGTCTTTATTCACAGTGCATCCACCAATGTACAAAAGAGAGTGGGCATTTTTAGATACACGTTAAAGTTCCGGATGTTTCAATTTTGGGGGTTTACAAGTCCACAAGTAAGTTCCGGATTCATTCTTCACACAAACACTGCCCTGAGGCAGACTAAAGTAGCCGCAGCTGTAGACGTGACAGGCTGCCATGGAAACCAAGTGACCACAGCTGCCAGGAGCAAAGCAGTTTACCAGAAGAACCTTTTACACACAAACTTTCTGGAAGAAGTTTCACGCAGAAGTTCGAAGATCCAGATGTTTAAGATCTGGATGAGTAATTTAGACACACAGAAAGTCCTGAATGTTACAGTAAACGTGCAGGAGAAATGTATGTCTAAAAACACCCTGTCTTTCACTCAAGCCTCCCCAGGGCACCTGAAAGTAGCAGGCCCTTGGAGTTCCTAGTAAAGTCCCCCCAGGACACTTGGCGGTAGCAGCCCCCTGGACTCCTCAGGTACTACTACTAATTTTATTTTTATAGCGCCCGCCCCCCCCTCCCTCTCGCCACCTATATGGCACTCAAAGCACTTCACATAAAAGTAAGTACAGTGTAAACACTTTAAAACAGTTTAAAACAAGTAATTTAAAGGAGTATTAAAAATGATAAAACAGGGGAAGGAAAAAGGGAGAACAGAATACACTGAGGGAACCAGCAGTGGATCCTAAAAGCACCTAGAAAATAAATATTTTCTCGGGTGCTTTTTAAAGGTAAGGAGGGAGGAGCTGAGATGAACAAGTTCCACACCGAGGGGCCTGCCACAGCAAAGGCCTGATCACCCGCCGACTTAAGACGCGACAGAGGAACCCCCAAACAGCAGGTGGTTCCTGAATGCAGATTCCCATCAGTGTGAGGCTCCAGAATAAGGTCTCAAATATAGCCATGGCCTAAACTACACTCCCCTTTCTGGAGTACCTTGCCTTGCAGGAGGTCCCCGTACCTCCCGCAAGTGGGAGCTACGTAGCCAGGTTCCACACCACCCGGAAGCCTCAATTGATCTGTTCCCCACTGCTATTTGGGCTTCCTGTTTATATAGACCTGATTGAGCTCATCTGTGCTGAGGCTTGAGCCTAGTTACAGCTGCTAGTGGCTGTACGCTTGCCAGCAGAGAGTCAAACCCAGCAAGCTCACTACCACAGAGCCATGAGGGAAAAAAATATCTTCCAACATCTATTATTTATTTAAATTTATACTCTCCTAAAGTACATTGATGATCCTGAGACACTAACTTGGGCAACGTAACCTCTGACTGTTGGGAGCTGGGTGTGAACAAGTGGTGTATGCATGCACTTTGGACTGGGCCACGATGACTACAATTTCATGTAGGAAAAGGCCCCGTTAACTACAATGCTGGGAAGGTAGACCCCAAACTGCCATTAAGAAATTAACTATGGCAGTGGGGCTTAATTAGTCTTAACTGGCTAAGTGGCGGCAGTCGCCTGCAGAGTAGAACAGTACTGTGAGACACCTGTGGAGCACCAAGGGCTGAGAGCAACAAGCAGCAGAGAGAACTTGGTGCAGGAGCCACATTAGTGAAGGGCTCAGAGCCTGTGTGTGGGCTGCTAACTTACAGGGAGTTGGGGAGTAGCAGATGGCTTAGAGCCCAGAGTGTGGGCTATTAGGAAACACCTGAGCAGGGTTTGTTAGCAGCAGTCATCCTGCGGGAAGAAGGAGGGTTTGGGCTGGCACTGCTGAAAGAGAGTGAGCCTGCAAGATCAGCCCCATTATGAGCAGAGCACTGGGGATGCTTGACCTGTGCAAAAGTGGCTTGTCCACTCAGTGGGAAACCAAGGTCTGGTGCAGACTGGTGGGTGGACAGAGGTCCACCTAGAAGACCCCTCCTGGATCTAGACAGGGCAGCCAGCAGGAGCGCAATGTAGGTGAGAGGCAGCGGAACCCGGAACAGCAGAGGTGGTAACGGGACGACTGAGGAAAGCCAAACCCTTTGCTGAGAGACAGACTAATCTTGAGGACTGGTGAGCCTAACCACTGTGCGACATAGCAGGGAACCAGGAAATGAACGGGGCAAACTGGGTGGCTGGGATGGAGTGTCAGGCTGCCTCAGGGGACACGGGGTTACCTGGGCTCAGAGTGGGAATCCCTGTCACAGATATTCTCCAGAACTCTAATGACTCCCAACCTTTTATTCTGTAGGAAACAAAACCCCAATGTGATACATTTCTTAAGAGTCTGAACTTTATTTGCTAACGGTTGTCCATGAAAAAAGGCGTTCCTAACCAAGAGCTTCTAGGCAACACATATAGTCACGCTGCAAATGTTTGCACTGAACTGCTGTGATTGGAGACAGGCCCATGCCTTCAGATACTTGCAATTTACGATCAACAAGGGAGTGGAGTAATGTAATTGGATTCACTATGCAAGGTATCCAGTTGCGTTTCCATTATGCAGTATGTCGGGACTAGGATAAAACATTCAAGAGAGAGACTTGAGACCCCCTGCGCATATTTGGGCTGCGTAGCCCAAATATGCGCGGAGATCAGCCGGCGCGAAAGCTGAGCATGGGGGTCTTTCGCACCGGCCGATCTCCGCGCATATTCGGGTTGCGTATTTCCCCCCGGCCCAAATATGCACGGGAGGGCCATGTATGAAAGTGGCTGGAACACATGATACAGAGCTTTATTGAGCCCAAACGACATAACTCTGGTACCGGTTACACTGGCTATCCCAGCTTGGTCAGCAGCAGAGTGGTTACATCTGCATAGAGAATATAATATATACATATGTTGATTATGTAGAAAATACATCATAATGCATGTTCATTAACTAGTTAGTAACTAGGTAACGGTGATAGTAACTAAGGTAACGAGATACTCTAATGAGACTTCTTATCGTTTCAGACCCCCTTCTTGGAATGTGCGTTCATCAGAAATCTTGACTCTGTACCTCTCTGTACCCTAATGGGTAGGTGCAATATGTGCCACACCAATATCCCTTAAACCCTCCAGATACATCCCAGTACCACCTGACCTTACTGATTAGAGCCCAAGGGCTGGGTGCATTCCTTGCTCACTATCCTGATGCCTTTTATTCAGCACAACCTCAGGACCCGCCAGGAATCCCAACACAGGGCCTGATTCAACACTATAACAGTAAAATAGAGTACAAATCAAGGTATTTGGGGAAATATCAAATTAGTTATATATGTATATAATATGTGTTTCCATTTGTTTGTGGTAATTAGCAATTAATCCCTCAGGCATCCTCTCTCTTTCTCAGATCCATCCCCCTGGCTCTTCCTACCAGGAGCAATCTGCACCCAGGTTTTAGGGCATTTCTCACTAAGCCTATCAGGAACCCAGGCCTCTTCCATGCTTTCTCCTTGGTACAAATGCTTCTCACTTCCTAGCAAAAAACCCATCATCCTTAGTGTAGCCTGCATCACTCATGCTAACTGTATTGAACAGTCATAGGCTTGTGTTCTGTGGCCTAATATGCCATTAGGTGTCCAGTGCGTGCCCATATATTGCCACTTCCAATAGAGACAAGGGGGAGGGGAAACATAGGGAGAGACGGGGATATATTTATGAAGCTGAGAAATTGCAGGTGTACACACTTAACTTAGTTATATGCACTATATCATGAAGTTATATTACAGCTATTTATTGGTGTAACACACTTCAAAGAGCAATAGCAGTATACTACGACAACAGATTTCTCTCCTCTAGAATAAAGGTCAAGTACAGATGTGTTTGGTTGCTAGGGCTGATGTGGCTGTTGAGGGATTACTATTCATTACATGGTACCAGGAGGGATTTCAGTCCAAGGGAAATTTAAAGAAAGGAAACTACAAATGTGCAACAGGAGAAAAAAAATAAGACTTCTGTGCTATGGCACAATGAAAGCAATCAAAACTACGGTTCCCTTGCAAATGGGAGGGAACATAGGCAATAATTGGAATGTTTTTAAACTACAGATTCTGCTGTATTTCACAACAGTTGGTGCATCTGAAAGGACTGACAAAAATGTTGCTATGAACCTTATAAGATTTAGTGACATGACTGCTGATATTTTACACTTGTTTAAATAAAGTGTAGATAGAGATGAGACAGGTTTGCTTATGCAAAAGTACGAGACATATTGGTCTTGAAAACCAAACAAGAGGTGGGAGAGGTATGCCTTACACCGAAGAGCGTATCAACAATAGGAGTCATTTGATGTCTTCATCACAGCTCTCTGGCTCAAAGCTCAGTTAGATAGCTTAACATCTTCAATGATTTGGGATCAAAAAGTATTTGGAGATAATTATATAAAATAATCAGGAGGACTACTAAGAGATCCAGAGCTCAGACTGAATAATGCCGCAAAGACCTGTTAAGCTAAAGCATAAACCATGTCTGCATATGCCATGAAAACCACGTACTATGGCTTTATCGAGTAAATTTCAATTTGTTTCTTCTGATCTGACTAAGAGGGGAAGAGGGTAAAGATAAACGTCAAAGGAATATGGAAACCTATTTTTGGAAGGGATGGAATCAGGGAGGGAGAGTATTGATATCAGGTACCACAAAGACTTAACTAGGGCAGAAGTCCAAATCACCCCACCACAACTCTTCAGGAGCACACTAGGGAACTACAGACCATGAACCCCCAGCCAGAGGCTTCAATTGCCAGACATGATTGTTAAGTGACTAGTGATAAGCTGATAACTGGCCACCACCTGAATATAAACTTCTTCTTGCTGCCAGGCCGTTGGCCATTTTTAGACGTGAGGGCAATCTAGTGGATTTAAAAATCCGCTTTTAGAAAACTCGCATGAGTGGCATTTTTATGAACCGGAAGTCGCCCGGCCACCATTGGAACAGCGGCTCGCACATTATTTTTAAATCCGGCTTTGTCAAATCCCGATATCTAGGTTTGTCAAATCCAGTTTTAAAAATAATGTCAGCACCGCTGTTCCAATGGCATCTGGGCAACTTCTGGTGTATCTAAATGCCACCTGCACAAGTTTTCTAAAAGCGGATTTTTAAATCCGCTAGATTGCCCGCACGTCTAAAAACAGTCTTCTAGACTCTCCTGGCTCTAGCTCTAACTTGCCACACTAAGCTTGTACCTGCATCTACCACTTACCTGTCCTGATATGTCAGTTTTTTGGACTCTCTTCTAACCTGACCTGCCAAGTTATCCTTAGACCTGCTTCCCTACCTGTTGTCCACACACTACCTGCTCACATTCACAATCCCTTCCATGGACTGGTGAGCTGATGGCTTCATGGTACTTGGCCTCAGGCCCTGGTAGTACCAACCTTCTGACCAAGCCGTGCCTAAACCCATGCACCTTCCTGCCCCCACAGTGATGATGGCTTCCTGGCCTCTGCCTGCTCACAGCAAGTCATTACTAATGGGATAGGTGCATGGTTATTTGGGAACAAAGTCTAGTAAGTAGGGTCAGAGAAAGAAAGCATTAGTAGAAACATATTTTTGGTTGTTGGACTGCAACTACAATTCCTTCCCACATCTGCCCCCAACGTCTCCTAGAACCATATAAAGGTAACAAAAAATGCTGTAGCAGTGTCTTTTCAAACTGTACCATGCCAGAAAGTATCATAGAGACTAGTATGTTGTTTGGCTTTGCTTATTCAACTTGATCACAGCATCCTTTTTTTGTACATGGGTGTGTGCTGTGTTGATCAAAAATAAAAGGGGAGGATTTTTTTGGGGGGGGGGTATATGACTTTTTTTGCCTGAGTAAGTGTTAGGGATGGGTTGGGGAAGGAAGGAAAAGGGAAGGACTGGGACACCCACTCTCCCATTTCCTAGACTCAGCACTCTTGGGGAAAAAAGGCCCTTCGGGATCTTACATGGCCCTAGTATTCCCTTATGGGATGAGGCCAGATCATCACCAGGGCGATGGTCAGAAGTGCTGAGAATCATCATCAATCATCATCATCATCAATTAATTGTACGGCCAAAAGGCCATTACAATTTAAACCATAAATACAACATAAATACAGTTCCCAATTACCATTTACCCTTTACCAGAATTGCCAATGCCATTTCAATTTTGCAAAATAAAGCGGAGGCGAAACCGCTCAGCAAGAAAACAAAATTTGGCAACAGAACGTCCATGAGCAGAGTCACTGGGGCACAGTAATTTAGAAATGAGCATTTGACCAAAGCAGTGAGGTAACAAGTTGATAAAGGGACTTAGATGTTTGGTTCTCAACGCAGAGTATGCCAGACAATCACAAAATAGTGAAGCGCTGTTTCTGTCGCTGATTGGGCAAACCCTCAAGTCCCTTTCGATACCCCCATAGCGATACCCCATAGCAAGTCCCTTTCGATTCCCCCAAACGTTGCAGAGAAATCTGGAAAACGCCTGTCTATGCCAGGCGTTTTGCCACACAAAAATATAACAGGGCCCCAATGCAGGGGGTCGAATTGCCACATAATCAGGTGCCAATCTCTGGGAAGCCATAAGTGCTGAGAATGGAGACAGCCCACACTTCTCTCAACTCACCCCACACCCCACTATACAACTGCACGTGCTTGCTCTTGCGTTCCAGGGAAGAATTTGGTGTAATTGTGAGGGTCACGGTGTTAGATCCAGGCGGGCAGGAAGGGGAAACCCAAAGATACACACACTCCCAGGGAGACACTTAAAGGGAAGGGCCCACACTACGAGGGGACAGGGATAAGGCTTCACCATGCACTGCAATCACGTTCTCCCCCCCACTCACAAACACAAGCACTTACTTTCAATCTCTCGCACCACCCTGCACGCTCCGCCCCCTTGCTTGCGTTGTTGGGGCTCGGAGTTCCACCACGTCTGAGAAGCGGCCGCCAGCGCCGGCTCCGGCCCCGCCCCCACAGGTAACAGTGGTGGTGGGACCTTATAGTACCCCCCCTGAAGGCCCCCCTCGAAGGTGTCAGGGCCCTGGTTTGGATGGGTGGCAAATGTGGAATAGCCGAACCAACCTGGGGCCCCTAACTGCACTGGCAGGCTCCCAGGAACAATCAACTGTGTCATACCCTTTCCAATCAACGAGATAGTATACCTTCCCCCTATGGATCCTGGAATCCAGAATGACCCGTACCTTGTACTCCTGATCCTCAGCCACCTCAGTAACCGGGCCTGAAGGGGATGCATCAGGATATAGGGAGGCATGATGGCGCTTCAATAAGGACACATGGAAAATGGGGTGGATGCGAATCTGCGGAGGAAGTTGAAGTTTCTAGGTGACAGGGTTTACCTGATGGAGAATGTCCCCATATACTTCTTGTCTAGCTTGGCAGATGGATGTAGCAAGGGGTAGTGACACCGGTCGACCCATACCAGCTCACCTGGTTGGAACTAGGGAGCCACGCGATGAGCTTGATTCACGTAATGTTTGTAACTTGGCGTGCGACGCATAACATAGGCCATGGCATGTGTATGAGTTTGTTGAAGGCTCTGTATCATGGCACCGGAAGCAGGAACAGCAATTGTGGGAAGTTCAGGGAAACAAGGACGAGGATGGAAGCTATAGGTAACAAAAAAAGGGTGACGACCCAAGAGAGGCATTAGGGGCGTTGTTATATGCAAACTGTGCCATGGGCAGGTATGTCATCCAATCGTCCTGCCAGTAGTCCACATAGCATCGAAGATATTGTTCAAGAGATTGGTTGACTCGTTGTGCCTGGCCATTGACCTGCGGATGATAAGCAGTAGTGGGTGAAAGTTTAACCCCTAGGGCTAAAAATAGAGGTCTCCAAAACAAAGCTACAAATTGGGATCCCTGATCTGAGATAATAGTTTGTGGTAGCCCATGCAGTTTTATGACATGTTGTATTAAAAGAATTGCTGTGTGTCAAGCTGTAGGTAATCCTGTGCAGGGAATGAAATGTCCCATTTTAGTAAATTGATCTACAATCACAAAAATAGTGATAAATCCCTGTGAAGGAGGGAGCTCTACAACAAAATCCATGCTCACTCATTGCCATGGGCCTTGAGGCCAATTGCAGTAATCCTATTAGACGTCTTCGTGGGGTTTTTGTTCCAATACAAGTTTGGCATCCTAGCATTTAGTTTTGTGCGTCTTTTCGCACAGAAGGCCACCAAAAATGTCACATCAATAGAGCTAAAGTATATCGTTGTCCTGGATGGCCTGCTAATGGGGCATCATGATGTGCCCATAAGACATACCTTCGGGCCTTAGAACGAACCACTATCCGTCCTTTCCGTGTACATATCCCAGAACAAACATCAGTGTTGGCGATATTTTTAAAACCGGTGTCTTTATTGGTGAGCTTCTGGAACCGGGACAGTGTAATACAAGGAGCAGCAAACACCCATTTTTCTAGGAGGTTTTTGCCCTGGTCTGCAGGAGCTTTGGCAACCTCATAGTACCAGAATAAGGCATCTGCTAAGATATTGTGGTGCCCTGGCATGTACTGGATATGAAATGAAAAACGGGCAAAGAACAGGGCCAATCGCACATGGCGTGCATTCATTATTCATATGGTTTGAAGGTACGTGAGGTTCTTATGGTCAGTAATGACCACCACAGGGTGTTGTGGTCCTTTGAGATAATGCCTCCACATTTCAAATGCGGCTTTAATGGATAATAATTCTCTATCTAGGATGGTATAGTTTTGTTCTGCCTTTGTCAATTGTCTCAAATAGAATGCACATGGAAGGTTATTTGCGGAATCTTCCGCTTCTTGGGAGAGCACCACCCCTATGGCTACATTAGAGTCGTCGGTTCCTACTATAAAGAGTCTGGCAAAATTTGGGTGTTGAAGAATAGGAGCTCGGGTAAAGGCTTCCTTTAGTTGCTCAAAAGCTGCTTGTTGCTGCAGTGTCCATTGGAATGGTTGTCCCTTTTACAATAGCAAGGTTAGCGGTGCAGTTAAATTAGCATACTTGGGAATATACTGCCTATAGTAATTGGTACTCCCCAAAAAGCGTTGTAGGGGCTTGACCGCTGGTGGTGGTGGCCAATTTAAGATGGCCTGAATTTTGGTGGGATCCACGTTAATGCCCTGAGGGGAAATGATGAAGCTTAAAAATTGTACTGTATGCTGATGAAAGGTGCACTTCTCTATTTTACAATACAAATGATGCTGTCTTAAGTGTAACAAAACAGTATGAACATGTTGGACATGTTCCTCCCTGGTATCTGAATAGATGAGAATGTCATCAAGGTAGGCTACTACATATTGATCTAAAATGTCCCAAAATATGTCATTGATTAAGTGCTGGAACGTAGCCGGAGCATTGGCCAATCCGAACGGCAAGACTCAATATTCAAAATATCCATATTTCGTCCGGAAGGCAGTCTTCCATTCATCTACTTCGTGTATGCGAAGAAGATTACATGCCCCATGTAAATCCAATTTAGTGAAAATCGTAGCTCCTTGGAGGTGATTAAGTAGTTCAGGAATGAGAGACAGGAGGTAGCGATTCTTTATGGTTATAGCATTAAGCCCTCTATAATCAATGCATGATCGGAGCCCTCCATTTTTCTTGGACACGAAAAACATCGGGGCCCCCGCAGGGGAGGTAGAGGGTCTAATAAATCCCTTGCGTAATTCTTCATCAATGTATTCTTTAACTGTCTGTAATTCAGGCCCTGAAAGGGCATAGATCCTCCCATAGGGTGGTTCCATGTCGGGTAGTAGATCAATAGGACAATCGTAAGGTCAATGTGGGAGTAGTTCCAACGCCTGTTGTTCCTTGAACACATCCTGGAGATCCTGGTATTCTGGTGGCAGTAGGGGAGAGACCACTGCAGACGATGATCCTTGGATCCTCTGACAAGACTGTATTGGAGAGGGAACAACACAACCATGCTTGTAATGAGTAGAGTCAAATGCAACTGTTTTCTTTTGCCATTCAATTTGAGTATTATGCGTTTGTAACCACGGGATCCCAAGGACCACCGGGAAGGTGGGTGTGTGAACAACATCAAAAACAAGAGTTTTGTGATGGTCTCCAATGACTCCCATCATCTCATGAGTACAAGTGGTGATGGGGCCCGATATTAGCAGGGATACGTCTATGGAATACATGGTCTCAGGAGCGTTGTTATTCCGTAGGGGAATTTTATTTTGCATCACAAAGGTATCATAAATGAAATTCCCCAAAGCCCCAGAATCTATAAGTGCAATTGTAATTATTGTCCAAGTCTTTGTGACTGTTAAGGTAACAGGTATTCGAACATGCTCTAGATTTGCTAAAACATTAGGGGAAATCTGCACTTGTGACGAAGAGGAGCTAGCTATACTCACCGGGATGTCCCCTGTCCCTCCCGGGGTCGCTCGTTTCCCGATACTCTTCGGGATGGGGGAAGCTGTGAGTATATTCGTGCATAGTGCCCTTGTTCACCACAATAAAACCATAAACAACCTGACCTGCGTTTTTCTTTTTCTTCTGATGTCAAAGGTCATCAAGATGTTCCTAATTGCATGGGTTCTGGGTCCTCTGGCTTAGTGACGTCAGTACGCACAGGGTGCGTATACGTTGAGTGGCCCTGCCAATTGCGGAACCCTTGTTATTTCTCCTGGCGGCGTTCAGTGAGACAATCCTCGATTTGTAAAGTTAATGTGACTACCTCTCCCCATGTTGCAGGCAGAGCAATATACGATAGCTGATCTTTTAGCTCCTTGTTTAACCCCTTGCAAAACAAAACTCTTAACACGTTATCAGTCCAGCTGAGTTCTATAGCCAATTGCTGAAAACGCGTGACATATTCTAACAGGGATGCCTTGCCCTGTTTAAGGATAAGAATCGCTGACTCCGCATCCTTGGCTCGGTGCGGGTAGTAAAAGAGAAACTTAAACTCTCTTTCAAACCCTTTAAGATCTTTTAATAAGGGGCTATCACTAATAAGCAGGGGTGTGGCCCAATCAAGTGCAACCCCCTCCAAACGTCCTATAATGAAGGCCACCTTGGTTGTATCAGACGTATAAGTTTGTGGCTATAGTTGAAAAGTAAGCTTACAGAGGGCTAAGAATTCCTGAAATTGTTTCCTATCCCCTGTAAATTTAGTTATTTTAGGAGCCTAGCTAGAGTCCCTCCCACGGGTCCTGGATGTTGTATCCCAGTGGTGGCCGCAGTTGGGTCCTGTGCTACAGCCACACCGCCTATGGCCCCTTGCTCTTGCTTTTCCCTCATGTCTTTCATTTCTAACGATAATGCTTGTATGGCTCTAGGCATTTCCTCTAATTGCCTTGCCTGATCCATACGGCGTCTTATGTTATAGATGCCGGTGATACTGTTAGGGACGTGTTGGGGAAGGAAGGAAAAGGGAAGGACCGGGACACCCACTCTCCCATTTCCTAGACTCAGCACTCTCGGGGGAAAAAGGCCCTTCAGGATCTTATATGGCTCTAGTATTCCCTTACGGGATGAAGCCAGATCATCACCAGGGCAATGGTCAGAAGTACTGAGAATGGAGACAGCCCACACTTCTCTCAACTCACCACACACCCCACTATCCAACCGCACATGCTTGCTCTTGTGTTCCAGGGAAGAATTTTGTGTAATTGTGAGGGTCATGGGGTTAGGATCTAGGAGGGTAGGAAGGGGAAACCCAAAGATACACACACTCCCAGGGAGACACTTAAAGGGAAGGGTTCACACTATGAGGGGACAGGGATAAGGCTTCACCATGCACTGTAATCACATGCCCCCCCCCTCACAAACACACACACTTACTTTCAATCTCTCGCACCACACCATCACTCACTCCACACCTTCAGTCTACACAACTCCAGTTCACAAGGGCCGGTTTCTCACAACAAACACTGATCACTGGCAGCCTTCAGTGCTACTGGCTCCTTCCTATGTAGGGCTTGCCCTGCCCTGCTTGGAGCGCAGGCATGCTGAGCGCTGAAGCACAATTGGTTGCCCCGCCCCACTCCTCTCTCTCTGCCTCTCCTGTGGGCCGACCCCTAAGCGGTCAGCTGTGCAAGGGGAGGGTCCTGAAGGCTCCGCCCCCTTGCTTGCATTATCGGGGCTCAGAGTTCTGCCGCGGCCAAGAAGCAGCCGCCAGCACCGGCTCCGGCCCCGCCCCCACAGGTAACAGCAGCGGCAGGACCTTATGGTAAGGCAGTGGTTAAGATATTAGTCATGACCATGTGCTATTATCTCAATTTATATACACTCAAAGGGGAGTATTCTGCCTATGAAATTACAGAAAGAACACACGATCTCATGAGATGGGCCAGTTTCTCTGTCCTGCTCTCCCTTGATCTTTTTTGAGGGTTTTCTTCCACAGATTATTTCATTTTCCTATGCCTTTTGGCTCCATGTCGGAGTCTTTAAAACTATTTTAAAGCAAAAATACTTTAAACCTGAAAGGGTAATATAGGACAATGCTACGTGTTTTATTTTCAGTGTATTCCATCACATCATCGGTTAACACTAACAGCAGACAGAGAGTGAATACAGAGGCTCAGGAAACAGATGTTTTCAATTAAATATACTGATTTACCTACATACTTTAAATAGCAGGCCATCAAATTTTTTATACACAGAACTGTATGTTCTCAACAATGGTACCTCAGCCATTTTAATATTAGTTTGCTACCTCTAGCACCTATGCATGTTACAGCCTGCACAATCATCACAATTTCTTACTGTAAAGTGCATTTACCTTGGTAGTATACGTATGCCCATCAGAGCCGCAGACTGGGTTGGAATGCATCACTGGACATGGTTTGCATTTGACTAAATTAGCAGGTCCAATCCAATGTTTCTGGGCCAGATTTCCTTTCTTTTGCCGAAGGCTGTAAGTAAAATAAAATAAAATAAAAACAAAAACAAAAAAAGACCGGCTATTTAAAACAACTCTTTGTGGGATCTCTCACACAAAATGTGAGCATGAAAAGTTATGGAAGTAAATGAAAACCCAAATTTAGTTCATTTAAAACTTTTAAAATGAAACATAGCTCTACATAAAATTAAATGTAGCTATGGCAACTGTGAACTGGATAGTAATCTATCAGTTGACAATTAACATACTAATGGCATTTAGTTACTCTGTGACTTAGACCTACAAATGCACCCTTTGAGGTAAGCAAATGTGTATTGTTATAATTCCCTTAGTTTTTCCATGAATGGAGACCAAACAACCTGATTTCCAGCTCTGCCTAACTTAGGCTTCTGTGTTTCTGTCAACAAGCAATTGCTGGAGTAGCTGATGTCCTCTATGTCATTGTACCAGCCTACTACTACTGGTTATCATTTCTATAGTGCTACTAGTTGTATGCAGCGCTGTACAGATACACATCACATAAACACAGTCCCTGCTCCATGGACTGTACAATCTTGCCAGCCTGTGTCTGAAAATATGGGTGCAGCCAGATGAAAAAGACAGGGGAAGCTACCACGCCTTGAGTAGTCGTACCTCTCCCTAGGCATCTGGGCTATGGAATGCAGTTCATTGTGTGGCCAGCACTCACAGATGTCCCTCTCACCCACCCTATGGCGGGAGGGGGGGGGAGAGAAACTGGCTGCTATGTGAAGTGTCCTCAGAAAAATTCTGAGGACGTGTTGAGGAACATCCTTACACCAACTCATGTGGAGGGGCCACACTTGCCCCACCATTCGGGGAGCACCACTGCGGGGTCTTGAGTGGCAGGCGCTATTGTCCATCGTGCATGGCCACATACTGGCCGGGGCCAGGATCTTGGTTGGGCGTGGGAAGGGAGGTTGGGAAGGGCCAGGTGCCCATTCGTGTGACCAGCACTGAGGCCTGCCCTGGCCATGGTGGGAGCTCCAAGAGTGGCCCGGCTGCCTGGCTTACTCGTGGAGGGAGGGGGTTGCTTGTGTGCCCAGTTCCCCATGTTGGTCCTGCAGTGTGATGGCGGCAATTGCCTGCCACGAGGCCACGCAGGGTTAGGGCCGCTGCAGCTTGTGTGGTCTCACCCTATGTGGCCACAAAATCAAAGATGAGTTTTCAACATTTGCCTGGAGACTCTTGATGACTTATCTGAGAACAGTGGATGAGCTGAGAGTAGATTTTAGGTGTCCTTGACTACTAGATGATCAGAAACAATGATGACCTTCTCAAACTACTGTTAAGATTGTTACATTTGCTCATCCTTAACTCGAAGGCAGAAATTCTTTCAAAAACACAGCAGTTTTGTGTATCTATATCTATATATAAAGCATTTGGTCTTTTTACCTATACACACAATCATAAAAAAAAATCTTATTTAAATTTAAACTTAAAAGAAGTACAAACATTTTTGAAAATATGTAAGTGCACAGTTGAGGTCACTCATGTGACTTCTGCTCTACTACACTCACAGAGATATTCACTAACATGTTCTCTTTATCAGCTTTGTAATATGTGTTATTTTTGGATCAAGAACATTACTAAAGACATTAAGAAGCCTGCACTGCTCTCTATGGCTGTGAACATTCTAACATGAAAAAGCAACTAAACTCTTAGTGTGACTGTATTACTGAGATCCTCCTTTTCTTTTAAACTGTTTTATAAACTTTCTCAGGATGCAGATTTTACTTAACTAATCTAAACTTCACTGTTTTATTAAATTAACCAACTACTAAAACTTCCCAGTTGTAGTTTCACTTTCTTACTGCACTCCATTAGATAACCAATCAGAATGCCTTTGTGATGTATGCACAAGGCATCCTGGATAGGAGTAGCCAGTTGTCAGTAATGCCAAATCTCAAGGCCTTGGCTTCAAGGCATGTGCAAACAATGAGAATGTTGTGATGATAGAGGGCAATACTAAAAACATAGTAAAGAAAGACACCCCCCCACCTTTCAGGCCTTTATTTAATTGATTGTATGTATTGTCACTCAGTATTCTTTTGGGGATAAATATCTATCTGAAATAAAGACAACTCTCCACCATGTACATCTTAATATACAAGGATAATATACTATATCATCTTATTAATGTATAACATACATGCTCTCTTTCTCTCTCTCTCTCCTATTATATTATTATTATAAGCATTTATATAGCGCCAGTGATGTACCTGGCGCTTTACAAAAAATATGATAGGATTAAACCGCATTACCGGTGCCGGATTTATTGCATTGATTTCAATGGGGAACTGTCCCCATTGAAATCAATGGGGGAAAAAAATTACCTCCCCCCTCCCAGGCTGTGCGGGTGGAAGGGGGGGCACCCCCACCCGGCCTGGATTTAAAATTTTTTTTTTTTTACCCTAAGTCCCTACTAGTGCGGTCTGTGGGCTGCCGCCAGCAACCCGGAGCCTGCACCAGCAGGTACTAGGGTGATCCCTGGGGTGGGGGGTGGTTTAACACACTGTTAAACCTCCCCCCACCCCAGGGATCACCCTAGTACTACAATACCTACCTGCTGGTGCGAGCTCTGGGTCGCCAGTGGTGGCCCAGAGCCCGCACTAGCAGGGACTTCGGGGAAATTTTTTTTAAAAAAAAATCCAGGCTGGGCAGGGTGGGTGGGGGTTGTCCCCCCTTCCACCCGCGCAGCCTGGACTGGGGAGGGAAAGTGTTTGAGGGTCTTTTTGTTTCTTTTTTTATATTGCGGCCATTCATTTCAATGGCCGCAATGTAAAAAAATCCAGCACGGGGATCCGGTACCAGTACCCCCAAATACCGGAGTAATCCGATACTGCCGGTACACCAAAATACCAGCAGTATTGGATACTGGATGATCCGAACTTCCCACCCCTAGAATACACTCAGGAAGAGGGAGCCAGTGGAGAGAGGAGAGGAAAGGCTGCACATGGTCAAAGCGACTGGCTAGGTGGATGATCCTGGCAGCAGAGTTTTGAACAGAGATGAGGGAAGAAAGGTGAAAGCGGGGAAGGCCAGCAAGGAGGAGGTTACAATAGTCGAGGTGTGAGATGACTAGGGTGTGGATGAGAGTTTTGGCAGAGGAGACAGACAGAAATAGTATATTAATGTATATTATACATTAATAAGACTAGTTATTTTTTCTAGTATGCATCTAAACTCGCAGGGCCTGCTTTTTGAATGTAGAGCCCCCTCTATTTTTACATACGTACCAAAAGGTGGATGGCCCAAGAACTGCTTTTCCCTGTGCATGAAGAAAGATGGCTATTCAGCCATGTAGGTGAACATGTCCCTGAACAAAGTGGGAATGGCATGCTCAAAAGTAGGTTTTCAAGTACCTGTAAAATCAGATGTGAAACTTGGTTCTTCCTGCAAAAAGACCTGTTCCTACTACCACAAGTACAATACAGCAAACAAATTAACAGTAACGCCTTTCATCCACCTTGCCTGCCACTTTGATCACGTTCAATCCCTTCTCTTTTCTTTCACTGGCTCCTCCCCATTCACATCCAGCACAAAGTCCTGGTCTTCACCTTCAAAGCTCTTCATGACCTTCCTCCTTCCTATTCTCCAACCCCTCATTTCATGCGACATTCTCATTCAGGAACCGGGCTGCCTGATGGCAGGAGGGGCGGGGTATTAAATTGAAAAATAAATAAAATAAAAATAATTCCCTCCCTGCATGCATACACTCTGTTCCTTTCATCCCTTTAAATGCCTCCTAAATATGTATTTCTTCATTCAGGCTTTCTCTATGTTCCCCTTTCATTTGATTGTTTACTAGAATCCTCACACCTATAATTCCGCACTGTCCTCAAAGAGTCTATATTATTGTGCTGCAAATGAAAGGCTGATGTGGGGTTCCCGGCATTATACGAAGTCAGTATAGAAAATGCAACTGTCCTGGTGTTGTCTATAAAATATTAATCACTGGCATACAGTAGTAAAAAGTTAGTTTCATTAGTAACAAACTATAGTTGGAATGCAGATATTTTGACCATGTGATATTTGTCTTCCTAGGTATCAGCTCTGCAGCAGACAATAAGAAAAATAACAACCATCCCACTGCTTTGCCCTTACAGCACAATATAAAGCATATCACAGAACAGTTTAACTTAGAAATGCATTTCAAACCACCACTGAATGACTTTATCACACTTTTAGAAAAATATATATGGATACATTTTTAAAGCAATTTCACTACAGTTTGCAATTTGACGCACACTACAGACTCTGATGTAATGTCACATTCCGCTGTTAAAATAATAAAAATTCTATTTATTTCAGCCCAAGTTTTCTTCTATTTTAACCTTTGTCACAGTGATAAATAGTACTATTAGGAGGCTTGTGTCCACCACAGGAACCCCATCACAATATCATAAACTACAAAAATAGAAGCCTCTGGTCAGAGTCAGCAGAGCCTTTGTTATCTGGAAAAAGCTCCTTCAATACATACAACTTTCAAGAGATTATTCATCTTTATAAATACTAGAGCTACCATTCCTAATTATTTTGAAAGGTTTATAAAGTCCTTAATTTTGGGGCTGTTTGGTTTTGAAGTCTCAGATCCAAATTTCTCCTGAGGGCTTTGAGGGTGGAATAGATTTTGAGATTGTGGAGAAATACAGTCCGATGTGGTAACCAGGCAATATGGCCAGATCTTCAGAGAAAGTGTGTTCTCAGATGTAATGAGAAATCCATGGCAATCCACCACACATTGAAATCACTAATGTGTTTTCTGTAGTCCTGTAGCTGCTCCTACAGATGTTCATGCTGTTGTGTGTTCCAGCAGCTACATGAGAGTCTCCTCCTCCCACCAGCTGTTGCCTGGATGATATCGTGTTTCTATGGGGTCTCGGACTATCACAGACTAAAAGCGGGATGGGCGGATGGTGTAGGGTGCTTATCTATAGATAAATGTGCAAAGGGCAGATACTTTTAGTCTACACCTGGGAATTATTTACTTATAATTTACTAGAATTTCATCTGGTAACAGACAGACTTGCTAGATTTAGGACTTATATTCCACTGTACTGTATAATCATCACAGTCATTAGCAGGAAGGAAGAGCATGAACACAGCCTGCAGGAACCAGGAAATAAAAATGTTGGCTGGGGTGTGGGCTGTGAGAAAGAGCAGAGTGCCTAGCCTAGGAAAAGATTTTGAAGGACTTCTGGCAGAGGCAGAAAATTGTGAGGAAGGGATATAGGAAGAAGCAACATCATAAAAATGGGAGGGACAAGAGACGGCCCTCACACCAAACTGGGAGCACAAAGGAAAACCCCATCCTAAATTTTGGCACTGTTCTTCCTAAGCAATGTGGGTGTACCACTGCAGCGAGTGGTGGTGCAAAGTTGGAGAGCGCAGTGCAGATCTGTAGTCATGGGGAGTGTTCTCCAACCTGAAGCACCAGAGGATGCAAGTCAGAATCTCACTTCCATTGACTGTGCTTCCTGTACACCTCGCTGTGTTTCCTTCTAACCAATACCCTGATCTGTAATTAAAATGGCTTTTAAAAGAGAGGGGTGTGAGCAGGGCTTAGCAGAGTGTTGGGGCATAGCTGTTTTCTCCCACTTGCCCTTCTCTCACGCACCTCCACATTTAAGATGCTCCCCCATGTGGATGATGGGTGTCCGTGCGTGGGAGCGTCTCATATAAAAAGGGCCATGGACTTGTCCACATGCATGTAGTAGGGTCATTTCCTGACCAGTGTTTCCACTTATATGCTATCTTCAGTCAGTGGGCAAAATTAAACCCCTGACTTTATCACCCTGAGGCATTCACAGATATTGGTGTATTTCTTACAGTTGGACTAGAGAATAATACTGCAGCAATATTTAATCAGTGCAAGCAATAAATATCAAGAGTGAAAAGGTGCCCACTGTTCATATAATGACTGATACCTCAGGAAATCACTGGCTGTCATTCACATGGACCTCTTGGTGTGGCACTTGCAGGTATGACTAGTGCCTTTGTCCTAACAAGTTCAATTGCCCAATGGTAGTGGGGGGGGGGGATGTACATGGTGTCCCCTGGCCCTTATGCTAATTATTTCAGGCTGACAAGGGATTGAAACTTATTCTTTCCTCACCATGTTGCAATCACCTCTGCACTTTTCCACTTTGCTTTGCTCCAATTAGTTCATACTCTTTGGCTGCAGTTAATACATATGTTTGATCCTACACTCTTCCACTTATCCTATTAATATGTCTAGAGCTTCTTAGGAACAGTGGATAGGAATAGGGATAAAGGCTGGATTAACACACTTCTACTTGGGGTAATGCCATCGACTAGTGCAGGATGTGGCAAGCTGCTTCTGTTCTGTAATTGGCAATAGCTTCTGATTATTCTCTAGGTGCAATTCTAAGCTTTGGTTTTAACCTTTAAAGCAATGAGGGTTGGATGCTGATAAAAGCCCAGCTCCCTTAGACACGGCATGCTGAGCTCTTATGAAAATTTTACCACATAGGGGAAAAACAGGAGCTACTGGCTGCTTTGAAATTTTGAAAATTTGAGCCTTGAATGGGAGCTGAACTCTTCTGAAAACGTGGTCCTCACTGACTTTTATCGTATTGGTCTTAGAGACTCACTTCTCCCTCCTCGTGCTGTTCTTAAGCGGCACGGCTCCATGGAGTTCGTGAACTGAGAGCACATTCCCACATACAGCAAATCAGTGCTTTTTTCTTTTCCCCACATATTTCCTTGAAGTGTGAAAGATTGTATGCGCTTCTTTAACCGTCCTTGCAATTGTTTTTTAAGTGCACTGACAAGCAGCCAAAACCTACCTTTACAAGTGCAGGTTTGAAGTGACCCGCATAAATCCTGCTGTCAGAATGTCAGTGCCCGCATGCCAGTTACACAGCACCTCGCTTCCCGGCTCTCAGGTCCCAGAGAAGGGAGAGGAGCCGAGCCAAGAGCCGGGCAAGCGAGGCTTCCCGGCTGTCAGCTCTGCTCCTCTCCCCTCTCCGGGAGCACAAGAAGCAAGGCGCTGTGACAGCCGCTCCTCCTCCTCTCCACCCCCCCCCACCTGAGGGGCTTGTGGGAACGTGAAAGGCGCATTTTTAAAAATTGCTTGAATGCGCAAATTAAATTCTGGTGTGAATAAATGCAAGCGCATTTTTAAATTGCCTGCATTTAGAAATACCAGCATTTTTCTGTATATGGGAATGCACGATAAGCCTGCAGGTTTATTTAGGGAGTTCTGGAGCCCAAACTGCCTCTGTCCCATCAGAGCACAGATTTGCTTAACTCTGGGGCATACTATAAGGGAGTTTCCTCAAGAGGTGGCCCAGCACCCACGTCCAGCCTGCAGAGCCTGTATTTTCATTCACTCACTCCCCAAATAGGCAACTCTCAGTCTGAGCTGCTGCTGCTGAAATTTGAGCTCAGCACCACCCACTCTCACCCTCTTCCCCCTCCATTCCAGGATAGAAAGAAGGGGGAGAAAATTAGTAGGACTAAATTTACCTCTGACTAGTTAGATTGTAAGCCCTGTCCCCCCCAGACCCCCCAATTCCCATTCAGTGGCTCAGACTCAGGCCCCTTTCACACAGTCACAATAACACTGATAAAATGGGTGTTACATTGTATTATACATGTTGCAGGGCACCCATAGAGTACACCTGCAGCCCTGTAACATGTATAATAAAATGTAACACCCATTTTTATCAGTGTTAGAGTGTCCGTGTGAAAAGAAGCTTTGGAATGGGTAGTGAATAGTGATGCTCTCACTTCTAGCTCACTGCAGTCATGATGGAGAAGAGTAGAGTAAACCCTCATACTCCCCCAAAGTGAGTATGGAAGAAAGGGAAGAGGAAGGGGGAGGGAGGGCATTGAAGTGTGTGCATGTCTGTATGGATGCAAAGAGAGCACTGCATGGTGCATGCCCAAGCCACCTTCCTAAGGGTGAGGCCTCACAAGCAGCAAATGCCTGATCCCTACGTGGCTGCATGCGGGCGCCACTGCCACGCTACAGGGCAAGTGTGGGGAGCTTGGCACACAGTCACGGGGAAGCAGAACAAGCTGGCCCCACAGCTGGAGCAGGCTGTAGTGCCAGTCAAACAAGCGCACACCCGGCCCTGCCCTGCCTCCCTCCCCCAGCCAGGCCAAGACCCCAGCCACAACATGGCTGTGTACAATGGGCACCAGTGCCCATTTCTCACAGGGCCCCCACCACACACGTTTCCCTGCCCTGGGCAGCTTTACTCCAGTTGAGGTAAGGCTGTTCTGCGATGTGTCCTTGGAATTTTTCCAAGGACGTGTTGCATAGCAGGCAGCTGTTCGCCCTGCTGTGAGGTGAAGGGAACATCTTGCTGTCACGGGCCACACGATGAACTGCATCACATAGCCTGGCTACCCAGGGAGGGTAAGGCTACCTCAAGGTACATTAGCCTCCTCTTCCTGTCTTGTCTGGCTGCATCCTAAGTCTCCTAGTTTGTTCCTTGACCTGCTCTCTTTGCCCCATTGCACTCCCTATCCCTGCCATCTTGCCTACACTCACCTCCTTACCCTTTGATTTCTGTTCCCTGCCCCACCATGCCCAGCCCTAGCCTTTTTCCCCTCACAACTTTGCTTATTTAATTTTAGACAACTTTATGAAATCTATCATTTGTTCCCACAAAGTGATGTCCTTTTTAAAAACGTGGACCATCATGAAATGTAATTGAGTAACACCAGTGTAAAGTCTAATTCTCCCCTGCTCTTTCTGTCCATGTGATTTGGCTGGGAGAAGAATATGGCTTGAGTAGCTCAGAGTGGGTGAGGCAGAAGAATCTCATTATGAGCTAGTGGGGTGCACTGCATAGGGAGGGTATTAGCTAAGGACAAGGATCCTTATTATTTTTGTCTGTATCTAGTAAATATTTAGATTTTCCCCACAGTGGAGCCACTTAAAACAAATCTCAATAAATACAATTAAATAGATACCCTTCCTCATGGTATTTGTCTGAGGACACATGCTGTCTTTTACTGAATCCCTATCCCAAAGGTTCCCAAACTGTGGCTCATGACCCCAAGTAGGGTCATCCCATTTGTGGATGGGGTTGAGATCCCAATGGGTATTTGATAGACTGTATGCTTTTGTCACTCTCTGAGATCACAGGATTATATGTAAATCTCAAAATCAGATCGTAGAGGCAAAAGGTTTGGGGACCACTAACGTATCCTTTAAGACATACATCTTGCTCCAAAACCAAAGGTGATCTCGATGGTTGTGGATCTGTGAAACCTAACACTAGAAGACATTTGGCTCAAACTCATTTATTTAAATTATAAAGAGCTGTCATTTGGCATAGCACATTTTCAGACATGCTGTCTACATCATTACTAAATCGGATACAAACAACTATAGCTGACAGGACTTGGTTGTGCCGTAATGCAATCTGGCAACCTGCAGTTCTCCAGCACTCTCAGTCTAACCACTGCAACTGCACAAGCTTTGCCCTGGGCTAAACAATGGCAGAATGGTGCACTATGAATCACAATTTGTTTTGATTCATATATAATATTAATAATTAATAATAAATCTACAAAAGTAGTTGCTGATACAAAGTAAAAAATGTAAGGGCTCCCACTCCATTAACATACAATATCTAGATGGAAGACAAGAAAAACAAACAGTGATCAGTCATTGTCAATACTGGAAGTATGGCCTTCTAAGGCGGGGGTGGACAAACTTTTCCGTTCCAGGGGCCACTTTGAAAATTAGTACAATCTTTGAGGGCCATGTACAAGTTGGGGACGGGTGTGCTGAAGGAGTGCACTCCGGAAGAGGAGGGTACAGATCATGAATTGGTACAATTAATTGGTCCCGTATTGTCTGCATGCCCTCATCTCTGCTCCTTTCCCTTGAGTTCACTCTTTCAGTATACTTTAGGGGTAGGAACTGGATTCAGGGGCGGGATCCAAGAACTGAAAAGGGGTCAGATAAAAACTAAACATGGGTCACATTTGGCCCCTGGGCCTGAGGTTCCCCATCTCTGTTCTAAGGAATTAGATAATTCTGACTTCTGACATACCTGATGAAGGGCCCTGCATGACCCAAAAACTTAGACAATCTCACCAACAGAAGCTGGTCCAATAAAAGATATAATCTAAACTACTTTGTCTCCATTTCCAGTATTAAGATCTTCTGCATACTCGATTAAGCATTTAGGTTCAATTCCCATAAAAGCTTAAGGGGTTTAAGGTGAACATCTCCCATTGAAAATGTAAGCTTAACATTTTTTAAGTAAGTCAAATCCTTAAACTTCAAGCAAAGGAAGACAATAGGCATTAGACTTAATAAGGACTTCAGAATGTGGTCCAGCAAGAATAAGGTTAGATTTGTCTTAACCTTCTTTTTCTTTTTATTAATGAACAGCATTGAACAGCCAAGTGTAGATTAAAATAAAATTAAAAATTAAAATGACATTCCACCAGATATTACTTATTGAAATTAATGTATATAGTGCCTTAATGCACTTTCAGGGGTACTTGTTGTGTTAGTAGTTATTGGAGTAAAAGTACAACCTAAGTATAGTGTTTGTGGGCTAAGATTACAGGTATATAAAGTGTTTAAAAGTAGTATTTTAGTTACCATTAAAATGATATTTAATAAGATTTGATTTTAAAAAAATGTTAGCCATTATTATTTTTAATATAAAAGGTACATAGTGTTTATTATATTATTTTTTCCTGTTCTAAAATGTCAGGGATATCTCACTTTCTGAACCTGTTTCCATTACAAAGATTTTTGTCTTTTCAGCTTGACAAGAAAGTCTGTTCATTTACTTTTATCTATGTATTCTGTACAGTTTCTGAAGCATACAAGCTGAGAGTCAAAAATATGATCTGTCAGAATGCAGAACCTCTTCCCATGTGTCTGTCTGTTTGGGGATGTTTATCTTCCATATGATATGTGTATTATCTCAGGAGGTTAAAATTTGCCTTTGAACATCTGCCAAAATGTTATGGTATTTCTCATTCAAGACATACTTCAAGTTAATGGTCACAATCTCAATTCCTGCGGGCGCTGCCGCACATGCATGCCCGTATGGTTTGCACACAAGCCACAGGCCCCATGCTAGGGGTACACACAACTTGCACATGCATACATGTGCGTGTGCCCAGTATGCTGCACATGCCAGTCCACATGACTTGGGATCAGCCCCACAGTCTATAATTTTAATTTCCGGGGCCCTGTTTTAAATATTTTTATTGTTGATTGTTTTTAAAATTGTTTTATATTGTTTTTATGTATTTATATTGTTGGAAGCCGTCCTGAGCTGTTCACAGGAGGGGCGGGGTACAAATCACAGAAATAAATAAATAAATAAATAAATAAATAATGGGACTAAGTAGCATTCATAAACTACAACTGAAAAAAATGTGAACACTAACATCTTTTGAATCGTGATGCTTTCCCCAAAATTATTTTTCAAAAGTCAGTTTCCCCTTTGTTTCTTTGCAAAGGTGTTGATCTAGTAAAGCACTTAAGCACAAACTTAAGTATAAGACACATTATTAATTACTTATTACTTATTAATTATTATTATTATAAACATTTATATAGCGCCAGCCATGTGCCTGGTGCTGTACAGAACATAGAAATGGACGCGGTCCCTGCCTGTGACTTACAACCTAAAAGACAAGGAGCGGGAGACAGTGGGAGAGACAGGGGAGAAGACCGACAAACATTCAAGCGGATGCGAAGTCTCAGGTACGTGTGCTTGGCTTGGTTACAATCAGGCTGGTTGCAGCAGTCTGCAGAGGAGGGCAGACAGTAAGTATATGGGGAATGGCTAGCAGGCATAGGGAAAGGTGGCAAGGAAAAAGTGGGATTTGAAGGAGCGGAGGGAGGGGGCAAGGCGGATGTGGGCAGGGAGGGAGTTCCAGGCATGAGGGGCAGCGAGGGAGAAGAGTCGAAGGTGGTTAGGTGAGCAGGAGAAACGAGGGAGAGTGAGGGAGGGGACAGAGGAAGAGCGGAGAGCGTGTGCAGGTGTGCGTAGGGAGATTAGGTCCGAGAGGTAAGGGGGAGCTTGGTTGTGGAGTGTTTTGAACGTGAATACCAGGAGTTTAAACAGGATACGTTCAGGAAAGGGGAGCCAGTGAAGAGAGAAGAGGAGAGGCTGCACATGGTTGAAGCAATGGGCAGAGTGAATGACCTTGGCAGCAGAGTTTTGGATTGCGATAAGGGGGACAGGTGAGAGCGAGGGAGGCCAGCAAGGAGGAGGTTGCAGTAATCGAGGTGAGAGATAACCATGGCATGAACAAGGGTTTTGGCCGAGGAGGTAGAGAGAAAGGGGCGGATCCGAGCAATGTTATGGAGGGCGAATCGGCAGGATTTGGCAACAGAGTCAATGTAAGGTTTAAAAGAGAGGTGCGTGTCAAAGATGAAGCCCAAGCTACGGGCTTGGAGAACAGGATGGATGGTGACTCCATCGATGCAGATGGGCAGGTTAGAGGGAGAGGAAGAGGAGGGAGGAAAAATGAGGAGTTCGGTCTTGGCCATGTTGAGCTTGAGTTGACGTCGGGACATCCAGGCGGAGATATCAGAGAGGCAGTTGACGAGGCGTGAGTGGACAGAAGAGGAGAGAGAGGGGGTAGAAAGATAGAGTTGGGTGTCATCAGCGTAGAGATGATATTGGAATCCGTGGGAGGCAATAATTTTGCCAAGGGACAGGGTGTAAATAGAGAAGAGGAGAGGGCCAAGGACAGAGCCTTGGGGGACCCCAACCGAAAGGGGGAGGGAGGAGGAGTTTGACTCGGGGAGCGAGACTTTAAAGGAGCGGTCAGAGAGGTAGGAGGAGAACCAGTCAAGGACAGAGCCACGGAAGCCCAAAGAGTAAAGCGAGTCCAATAGAAGCAAGTGGTCGACAGTGTCAAAGGCAGCAGAGAGGTCAAGGAGGACAAGAATGGAGTAGAGGCGCTTAGATTTAGCGACAAGTAGATCATTGGTGATCTTGGCCAGGGCAGTTTCAGTAGAGTGGAGGGGGCGGAAGCCGGATTGGAGAGGGTCCAGGGAGGAGTTGGCAGAGAGGAGGTCCAGGCAGCGGGAGTAGACAACATGTTCCAGAAGCTTTGAGGCAAAGGGAAGGAGGGAGACTGGCTGGTAACTAGAGGGGTCAGATGAGTCCAGGGTGGGCTTTTTGAGGATGGGGAGACAGTGGCATGCTTGAAGATGCACTCTGTGAATCATAAGGCTCAAGATGTTGTCTAGTCCAGGATTAATTATACCTAAACCATCCTTATAAATGTTAACTCAACTTATTTATAAAAACATCCAATGACAGAGACTACACAGCTTCCACTGGTAAAATGTTTCACTACCCACTGCTATTCTTACAGTTAAAAAGTTTCCTCCAATATTTAACCTAAATAATACATCTTTCTTTAACTGAAACCCATAACCTCTTTCCTTTTATTCAGTGGCCATGGAGAATAATTGATCTTTATCCCCACTGTTAATTTGGGTGAAATCCTCAGTCCATTAAAGTCAATGGCAAAATTCCCATTGTCTTCATTGGAGTGAGGATCACACCCATCTGGAAACTCTTCCTTCAGTATTATTAATCTAACTTGCCCAGCTCCTTCAACCTTTCCTCATTGGTCTTGTGCTCTGAACCCTTTCTCACCTTTGTTTATCACCTCTCAATGCTCTCCAATTTACTGGCATCCAGGGACATAGCTACCAGGCTATGTACTGAGTCCCGAGTGAGACATGGAGCATTGTCCTGTTTGTGGTGTGGCTGGGCAGATACTGAGTGGAAGTGTCTGCAGTGCAATGAATGGAACAAGCATCAGTGGCGGCATGAGGCAGGCAGCACAGCAGGCGCAGCAATCAGAGAAAAGGCACTGTGGTGGTGTCGTAACTGGAGGTGATCGGAGCTGAGAGCCATGGTGGCAGTTCGGTGCCAGCCCCAGGAGAAGTTTGAGTGGTGGCAGGGAGGCTGGGGGGTCAGGAAGGCTGGCTGGGTGGGGGTCAGTGTGGGGGCAGGGAGGCTGTGTGTGGCCAGGTGGTCTGGGGAGTCAGTGTGGAGGCAGCCAGCCTGGGTGGGAGGATCTGGAGGTCTGTGTGGAGGCAGGGGGGCTGCGTAGGGACAGGGAGGATGGGTAAGGGCACAGGATCTGAGGGAGTCAGTGTGGGTGAGTGTAATTTGACTGTTTCCTGCAATAAGGATACTGCGGGGAGGAAGATGGGGAGGAGGCTGGACAGGGGAGAGGATGGTGACGGGAGTGGGGCGGTCCATTTATTTTACATTGGCCTATTCCGACCTAGCTATACCTCTGCCGGCATCTTTCTTACAGTGGGAATCTAAAAACTGAACCCAGTACTACAGATTAAGTCTAACTGAAACCCATTACCTCTGTTGCAGAGTAGAGTGAATTATTATACTTTATGTCTTATATATGGTAATTCTGTGACTACATCTGAAAACAAACAATTAGCTTTTTGTAACCCCTGATATGACTTCCTACTTTGTAACATCACATTTTTTACTTTGAGTAAATTAACAATACAAACCCCTAACTCCTTCTCTTCAATGATACAAGTTAATGGCCCAGCCACATAGCCACCATTTTTTACTGGTGCATTTCAATATTTCACTTTTTTCCTTTACAACTGTCTTTACGAAATGCCATCTTATTACTGCCAATCTATTATCCAGTATATCCAAATCATTCTAAATTCTGAAGTTTGATCTTTAGGTATGAATTTCTGTATATTAAAGTCAGTGGGGGGGGGAGGAAAAAGGGTCTGTCACGTGCCCACATTCGTTTACGCACTCACAACCCAACCAAGCTCTGACCAGTCAAAAACTGGAATAAATGCCCGTCAGGACAGTAGGTGGACTCTTGAAGCCTTGCAGAGGCTAGGTCCTTATCATCATTGGGCGCAGAGCAAGGAGGACAGCTGAAGCCCTTTGGTTTCCCTGATAAGTCACACGCACACACTTTCATACGAGGAAGGGGGTTCAGGGAAGGCAGTGCGACGAGGTGCGGGAAGGAAGGCGGGACCCAAGGAACACAAGGGGAGAAGGAGGAGGAAAAACACACTGGATACGGGGGGAGGGGGCAGGGGGGGAAGGGAACACCCACGCGTTCACCCACCACCCACTTCCACGCCACCCTTGCAAACCCCAGGGACTGTCTCTTATACACATCTAGATGTGTATAAGAGACAGGCTCTCGCTAAGTCCCCTATCTCCTTAGCAATATCCATGAAGGTTGCGAAATACCCCAACGCCCACAACCTAAAAAGGGGGGGTTTGGTGCCGATAATTCTGTCAGTGGGGGAAAGGGAAAAGGGTCTGTCACGTGCCCACACTTATTCACGCACTCGCAACCCAACCAAGCTCTGACCAGTCAGAAACTGGAATAAATGCCCATCAGGACAGTAGGTGGACTCTTGAAGCCTCGCAGAGGCTAGGGCCTTATCATCATTGAGTGCAGAGCAAGGAGGATGGCCGAAGCCCTTTGGTTTCCCTGACAAGTCACACGTACACACTTTCGTACGAGGAAGGGGGTTTGGGGAAGGCAGTGTGACGAGGTGCGGGAAGGAAGGCAGGACTCAAGGAACACAAGGGGAGAGGGAGAAGGAAANTTCACCCACCACCCACTTCCACACCTCACTCACCCAACCCAGGGGAAGGGGAACACCCAGGATCCAGCCACAAATGTATACTCACGTATTGTCACAACACAAGGGAAGTATCACGCTACTACGATCACAAGACACTCAAATACAAGCAAAGAACCATGCCACACCCGGACATGCGGGTGCGCTCACGCTGGGAGGCTCGGTTGCCGTAGCAACCGAAGATGCAGATGGCTCCGGGATCCCAGTGGCAGGCAGCACTGCGGGGGCGGCCAGAGCAGGCCCAGGTAGGGGAACCCTGAGACACCGTAGGCGCTGGCCCCTGACAGTAACCCCCTACCGAACCCCCTGGCCAGGACCCCAGGATGGTCGAGCGTGGCCCGGGTGTCGGAGGTGAAAAAGATGCACCAACCAGGGAGCCGAGACCCGCGAAGCGGGTTCCCAGGACCGATCCTCCGGACCATACCCTACCCAATCAAGGAGATAATACAATCTGCCCCAGCGATATCGAGAGTCAAGTACCGCCTGAATCTCATATTCAGGGCCCACGGTTTAGGGGCCCAAGGGCTCTGCATGGGGGGGGTGGGAGCAGATGGAATCCCAATGGCCTCCTTCAGAAGGGAAACATGAAAGGTGGGGTGAATTTTCATTGTGGGAGGCAAGCGAAATGTATAGGTGACCTCATTCACCTTCCGAAGGACAGGGAATGGGCCAATATAGCGATGGTCTAATTTTCGGGAAGGTTGAAGCAAAGGATAGTGCTGTCTATCCAACCAGATGAGGTCACCGGGTTGCAATGAAGGAGCGGGCCGACGGTGTCAATCGGCATATTTTTTATACTGTTGGTGTGCTTGGGCGAGGGTCTGGGAGGTCAAGGCTTATGCCTCCTGTATCTGTTGGACTAAGGCTCTGGCAGCTGGAACAGAGGTAGTTTGCACGTCCACCATCCCTAAGAGCAGGTGGAATCCATAGGTTACAAAAAAGGGGGCGTTGCCAATAGATGTGTTAGGGGTGTTATTATAGGCAAACTCCACCAGTGGTAACCAATCATACCAATCATCTTGGAGATAATTTACATAGTTCCGTAAATAGTGTTCTAAGCTTTGGTTTACCCGTTCAATCTGTCCGTTAACCTGGGGATGGTATGCAGTTGTGGGGCTCAATGTGACATGTAAAGCCTTAAAGAAGGCTTTCCAGAAGTGGGATATGAACTATGTTCCTCTATCACTCCTTATCTCTTGTGGCCACCCATGTAGCTTAACAACATGGTGGAGGAAGAGTCAAGCAGTCCGTTGGGCTGTGGCGGTAACTGCTTGCAGGCAATAAAGTGTCCCATCTTCGTTAAATGATCTATGACCACAAGGATAGTGGTATATCCCTTTGAGGTGGGGAGTTCGACAATGAAATCTAGGCCTACGCGCTGCCAAGGACCTTGTGGGAGGGGTTGCAGTTGAAGGAGTCCCACAGGGGCCTTGCGAGGGTTCTTGTTCTGTGCACATGTAGGGCATTTCTGGACATATTGCTGGACATCCTCTCGAAGGGTCGGCCACCAGAAGGTTCGTGCGATCAGTCTATCGATGCGGTCCCATCCTGGGTGTCTGGCTAAGGGAGAGTCGTGATGAGACCACAAAATATCAGTTCGGCACGACGGAGGAACCACGATAAGTCTGTCTTTGCATTGTAAGCCTTGCGTGGTCAGGGACACAGAATTTTCTGTAGGGTCGAGTTCCCTGGTGGACGCCTGTTGGAGTTGCTCGAGGGTGAGAATGGTGCCAGTAAAAACTCATTGAAGCATGAGTTTTTACAATTTACTTATAAATTGTAAGTCACAGGATAGGGCCCCGTGTCTGCACACGGTGTTCTCGATCCTCATGGTACCAGGATAGGGCATCGGTCAAGATGCTGAGCTTCCCAGGATGGTATTGGATGGTAAAGGAAAACCGAGTGAAGAATACGGCCCATTGTGCATGGCAAACATGTGGATTTGCGCTGTTTGACTTTTATGCGCTGTAAGACTTTTATGATCGGTGATGACTGTCACGGGGTGAAGGGCTCCCTCAAGGTAATGGCGCCATGTCTCAAAGGCGACTTTAATTGCTAGAAGTTCGCGATCAAAGAGTTCCGCTCGGCCACCGTGAGTTGCCTAGAATAGTAGACGCACGGATGGCGACAGTGTTGGTCGGTGGAAGGTTGTAGCAGGACGGCTCCTATGGCTCCACTGGAGGCATCTGCTTCAACCTCAGGGACCGCCTCGCCCTCTGCACCCCAGAGTGGCTCCTTCGGTCTGCCGGGGGTGCCTTCTTGGAGGTCCCCCGCATTAAGCAGGGGCCACAATGGAGAGGGCAATCTCGGTGGCCATGCCGCGCCGTGCCTTTGGAACTCCCTTCCGGAGGAAGCTTGCCTGGCCCCAAGCCTATTGACACTCCAGCAAAGTTGTAAAACCTGGCTGTTCGCCCAGGCCTTTGGGGAGGGAGGGAGGGTATGTTAGAGGGTTTATCTCCCCTACCCTATTTATTGATTTATTGTTTTAATGTTTCCCAGGCCCTGTTTTAATACTCTGAACTGTTTTTGATGTTTTAAAATTGTTTTTATATGTATTTTATATGTATTATTATTGCTGGAAGCTGCCCCGAGCTGTTCTCAGGAGGGGTGGGGTATAAATCTAGAAAATAAATAAATAAATAAATAAATAAACATTAAAAAGTTTACTGCAATCTGGGTGTTGAAGGATAGGGGCTGTGAGGAAGGCCTGTTTCAGGTACGTGAAACTGTGCTGCTGTTCTGGCCCCCACATGTACACATGGTCCTTCTTTAGCAAGGTGGTCAAGGGACGTGTAATTTCAGCGTAGGTAGGTATATACTGATGATAATAGTTCGTGCTCCCCAGAAAACATTGGAAGGGTTTCACAGCCGGGGGAGCCTGATATTGTCAAATGGCTTCTACCTTTTGGAGGTCCATCGCAATGCCCTCAGGACTCAAGACAAACCCCAAAAATCTTACAGTTTGAAGGTGGAATGCGCACTTTTCCTGTTTACAGTAGAGTCGGTGGCTGCATAGCCGCTGCAAAACGTGTCAGACATGTGTGATATACTGCATCATGGAAGTGGAGTAAATTAAAATGTCATCCAAATATGCAATAACAAATACATTGAGAATGTCTCGGAAGATGTCATTAATAAAGTGTTGAAAGGTTGCTGGAGGGTTGGCCAAACCAAACGGCATCACTAAGTACTCCAAATGTCTATAATGAGGGCGAAATGCTGTTTTCCATTCATCACCCTCACGTATCTGTACTAAGTTATAAGTTCCCCGTACAATTAGTTTGGTAAATATACATGTTCCCTGGAGTTGATCGAATTGTTCGGGGATGAGGGGCAAGGGGTAGCAGTTTTTTATAGTTACAAGGTTCAGCCCCGATAGTCGATGCAGGGGCAGAGCCCTCCTTCCTTCTTGGCGATGAAGAAAATTGGGGCTCCCGCAGGGGAGGAAGAAGAACAAATAAAGTCTTTCCGCAGCTCCTCATCTAGATATCGATGCAAGGTTTCCAGTTCAGGAGCCGATAGGGCATAGATCCGTCTGAACGGAGGTTCTGTCCCGGGCAGGAGGTCGATAGGGCAGTCATAGGGATGGTGTGGTGGCAATTCGGCAGCTTGGAGGGGGCTAAGGACATCTGCATACTCTCGGTATTCTTCAGGCAGGTTCTCACCTTGGTTGCTCCCACAAAGTGTCCCTATCGACTGCACAAACATCGGTGACTGCTGGTTACAACAGTGGTGACAATACGGAGAGATGAACTGAACTTACGAAGTATGCCAATCTATGTGGGGATTGTGCTGTTGCAGCCAGGGCAGGGCCAGAAACATGGGGAACAAGGGGGTGCAAACAACGTCGAATACAAGTCTTTCATGGTGTGTCCCAATGACAGTCAAGCGGAGACGTCTGCGAGGTAACCGGTCCAGAAACTAAGGGGGAGCCGTCAATCGAGTGGATCAATTCTGGCTGGTTCTTGACTGTTAATGGTAGCACACTGGAGCAGGCCCAGTGGAGATCTACAAAATTCCCAGATACCCCAGAGTCAATGAGCGCACACACCACCCGGGAATGGTGAGGCGAGGTGGTCAGGGTGACTGGTACCTGCACGTGGTCCCGTGGTACTCATTGAGCCGCCAGGGCCAGGAGGGGCCCTGTCCTTCCCGACCCTTGGCATTTCCCCAGGTTCTTAGTAGGGATGGCAGGGTCGGACATTGTTGAATGAAGTGCTCGTGGTTCCCGCAGTAAAAACAGGATTTGGAGGGCCAAATTAGCTCCCAGGTGTCGGGTAGAGTCGTGAAGGACAGCTGGTCTTTAATTTCACCACTTAGTCCCCATCTGAACATGACGCGGAGTACGTCGTTGGGCCATTGTAGGTCCAAGGTGAGTTGCTGAAATTGGGTAACATATTCCAGGAGACTGCCTCTCCCTTGTTTTAGAGAAAGGATGATGGTCTCTGCGTCCTTCCGTCGGTGGGGGTAGTAGAATAAAAATGTAAATTCTCTGAGAAAGTCAGCATAGTTAGTGAGGAGGGGGCTTTTCCATTTGAGTAGGGTAGTCACCCATTCAAGGGCCAGACCCCCTAAATTACCAATAATAAATGCAACCTTGAAGGCATCGGTTGCATAGGTTCCTGGTTGTATTGTGAATGTCAGGTCGCAGAGAGCCAAGAACCCCTGAAGCGCTCTTGGAAAATTTCTCAATACGAGGTCCCTTGGGTTCTCGTTTGGGCATCGGTCCACTGGGAAGGGGAGGAGCCCCAGCTTCCGGGACACCCAGTAAGGGAAGAGACACAGCGACTGGGTTAACCTGCTCAGGGGGAGCTACCACAGCCGGGACAACCTGTACGGGGGCCGCTGCAGGGGGCCCAGCCGCAAGGTTGCCTACTGTGGTGGCCAACTGCGTATGTTTTTCTTGGAGGTTTCTCATCTCCATGGCAATGGACTGGACTGCTCTCGCTAAGTCCCCTATCTCCTTAGCAATATCCATGAAGGTTGCGAAATACCCCAACGCCCACAACCTAAAAAGGGGGGGTTTGGTGCCGATAATTCTGTCAGTGGGGGAAAGGGAAAAGGGTCTGTCACGTGCCCACACTTATTCACGCACTCGCAACCCAACCAAGCTCTGACCAGTCAGAAACTGGAATAAATGCCCATCAGGACAGTAGGTGGACTCTTGAAGCCTCGCAGAGGCTAGGGCCTTATCATCATTGAGTGCAGAGCAAGGAGGATGGCCGAAGCCCTTTGGTTTCCCTGACAAGTCACACGTACACACTTTCGTACGAGGAAGGGGGTTTGGGGAAGGCAGTGTGACGAGGTGCGGGAAGGAAGGCAGGACTCAAGGAACACAAGGGGAGAGGGAGAAGGAAACACACACACTGGATACGGGGGGGGGGGGGAAGGGAACACCTGCGCGCTCACCCACCACCCACTTTCACACCTCACTCACCAAACCCAGGCGAAGGGGAACACTCAGGATCCAGCCACAAATGTATACTCATGTATTGTCACAACAAAAGGATAGTATCATGCTACTACGATCACAAGACACTCAAACACAAGCAAAGAACACTTCTCTCTCAGATGGGGGCCAGCTTCTCACTCTGATTACCAGCGCTGTCTGCAACGCAGCGCCGACTTCTTATCTCTCAGGCCCCACCCCCCGACATGCCTGGAGCTGTGTGGAATGCCGCAATGGCCCAGGCCCTGTCCCCGTGTTCTGCGCCACACCTGGAAACGCGGGTGCACTTCCGCTGGGAGGCTCGGTTGCCGTAGCAACCGAAGATGCAGATTGCTCCAGGGGCCCAGTGGCAGGCGGCACTGCGGGGGCGGCCAGAGCGGGCCCAGGTAGGGGAACCCCGAGACGCTGGCCCCTGACAATTAAAGATCTGGATTTGATTGGTTTGATCTAACTGGAGTTTCATCAATGATGACAATAGGCTTTGTGTCATCAGACACTCGGTGCAGACTAGATTCATGCCTTTCTTGCAAAATCAGTGAACTCCAAGGATAATTTGTCTATACTTGCACAGGCTTTTTTCATACACCTGGTATAACTCCTGCTTTGTCCCACTTATAGTTCCTATCACAGGATCCCACAGAGTCAGGTATACAAGTAAGATTCTCTTTGACTCTAGCAATATTTTCTGCACATCTGATTTCTCCACCACTGAAAAAGTTATTTGTCCAAGTCAAGTCATCAGCTCATTGAGTATGGTGGTCCTTTCCATGAGTTCACCATTAATAACGGGAACATGCACAGCCTTAGGGCTAAATCTTGTCTTCTGCACAGCCTCTTTGAAATCAATAGTGACTCATGCATTTGAAAGCAGAATTGGACCTTTAGACTATTGAAGCTAATGCTAATCAGCATGAATAGCAGTTTGGAGAGTTTATCTGATTTTGGTTTCCTTTACAGCATCTGCGTCCCTATCACACGTACTTGACTGAGGTCATTTTTAGGATGTGCAATGTTCCTGAAGACTCTTCCTTCAGACAATACATAGATACACATTTTTACTGTCTCAGACAGAATGCCTCAACAAATGTGAGGGTTAACAATGGGTGAATCTGGAGTATATTATTCTTTCAAACAGACAATGCAACTTAGCAATTTTAACAGCAATTGGTTTAATATGTATAACAAAGCAGCTTCTGCATTTGTGCCTTGGTTCATGGGATATTACTGCAGAACTCTTGGTTGTAGCAGACAATTCAAGTTTCAAAAGTGAGTATATTATTAAACAGGTTGTTGAGGAGTGTACGGTTTTGTCAGAAATAATAGCACACAATGTCATTCAGTTGGAGGGGAGTCAAATTCATTTTAATCAGCAGGCCAACCAAAGTGCAGCAGCTGAAATTCTGTGTAGGTCATACCATATTCTTCTCCTGCTGCTTTTAAATGTAGGCAAGCGCTTCCTGGGGGTGGTACATCTCCAACCGAGATGAACAAGTGCACTATTTTTTTTTTAGCCACCTTTGTAGTTCAGGGATAAGACGACTTTTTGGAGCCTTTTTAATTCTGTAACCTCCAACAGCACATCAAATATCCAAACAAATAAATTGAAACCTAGTGCTGGCTGCCACAAATTGACAGGCTGAATATTATCTTCTCAATGAAAGGGCGCACACACTGTGAGTGTTCCTTGCAATGCCAATCATCCTGCTTATGAATAATGTGTTGGCAATACTGCAGGCCAAAGCAAACGAGGTCCCTATTTTGTAGTTGAAAACTTAACTGACTGTAATCCTGCTTTAAGATGCACAGTCAAAAAGGTCCTACTGCAAATCATTAGAAAGCACACCTGGAAATAAAGGACAAACCAAGAAATTCCCTCTTTAGTGCAAAATGTTGAAGTATCTACAGAAACAAAACCAAACCCCAATATCATCTGCACTAGAAAACGGTAGGTCCTTTACTCAACTTCTTTCAAGTACTGTGGGGCTTGCATTCAAATTCCTACAGAGTATAGTGAGAAATAGAATGTTAATACACAGAAAGCGCCCAGAGCCACTCCGTGGCTCCCTCCCCTCCACAGCCACCACCCATGGACTTCAAAAGGAACCCTGCAGAGAGGCAGGCGTTCCTCTCCGCTGCAGTCTGCCTGTGCCTCATCCCCCTCCACCGAGTTCTGGGTGCTCCCCCAACACTCTTAAGCTAGAACCCAGAAGTCCATGCTGTTGGACATGCACATGCAACCCAACAGATGGGGGTCATGCCCCCCAACACATGGGAGGCAGCCCCAGCACAGCACATTGGCCTGCATTTCCCCAGATTTGTCTGTATGGTGTGCTCCACATTCCCGTTGATGACACTTTGTGGAGCAACCCTGGGATGAACATCTGGTGGCTGCAGGACACATGAGCAGGTAAATCCGAGGCTAATGGAGCAACATCCTTTTTGTTAACACCCATATATACTAGGGGCAGAAATTCGAATTCAAATTAATCTGTAACTGCCCATAACAAGCATTTACAGATTAACCCATACTGATTCATAACTGTGGTTAACTGCCCACTGCAGTTCTGTTAAAAAAATCTATAAGTAAAATATATGACTGCTGGACTATTCTGTGCACCCTTTTCCAAAATGGTGGCGGCAGTGTCACTGCCATTTTGGAAAAGGGCAGCCTGTCTTCAGAGTACTTCCTAGATGTAGTCACTACTAGTTTGGAAGTTGCTGTAGTGGTTGTGGACAATTCTGTACCCAGCCCCTGAAAGTTCATTTAAGCTTTTTTTCCTCAGTTTCAATTTCAATTTATTGTTTAGCCTTTGGTCATCACAATACATATAACAAACAAACAAACAGACAGAGAATGAGAATTTGGGCCCCAGTTTCTTTCTGTATAAGGTACCTGACTGTGGGTGAAAACAAATGAGGCAGTAGCCTGCAGCACCCCATGGTAGCTTGTGACTCACCTGTTGTCAGCTCAGTGGCTGCCAGGTGCTTGCCTACTTCTGCCTTGGGGCAGGCGCTCAACTGCTACTGGACGTGTTGTCCGTAGCAGTTGGATTAGCGCAGCTTGCCCAGCTGCGCTAACCCAGGCTAGCATGTGCTTTCCTGTCTGTTAGGCCCTGCCCAACCCCACAATGAGGTGAGGTCTGAGGATTGGGCCAAGACGCTTACCCGGGCTGACGAGCAACTGATTGTTGGGGCCTGAAGGAGTACGCTCACTCAGGCCACCAAACAGTTGATCGGGGGCCCTGGAGAAGTGCACTCACCCGGGCTACCAAATAACTGATGGGGGTAGTGCTGGGGCTGCTCTGATGAGCTGTTTGGCAGCCCATGTGAGCGCACTCCTCCAGGCCCCTCCATCAGTTGTTTGGCAGTAGCTCCTCCTGGGGGCCCAATTCTGCTGCACTGCAGGTGTCTGGGAGTCCTGCCCTCTATGCACGGTTCCTCGGTTGACCCGTGGTGCGGAGAGATTTGTGACAGCAGTCCCCCACCCCTGCATGGATTCCCCAGGAGTGGGGGCTGCTCTTTTGAACTGCCCTCCCTGTCAGCTCAAAGTGTGGTGCCTGCGGTGGCGCTCACCCACGTCTCATTTTTTTTCACCCTGTGTGGCTTTGATTGCCATTGTATCTGAGCACCTCAAATGCTTTAAGGTAAGTGTATTTACCCGTGAAACACTCCTTGGAGAAAGAAATGTACTGCTATCCCTTTTTCATAGGCCCTTTTCACACAGACACTCTAACACTGATAAAATGGGTGTTACGTTTTATTATACATGTTGCAGGGCACCCATAGAGCACACCTGCAGCCCTGCAACATGTAAAATAAAATGTAACACCTATTTTATCAGTGTTAGAGTCTGTGTGAAAAAGGCCATAGAGGGGGGAACTCAAGCCCAAAGAGAGTGAGTGTCTTGTTCAGCTGCATCTGGCAGCTGGATCATGTTCACAGAGGAGCAATTGCTCCATGGAATTTTTCTCCACAGCTAATTGTTCTGGAACAAATCCAGAGCTCTTGTGTGCCATGTTGCCCCACTGCTGTTTTGCATTATGGAATATCATAGAGTGCAGCTTTCTAGATGTTGGTTCAAAGCACTGCAGTCTAGGGATGTTCACGGGGGCGGGTAGGGAGTTGGTTGGGGGGAGAGTTTTGTCTTTTTGTCTTCTTGTGTCTCCAATTTTGGGGGGGGGTAGGGAGTTGTGGGGGGGAACACATCTCTTTTTGTCTTTCATTGAAATTTACTGCTGACAACATATAGAACAAGAACACACTTATTTTCCACCCTCAAACCCCCACTATCACACAGCCCAAAGGCCCCACCAGTGCACCCCCACTCCCCTTGAGGGTTGCTTCCAAAATGTCTGGTAGTGTTAACATAACATTCTCTATGTCTGTTAAACACTAATTCAGACTACAATAAGGAAGGATAATACTGAATGGTGAAAGCAAAGTAAAAGATTCCCCAGGCCAGTCGGTTCTAATGCCTTACCTAATATAGATTCAAGCTTAAGATAAGATTTAAACTGGCTTCACTGGGCTCAATCCCAAGCCCCTGTGCATGTGGCTTTTGCACGCAGGGCATGACCTTGCCTACATGTGTGTGCACACAATTTGTGCGCGGCTTGCACACGAGATGTGTGTGCAACGTTTGTGGCGCACAGTGTATGGGGTTTGGGATTGAGCCCAATAAATACAAGTAATTATTTAGCATTATGTTCTGTATGTCTGTCTAACACTAGGATCCACATCAAGAAACAAAGGTTGGGTTCTATGAATGAATGCCTAATATAGATTCAAGTAGAAAATAAGGCCGTTTTCAGACGAGCGCGGCGGCGCCCGCGCTTGTTTCTTTAAAAAGCCGGCAGCCCGTTCTACACGAGACGCTGCCGCCGAATACGCGCATGCGTGGCCGACGCGCATCCATTTCCGTGCGCGAACTGACCGGGTCGGCGATCGAGGCTGGTCAGACGCGGCCGGAAATGGATGCGCGTCGGGCCGCACATGCGCGTATTCGGCGGCAGCGTCTCGTGTGGAATGGGCTGCCGGCTTTTTTGGAAACAAGCGCGGGCGCCGCCGCGCTCGTCTAAAAACGGCCTAAGATTTAAACTGGCTGCAGTATTCCTAAATTACAGTGCTCTGATAAACCAGCTCTGATAAATCAGTGCTCTGATTACCCAAACCAGCAATCAGATTCATCCTTCAGAATCCCACACTAGTATTCTAACTAATGTTACAAGTATACAGGTATCATTATGGTGAAAGTAGTATGGTTGTTTATTAATTTAGTGATAGGTTCATATATAAGTCATGACATTAATAAAAAAAGGTTCTTGTGCATTTTATATACAATGGGTAAATAAAGAACGTACATATTTAATTTTGAAACTACAACTTATCAATGAGCATGTACCTTTTATAACTCGCAGAATTATTTCCCTCTTTAAAATGGCTCTGATAACTCAAAGAACAAATGAGACATTATAATATCATTCAAATAGCAAGCGATATCAACGAACAACTTCTATTTCAATTAACACATTATAGCAATTCTGTTTCAAAATAGTCAAAATTACAACGGTAGCGCCAATTTAGGTGGTTTTATGTAATTAGGTGAATTTCATGCATTTTGTTTTCTTATTAATATTGTAATCTTCATTTACAAGTTAAATTGAATTTACTCATATGAAATCAAACATATGCATAAACATGGGCTAATACTATGTTCTTTCTTGCCTCCTAAGATAAAAAACTTATTTATATAAATGGTGGCGTACAACCCATCTTCTCAAATATAATGCAACATGGTTATGAGCTTGAGACTTCAGCTGGGGATACACATGCAACTTTATGAATATTGTCAGTTAGTGCTTTTTGAAAACTTCAGACTGCAAGCACCTCTCTTAACATTTGCAGTCTTTTGCATGTTAAGCAGTTAGCAAAATATTTGGTCAATGATTTGCATCATTTGGTACACATCTCTATAGTGTGCTTGTTAGTTAAAAAGATAGATGGATGCCAGTTGATCTCAAGTCTTCAGCAAGGTGGAGTCATAGTATGTTGAGAGTTATTTTATTCCAAGATTTAAAATTTTATTACACAGAAAAAAAACATTAATTTTTTTTTTTAAACGGATCAATTTTTATATATTATTATTTTTTATTATTATTAGCAAGCATTTATATAGCACCAGCAACGTACCTGGCGCTTTACAAAGTAATACTGTTTCTATAAATATGTAGTGGGAAACCAGGTACAAAGAGGCTCTGGGAAGGCTCCATGTACAAATTCTATATGTGAAGAAAGAGCCAAAGAAGATTTAAAGAGAGGAAGACAAGATAGATATCTGTTATTGGACCAACTTCTGTTGGTGAGAATTCCTTCAGTAAAAGGGCATTATCAACAAGGTTATGGACGTGGGGTAATTTCAGACTTAACGATACCACGGTCAACCACAGTGAACCCCCTGTGGTGGCTGTTGGTCCCGTTACGTCTGTTCTGCTTCCCGCCAGATGTTCACCCCAGTGAATCACTGGTGGGAATCAGATTGACCACAATTCCGGACCTCTGGCCGCCTGGAGGTCCAGAATCGTGGTGGGATCGGGCCCCAACTGTGATCAGATTGGCCACGATCCAGGATGGGCCGCAGGTTAATCTGTTACCTGCAGCCCGGCTAGATCGTGGTTCCAACCATGGGACGGGTTCGGGCACAGCGGACGGGAGGGTGGGTGACCGGGGGAGTGCGGGGGGACGGGGCTGTGTGGCTGCACGCTGCGCAGCCCCCCCCTCCCCAATGAGAATCAGGCTGGCACATCTAAAGGACGGATGGCCTGATTCCTGACCGGGATCTGAAACGGTCCGAAATCGATCCCGGTCCATGGTTAAGCATGGCGGGCCTCTGGGCCCAGTACGTCTGAAATTACCCAAGGATATTGAATTATCCATATGTATTCTCTTCTCTCAGAGCAACCTGTATATTTCTGATCTCTTAGGCCTTGTCTTCAAAGAGAACCTATACAACACCTCTAAAAACAGGCCTGGGAACTAAAATTCAGTTCACAACTCTATTAGATACCAGAAAGAAAACAAATAAAGCCACTATAGAAATGTGTAACAGTCTGCTATTTACACCTATAGCTTCCATTTTCTATTCACTGTATTTAAATGATCTGAAATGCTAATTACCTTTTATACTAGCTGCCTTTTCCCTAACAGTTTTTCTTACTGTCCCCTTTGTAGGGTGTTTTTTAAATGAGCAAGGTGGTAGGGCGGGGCCCGTGGCTGCCGAGTGGCACAGCTGCAGAGCAGCCACTCAGATGGAGTGCGTGGGGAGGGATTCTAACAGGTGGCTTTCAGCGTGGCTACCACGGCAGATGCTTCACAGTCCCCCTGCCATAGACCATGGGGGAGGGGGAAGTGTGCTGGGCTGGCCTTTGAAACTGACATGTTCCATGGGCAGCCTTACCCCATGATGCAGTGCATTGTATGGCCGGTGATCACCAGATATTCACCTCAGGGCAGGCAGCTGGCTGCTGTGTGCTGTGTCCACTGGGGAAGGCTAAGGATGCAGTGCATAGCAACGTTGCCCAATGAGGGGTAACACTGCCTGGATTGGGTTAGGGGGCCACCACCCATGTGGTCGGGCTTGTGCTGCCCAGCCCCACGGCGAGGTACACCATCATGCCTTGAGCGGCGGTCATGTTCAGCATCCCCGCGTAACCACATCATGCCCATAGGGTGGGCTTGTGGGTGGCTTGGGGATGATGGGTTGGAGCTGGCTAGCCACAGTGCGGGCCGTGGCAGGACCTCTGACAGCAGTCCACCTGCCTAAGTTCCCAACGTGGGAGGGGGGTAGGTTGTTTGGCCTACTCCCCTTGCCCACCGAAAGTGTGATGGCTGTGACTGGCCTCCCCAGGATGAGCAGGGGATCAGGCTGTGGCTGCACCCATACAGAACCTAGCCTACATTGCTCAGTCTGTAGTTCTGACTCCTTACATGCCTGAGGAAAGGCCCTGTGTGCCCAAAAGCTTGCACACTCTCACAAGCAGAAATTGGTCCAATAAAAGGTATCATTTGAACTACTTTGTCTCCACCTCTTACATTTGTGACCAACATGACAACCACATTCTCTTTAGTATAGCTTGAAGAAATATTTAGAAATAGTTTCCTGCTCTACAGTTCCTTCTTCAGTGTTAGAAAAAAGTGATTCTTTTCATGTGCAGCTGGCAAAGGATTTTGATATTTTTTATTTATTTATTTTTCAATTCAATACCCCGCCCCTCCTGCCATCAGGCAGCCGGGGCGGCTTACAATATAAAAACACAGATAAAATCCAATATAAAACAGTTTTAAAAACTGCCAGAAGGAGGGCAACATTTAACATCCCCCCACACCACCAACACCCTTCCGCCCCTCTACCCCACCAAGAGCCTGGCGGAACAGTCAGGTCTTACAACGTTTCCGAAAAGAGGGGAGGTCCGGGGCCAGCCGCACCCCCACCGGAAGGGAGTTCCACAGCTGCAGCGCAGCCACTGAGAATGCCCTCTCCTATGTGGCCCACCGGAAGACTCGGGCGACCTCGAGCAGGGCACCCCTGGTCGACCGCAGGGGTCAATCCAGCACCCGTGAGGTGAGGCGGTCCTGCATGTCTGGCAAAGTAGTTTAATACAGCTTGCAACAGCCAAACTGAGGACATAGGCCTTTTCCACACGGGCCAAGGCTGCGTGGGGGTGAGTGTGCAGCGCAGACCGTGTGCAGTGGGTGGGGGGAGGGTTCAGATGGGGCGCATACCCATCTCCACACACAGAGGCACCTCTGCTTTTTCTGGTGCCTCCGTGCGTGGGGATGTGTGCACAGGAGCACACACACACACACCCTCGGGATTCACATCAGCGGCACCCAGGGTGTTCTAGCGCGGGTGCTGCCCATGTGAAAAGGACCTTAGATATTGGGCATTTTCACACAAGACACTCTCCACTCAATACCAACCCATGTTGCAGGAATTCAGAGTTGCCCTATGGGTGCCCTGTAACATGTATAGTGGTTGGGTGGTGGGTGAAGAGTGTCTTGTGTGAAAATGCCCTAATTTCTATTTGACATGGGCAATTATGCACTGATCTTACACAGGAAATGATGATACATGTTTGTCTACTACCATGATTGTATTTTTTGTAGTATTGTGAGAAGTTCAAAAGTATATAAATATATTAATTATGTACTATTGTATTATTTTACTTGGTAGATGTGTGCATGCATAAGTATGCTACAGTCTCATGATAAAAGTATACTGTTGTGGCTTGTGTCTTAGTTTGCAGTTAAAAATGACTTAAACCTAGAGAAATATTGGCCACCCCATTACTAAGGTAAATAAATGTCTAAGAGCCTTTAAAAAACTCAAACTCATTGTGGATGAATTAAGTTTTGAAAATATTAACATAAAAAAGGTCAGTGCAGAAAAAAATACTCCAAAGTATTTATTTTACTGAGATGTCATAAAAAAGTTTTGAAAGTCAAAACAGACTTAAATATTTTACTGCATGTGAAATGATTCATTGTTAAAAGAGGAGCCACTTTTAAATCTTGCGTCTGTACTTTCTCTGTACCTCGTGCACAGAGTGTTCCTGTCTCCCAGAAGGAAGTGTATCATTATAATGATGGAGCCAGCAGTCCTTGGCCTGCTTCTGTCTTTACATTGTGTAAGTGGCTTCTCAGAATTTTGAGGAAAGAAATGATGGATCTTGAATTTGCAGGATAAATGTCAACGATGTGTTTTCTCTTTATATTTTTGTACATTCACTTGTGCTGAGAGTTAAAGCTCATTCGTTTCAACAGTCTTTTAAATGTTTTATGAGTATAGCATATACCTAGAACAGTTACAAAAATCCTTCTTTTGTATTTTATTTCTGAAAAGTCTTGTATTATGTTGATAAAAAGGGAAATCAAAATGACAATTTCATTGTTTAATGTAAACACTTGTAAAATTACTACAGATATAAAGAGTTACTTCTCCACCTTGATTTAATACTCATATTAACAAAGAATAATGATAGCAGATCTGCCTTGACATTTTAGCATCATTTCAATAAACTTGGATGAAGTTTCAATGATTTAATTAGGATAAATGACTATGCACTAGCTGACCATACACAGAGGCTACTGATTGCGCTCTCTCTCTGCACATCTATTCCCAGGAAGATTTGGCTTGATAGAGTGCATGTGTGCTGGCATGAGGTCAGGTGCATATTTTGCTTTCATGCTAAATGACTTGTTTGAGGGAAGAACTATTTAGTATTCTATGGTCTTTTTGCACTTCATCACATGGCCAAAATTTACAACTGGTGCAAGCTTACTAATGCCAATGAAGTTACACCAGGGATGTATCTGATCTAATATGTGGACTGCCAACGTGACAAGCGTTTCTATCTTAATTAGCGAAGGGAAGAATATGGTCAACACATGAACTTGGAGGTGCAAATGGCACAGAAAGGGGAGAAAAGATGCTGTTTTAATTCACTCAGTTGAGATGGGGAAGAAACGAAGGTCTGTGTGTTTTCAGGAACCATCCTTCTCAAGGGAAGAAGGAGAAGTGTTGACCAGTCTTCCCAGTATCCAGAAGAAAGAGTCAAAATTAGAAAGGGAGGGCTAACTCCTCAAAATAAGCACATGAACAAGAGCATGGGTAAGGGAAATGATGAAATGTGGCAACTGGAAATAGCCAAGTCTAGAAATGTGGATGTAGGAAACCATTCAAGTCCTTAGTGGAAATCCTTGTTTTGGTTTTACTGGTCCAGCTAGCAACTAGGTATTAGAACACAAAACTGCAGGTATAAGGGCTACTGGGTCTAGAATTGTATAGTAATAACATCTAGAAACAACAGGAACAGTTCGACTAGTAGACTCTAGGGCTGATCCCAAGCCCTGCAGATTCCATGGGACACAATGTGCCCGCAATAGAGACCCCCATAGTTTACGCATGGCTGCGCGCAGGATCTGTGGGATTTGGAATCGGCCTCATTATCAGAATAAGCAGGATAAGGGAAGGGAGCAGAAATTAGGACATGCACACAAGGGGTGAAAACAGAGGGTGATTTCAGACGTTACGAGATCACAGTGAACCACGGTGAATACCCACCTGTGGTCACTGTGCCTCGAACGTCAGTTTAGCAGCCGCCAGATGTTCGCCACGGTCAATACCCACACGGGGTCATTTTCAACCATGGTTCCCGGGCTCCCCGGGGGACTTTCCCGGGAAGCGTGGTGAAAGTGATCCCCAGCGGGGACAAAAAAAAATAATCACGTCTGGTCAGGCGCCACGGCCCGGGAACACCGGCGTGATCCCGGGCCGTAGCGATTTCGGCCAGATGCTGCGGCCGCATTGGCCCCGCTGCCCGCCCGTCCCCCGAGAGGGCGGGCGGCGGGGAGCATGGAGGGGGTGGGGCCGTGCGGCCGCACGTTGCACCGCGCGGCCCCTCCCCCTCCCAGATTCCCCGCCCGGATCCCCCGGCACGTCTGTTAGGGCGTGATGGGGTCATCCCGGCGGGGGATGATTTGGGTGTTTTCAGACGTTACGGGGCCACTTGGCGCTAACCACCCTTTAACCACCCTTGGTGGTTATTTATGCATGTTGCAGGACTGTATTCATGCCCTATGCAGCCCTGCAACATGCATAAATGACTAAGCCTCCTGCCCCCAGTTTCTATGTGGCTCCCCAGTGCTTGCAGTGATTTTCAAAGTGGCTGCTAAGAGGGAAACGTTTTATCACCTCTGCACTAGAGCACATCTTCCCCACACAGCCTACAGCATGGTCTGTACTTTAAAAGGGCAATCAACATGATCTTCCACTTGTTTTGTGCCAGTGCCAGCCTTTAGCACCAACACAATTACCATTCATAACAGTGGGATTTGTGTCAGTGCTAAGCAGGTGAAGCATTACACCCAACATGACCTTAAATGTGTGTATTTACAGAGCAACAATCCTAGTTTCTTACTGAAGTGCTATCTGCAACAGTTAAGGATCTGTCAACATTTCTAATGCAAACACCCTTTCAAGATGTTATAGCCTGGCTGTATACTGGCCTGTAAGTTAGCATAATAGCTGTTGAAGGTCAATATAGTCTGTGGCTTGCTGCCTTTGGACACTTAGAAAAAAATAAAATCCAATTAAAAAGGCCACATCACTTTGTTTAGAGGAGCAGATTATTGTGCTTACAGGCAATTTATTTTTCAATAAAGAATTCTTACTGATTTGTAACTTTTGGCCCGAATACACAGACTCAGCAGCTGCATGGATACAAACACTGGCAAGGTGTGCAGGCCAAAAAAGACATGGTATGTTTTAAAGCCATTATGGTCTGCTGAATAAATAGCAGAGCTTCTTAACAGCCGCAGCTCTCATACATTTTCATAAGAGAGCTGTTTGCCTTTTCATCGTTATTTTTATGCCAAGATAAAAGAGAATCTCAGACACCAAACTATGTAAAAATAACATGAAGAGTCTGAAATTTCAGAGGAAGCGAAGAGACAGCTGGAAGTTCATAATTAAAGCCAAAATCCTCCCTTTTACTCCTCAGTCTGTAGTAATTTCATTCAGAGACTGAAGAGTATTGTAATTTGCATAATGTGTAAGTTGCAGTACTTTGGCCCAATATGGGAAAAGGTAAACTGTGAAGCAAAAACAACATACTTGCAGGGGTTTGTCGTCATTTTTCTTATTACTTGTAGACAACCAATATTTTTTTTTACCACCATTCCTTACCAGTGGCAGCTGCTGGACATTTAGACTGGTGGGTTGGGCCTTAAATTGGGTGTATTACCATTCAATACACAATTATTAAAATAATTTACTGAATACAGATCTTAGGCTCAAGGCAAGTGTTTACCTGGGTGTATCAAGTAAACAAGAGTTTACACTGTGCATAGCTTGTATACAAAATTGACTTTTCCAGGCACTCTAAAATCAATCAGCACCCAGAGGCGCTCCCTCCCATTCCTCTTTAGGAGAGGGGATATAAGAAGTGCCATACTGCGTCAGACCAATGGTCCATCAAGCCCAGCATCCTGTCTCCGACAGCAACCAATCACGGTGGCTTGGGAGAACCACCCAACAGGTCACAATGGCGGGTCCATTCCCTGTTGTTTTCCCCCAGCTCCCATCATGTTCCCTGATCCTGTCTGGCTAATAGCTGCTAAGGGACCTATCTTCCAGAAACTTGTCCAAACCTCTTTTAAACTCAGTTATAGTACTGGCCCTTACCGCAGCCTCTAACAGTAGATTTCACAACCCAATTATACGCTGAGTGAAAAAATATTTTATTTTATTTGTTTTAAACTTGCCACCCATGAGTTTCATGGAGTATCCCCTAGTTCTAGTACTAGCGGAGAGGGTTAATAACTGCTCCTTGTTTATTAGTTCCACACCACTCATGATTTTATAGACCTCTATCATATCTCCTCTCAGTCGTCTCTTCTCCAAGCTGAAGAGCCCCAACCTACCAAGCCTCTCCTCATACGGGAGCCCTTCCATGCCCTTGATCATTTTTGTTGCCCTTCTCTGTACCTTTTCTAGTTCAGCTATGTCTTTTTTGAGATGGGGCGACCAGAACTGCACACAATATTCGAGGTGCGGTCGCACCATTGATTTGTATAGAGGCATTATGACATCCTCAGTTTTATTCTCTATCCCCTTCCGAATAATTCCTAACATTCTGTTTGCTTTTTTGACTGCTGCTGCGCACTGCGCTGTGGATTTCATTGTATTGTCCACAACCACCCCCAGATCCTTTTCCTGAGTGGTAACTCCTAGCTTAGTACCCAGCATTGTGTACGCATAGTTTGGATTATTTTTCCCTACGTGCATCACTTTGCACTTGTCCACATTAAATCTCATTTGCCATTTAGATGCCCAGGCACCCAGTGTCGTAAGATCCTGTTGCAGTTCCTCACAGTCTGCTCGTGTTTTAACTACCTTGAATAACTTGGTGTCGTCTGCAAATTTGATCACCTCACTCTTAACACCCTTTTCCAAATCATTAATGAATACATTAAACAGCACCGGTCCCAATACAGATCCCTGAGGCACACCACTTTTTACATCTCTCCATTGTGAAAACTGACCATTTAGTCCTACCCTTTGCTTTCTATCTTTTAACCAGTTTCTGATCCATAGTAAGACACTACCTCCTATCCCATGACTTTTTAATTTTCTCAAGAGTCTCTCATGAGGGACCTTATCAAATGCTTTCTGGAAATCCAGGTACACTATATCTACTGTGTCTCCCTCGTCCACATATTTATTTACACCCTCAAAGAATTCCAACAGGTTAGTGAGGCATGACTTACCTTTACTAAATCCGTATTGACTCTTCCCCATTTAGCCATGTTTGTCAACATGCCCTGTAATTCTGTCCTTAATGATGGTTTCCACCATTTTCCCCAGCACAGATGTCAAGCTTACTGGTCTGTAGTTTCCAGGATCGCCTCTGGATCCCTTTTAAAATATCGTGGTTATATTTGCCACCCTCCAGTCCTCGAGTACATTAGCAGATTTTAGTGACAGGTTACAAATTACTAACAGTAGGTCTGCAATTTCATATTTGAGTTCCTTCAGAACTCTGGGGTGAATGCCATCTGGCCCTGGTGATTTGTTAGTATTCAGTTTGTCAAGTTGCCCTAGAACATCCTCCAACATCACATTGATTTGTAACAGAAGGAGCAGAAGACATGGCAGCAGCCTGGAACCAGTCTCAGCCAGTTCAAAGGCTTCTGCCATAGAGAGTGGACTGACTGCTCTACTTTAGTGAGTCATTTTTTATTTTTGAAACATTTCCCCTGACTATTTTTTACTCTTTTCTGTGGGTCAGTCCCTTTTAATTGCCCCCCTCCAGAGATGTATTTTTTTAATTTTAGATTTATTTTTAGTTGTATTTTTAATTTGAATGTTTTTGATATTTTAGCCCTTTGAATTTTGTCCCTCTTCCTGAGTGATCTGATGCCTGAGAAACCTTTTGTTGAACTTTCAATGTTTAAATTAGTTGAGATATTTTGGTGGGCTCATCCTGTAGAAAAAATTACAGACAGACTACAGAAGTTTTTCCAAAGGATTTATTTGCTAACTTGTTATTCAATCTTTCTGCTGCAGCATGAACTTTGTAATTTGCCCACAGCCTTGCATGTTTTTACTGTTTTTGAAAGGGGAAAATAGTGTTAGCCCCTTTGAATTTTGTCCCCCACTCTACAAGCAATGCGATGCTACTCGGAATTTGGGATCCTAAGGATTTCTTCATGTATTTCCCCCCCTGTTGTTAACTGGTCTGGGACCTTGTTAAGAAGGACACTGAAAGTGTTTTTCAGAGATGGGGAACCTTTTCCCCCAAGGGACCAATTGAAAAATTAGTACCAGCTCCAAGAGTCACATAAAAGTTGGAGGTGGAGCTGCCTACAGAGTGCACTCAGGAAGAGGAGGGTCCAGATCATGGATCTATGCCATCTGTCCTCTATCCTTGGATGCATGCCATCATCTCTGCTTCTTTTCTCTGAGTTCAGCCTTTCAATGTCTGGGGTAGAAACTGGAGCCATAGGTTAGATCTAGGAACTGTGAAGAGCCAAATAAAAACTAGCTGCAGGTTGCATTTGGCCTGTGAGCTTGAGTTTTCCTGCACTAAACACTTCCTTGGTCATTCAAACAGGAAGCAGCAGTAGTATTTCAATGGGAGAAGACACCCCATCCTCCTGACCCGTCACTTCATTCACTAGACCAGGAGTAGGGAACCTTTTTGGGCCTGGGGGCCACATTGTCAGTTGCCGAATGTGATGAGGGCCACATGCCAAAGACAATTAAAACTAAGACTAATTAGCTTAATTGATTAGAGAGCAATTAACAAGTACTTTCAAACAAATTAATTGTTTCTAGTTCTTTTTATTGAAGTAGTACATGCTAACAAACATAAGTCAACAGACACGGGACTTCATGGGTCACTTGGAGCTAATAATTACCCAAATTAGACCAACATAAGATAAACAATGATTTTATTTGCACACAGGCAATAACACAGGAAAAAAAGTATACACGCTGGCACAATGCCCCCATCCACTGCACTCTCTGCTTAGCAAGAGCTGGCTCCAGGATGGGATGGGGTGAACCCTCATGCAACTCTTCGCTGCCCCCCGTCCCCAGTCCCACTACTCACTGAATGTACCTTTGGAACTTGTAAAGAACCCACAAATCTTGAACCATGCAGATGAAGCAGTCAGGACTGGGTGCTCAGTGACAGCGCACTGCTCCTCCATTCTTGAAGGCACAGGGGCTATTGGAGTTTCCCAGTGAGCCCCAGCTGTCAGGCCTGGGCGCTGCTCATTGGCCAAGTGCTGGGGGTCCATCCTTTAGCAGGTGCAGCCTGATAATATGTCAGGGTTGGGCAATGCGCATTGGCCCAGCGCTGAGGGCCTGGTGCAGCCCGATGGTGTAGCTGATCGGCGTGAGCTTCTCAGCTGCCACTGTCAGTCAGACATTGTCCCCCCTGCTGTCTGGTGAGTCTGTGTTATGTGCAGCCTGCCAAGGTCCACCCAGGCCACAGAGAGGAGGCTGCAAATCATGGAAGTAGGCTGAAAGGGTGGTGAGCCAGAGAAAATCACCCTGTGGGACAGAAGTGGAATGCGAGCCAGGGGTTCACTGCACTAGACCATCTGTGCAATGAGCTCTGTATTCGTAAGAGAGATCCCCCTCCCACTCTGGCCTCCTACTTACAGCCTGAAGTCCAAGATCTAATCATCCCTATTTTGACACATAGTTAGCCTCCTGGTTGTAAAATATATATGAACAACCTAGCTGCAGAATCTATAACCTGCTGTGCTGGTGAATTCCAGAGTCTGCCTGAATAGTCTGGTGAGGTGAGCTGCCCCTTCTTCTTAATCCAAATTTAGCAGTCATTAATTTCCCCAGGAGGAGTCTGTGTGAACTCTTACCTACTCCAGGGACATAAAGAGGACTGATGTGACATCAGTCAAGTCAGCACTTTAAGGGAGGAAACCCATGTCCTGCGTAGACAGGTGTCCAATTTCAAATGTTTTAGAATCATAAACTGGAAACAGGCCACATTTAACCCCAGGCCTGAGGTTCCCCATCTCTGAAATGAAAAATTTCAGTAAGTGCTGCTTCTGTCGTAATCAGGGCATTCGCTGAGATTTGTGCGACACGGAAACTTGCCATATTTCCTGCAGTTTTTGCCATTTCCCACTATTTTCCACAAATTCAACAGGGTTGACACAGGCTAGTCCCAAGCCTCATGTGTGCCCTGCATACACTTCCAGGGACTGTGGAGATGAGAACTTGCTGGTTAAGCATTGGGGAAGTACTGGAAATTATCATAAAAGTGCTGTCAAACTGCCATAAAACGGTCGTAACATTACTGAAAAGTGACAAAAGTGATGGGGGGGAAATGGTGGAAGTGCCGAATCACAAGAAACTGACCAAGTACCATCAGTTACTCATAAGCACTCCCCAAAGGTCGGCATTTCCCTTTTGAACAGGAACACTTGTACATGAAAGGGTTCTGCCCTATGTGGATTCTCTGATGTATACTGAGTGCCCCAACTTCTCCAGTAGTTTTCCTCCCACCCCTGTCATATTCAGGGTTTCTCTTCTGAGTGAATGCTTCTTTTTAAAAGAGCAAATTTTAAAAGTGAAAGAAATCATGCATACATACATATTTATTTATTTAAATGTATTTGTCACTCTTTCTATCAAGGCTCAGGGTGACTTAGTTACAATCAATAAAAAGAAGTAAAAGTTCCCTTTCCCCCCCAACCCTTCCCCAAGCTCCCTGCTCAGCCTTATCCCAACCTGCCAAATGCCTGGCCAAATAAAAAGGCCTTACAATGTTTCTAGAAGATGAACAGGCTTGGGCTTATATATGAATCTCCAAGGGAAGGGAGTTCCATAATTATGGGGCAGTCACCAAGAATGCCTCTCTGCGTGCTCTAGGTATAAAAAGTTCACGAGTAAGATGGTACCTTCAAGAGGAAACTAACCCCAGAGGCTGTGATGGGACATGAGGGAGGAGGCAGTCTTTCAGATACCTGGGGTCCAAGTAATTTAGGACTTTATAGGTCAACACCAGCACCTTGAATTGTGCCCAGAAAACTATTGGTAGCCAGTGCAGATGCTTGAGCATAGGTGTAATGTACTCCTGGTGACCCACCCCGAACAGAAAATGGGCCGTCATGTTCTGCACCAACTGTAGCTTCTGAACAATCATCATGGTCAGCCCCATGTAGAGTGTATTGTAATAGTATAGCCTTGAGATTACGACGGCACGGACAAATGTGGCCAAATCAGAATCTGACAACAAAGGTCACAGCCTTCTCACCAGTTGTAATTTGTGAAAAGCGCTCCTGGTCACCAGTGCACCCTGGCAATCCAAGCAAAGCAACGGATCCAAGAGCACCCCAAGGCTGCACACCTGAGTGACACCATCATCACTTTAGTCTAGTCTGAACTCAGCTTTACTTGGCTCACCTGCATCCTGTCTCCAATGGCAGTCCAGCACTGGTAAAACATCGAGACTGCAGGATCTGGGTCAGAAGAAACAGAGAGACAGAGTTGGGTGTCATCAGCATACTGATGACAATTCACTCCAAATCTCCATTCAACTGCACCCAGGGGCTTCAGAAACATATTGAACAGGAGTAAGAACAAGATAAAACCCTGTAGGCCCACACAATGGAGCTCCCCAAGGGGACAATGAGCCACAGCCCATCACCACCCTCTGGGTTTTCCCAACCAGGAATTAGCAGAACCACTCAATAACAGTTCTGCGAATCCCTGCCGGGTCATGCAGCCATGACAACACCAACCCATGATCAACTGTATCAAAGGCCACTTAAAGATCTAACATAATCAACCGGGTACAACTGGCCTTGTCAATTACAAATTGAGGTTGTCAAAAAAGGCCACAAGAACAGTTTCAGTGTCATGCCCAGGACGAAATCCTGATTGATATGGGTCTAGGAATTCAACAGCATCAAGGTGTGCTTGAGGTTGCGAGGCAACCACGCATTCAATAACTTTCCCTAAAAAGGGAAGATTAGAGATGGGGTGATAGCTGGTATGGGAGTCAACATCAAGAGATGTTTTTTTCAGCAGGGGTCAGACAATCAGTTTTGAGGCAGTCAGGCACCCTGGCCTCCTGAAGGGAGGCACTGACAAGCCCAAACAGCAATGGCCCCAAAGTCTTCCAGCTTGTTTTACACCAGTCAGGATGGGCATGTATCTAATTCACAAATGGTCATCTGCATCACTCCAAGCATACTCTCTGCATCGGTGGGCAAAACTGACTGAAGCCGATGGAAGCAAACTGGACAAGACCAAGCCTCCCCAATCCCAAACTCTGACTCTGCATTCAAACCAGCAGTTCCCAAATTGAACCAAATACAAATGACTTTATCTGCAAAGTAGGTGGCAAATTCATCACAGCAGGCAACTAATGATTCTAACTCCAGGCGGAGACAGCCAGGGCTTACCAGGCTATTCACTACCTGGAAGAGCTCTGCTGGATGGCACTTTTCAGATACTATGGTGGCAGTGAAGAAAGCTTTCTTTGGTGCCGGTGCCATGGTATAATCCTTCAAAAAGTGCTCTATGCCACAGTCAGTTGACTTTGGCATGAGTTGAGCACCACCTGTGCTCTAACCGCCTAAGCTCCTGCTTCAGCAGTCTCAGGTTCTTACTATACAAAGGAGACCTGTGCTGCCACCTTGGAGGAAGCAGATGCCTGGATGCCAGTGCGTCGATAACATACAACGTCCCCATATTTAAATGCTGGGTTTCCCTTTTTGATTTTTTTCACACAGCTTTGCCTTTTGCTCACTATTACATGCCACCACCATTGTGCAGTTTTTCATTCTGCATTCACTGTGGTTTTCTTCATTGATTGTGTGTTCCATTCCATTGATCATGTAAGATGGGCCTCCTGCTGGCCCCATCCATTGCTCCACCAACCTAAAAATCCACCATCCGTCACTACACTATGGGCAACGTTTTCTGCACTGAAAATCCTCAGTCAAGAGTCTTGCAAGGCTCATTTCTTTCCTCCATTACATTCAATCTCTAGATGAAGCAATTGGCAGAGCTGGTGAGACAAGAAAGGCTGCAATGCCAAGGGACATCACCACCACCCACCAACCCCCAGCTCTACTTCTCCTTTACATTCTCTAACTTCACAGCTAATGTTCTGGTGTTCATAGACAAACAAGTCTATCACTGGAATAAATGATAACTGACTGCAGAAAACAAATCCCTTACTTATCTGCTTTGAGACCTGTATTCTTAAAAGTGCGGTGCTTAGGAAAGCTTGTAGTCATCTTTCAAGCACCACTCCCATTCATGTTAGATCCCCTCAAAATAGCATCCTTAGATATTTAGCTCAACCGCGTACTGCTTCATTAGGATGATTTTGCTCTTCCTAAGGTGAATAATACGCAATCTTTACAGAAACTGACATATTGCTGGTAGTGACTAGAAAGTAAAGGTGCTTTAAAAAAGAGAAAAAAAGGAAAAAAAGAAAATCATTGCCCTTAAGGCACTAAACCAAATGTTTCTTTTCTAAAATTACTGCACATTACTTCTGGCACATGCACACAACACTGTCGTACAAACAATTAGTTACAAGCTGTGCTAGCAAAATGCTTGCCCCTTCTGACACCTTTTATTAAGAGGGAGGCTTATTAAATTCTCAAGAAAGCTACACCAGATTAAACTGCAGGGGATTTCTACAATTAGTGTCCAATCCATTGCCAAAGAATTGGTGTATAATTTCTGTGCAGAAAGAGTTTATTTTTTATCCAGCTTTGCCAAAAAACAGTGTGTTATAACAGGGAAAAATCAATTTCTTACAGAATGCAGTAAGAAATCTAATGTTAAAGGTTAGTGTGAAAATTAATCAATTAGAAAGCAGTTTTCACATCAGAATAAAATGGATGTTATCAGCACACAGTAACTCAAGCATATTGTAGTTTTTATAAGGAGCAGAGCAAGTTCAACCCCAATCCTTTTTTGTATCAGAACAGGTCAATGTTTCTGTTGCTTATTCAGAACTGATTTTGAGAGCTCATTTCTAAAGTCATGAAGGTCTGAGCATATACTGGATTTTTCAACAAAGGCAGTGATGGGTGCTTCACTCTATTCTGCACTGGTTAGGGATGCACTGAATAGGCCTTCTGGGTTCTCGGACTGAGTTCTGAAGTACCGAGTACCTGGTCTGTGTACTTGGCTGAAGTTCGGAACTTTGTCCAAGGTCCCAGAATTCAGAACTCCAGACCTCGGAACTCTTTCCTTTAATGATTTTAAAGTACACCCACTTTAAAATCATTATGCCAAGCAGTGCCCAGAAAAGCAGGCTAGCAAGAGTGAGACAATCACTCAAGAAGACAAACCCAAACAGTGAAACTGTGTGCAGAAAGAAAAAAAAGCCAGCCAGTACCCATAGCATGGCCCACCATCAGTAGTGCACCCAGTTTAAAATCATTATGCCAACCAAGCAGTGTCCATAAAAGCAGGCTAGCAAGAGTGGGACAATTTCTCAAGAAGACAAACCCACAAAAGTGCTACTGCGGCCAGAAATCAAAAATAAAAACCAGCAGTAGTGTACCCACAGCATGGCCCGCCAGCAGCAGTGCACACACTTTAAAATCATTATGCCAACCAAACAGTGCCCAGAAAAGCAGACTAGCAAGAGTGGGACAATCACTCAAGAAGACAAACCCAAAAAAGTGCAACAGCGGGCAGGGGAAAGAAAAAAAAAAGCCAGCCCAGCAGACATAAACAACACTGCCCACAAGAAAGAAACAAGACATTTAATTAATTAATTAATTCATTCATTCATTAATTCTCTCTCACACACACACACACACAAGCCTCCATTGTGCCTGCTGAGTGCCCAACTATACAAAGCAAGCCACCTCCACATTATAACACACCATATTATTTTAAGCAGAAAGAAAGTACATCTCCACTGAGCCCCAGTTGTTAGTCACATCTTGGCAAAGCTGAACCCACAAAGTACAGTCACAGTGCCCACAAAAATCACAGCAAAATTGATCCCTCTCTGGCCTCTCAAGTGCTGCCAACTTGCCAACAGGCAGTGCAAGCAGCAGCGGCACCCAAACTTTAAGTATATTTGGCACTGGTGGCAACCCCATGGCATTGCCCCTAGTATATGGACAGCCCAGGCCAGGAGAAGTGGAGCTAGGCAGATCCCTCTTGCCACCATGGTCCCAAGCAGTTCAAGCAGCAGGCAGCAGTGGCACCTGCTTATTTTTTAAAAGGCATGGCTTTGGTGTGGCACTGGTAACTTTGGCAGCCCAGGCCAGGGGAAGCGGAGCAAGTCAGAGATCCCTCTGGCCTCCATGATGTCAAGCAGCAGGCAGTAGTAGTGTGGGACCCACTTATTTTTTTAAAAAAATCATGGCATGGTGGAAACAACTAATCCCTGTCCCCTAGCATTGCTCCTATAGACAGGCCATGCCATACCATGCCAGGCACCCCTCCCCACATGGAAGCCAATTACTTACAGATTAGCAGGGTAGCGCGCACATCCAAACTCAGTAGAAAATGGTTGTACAGCCACTTTTATTTTGCCTCCACCAGCCAATCAAAATTTGCCATCTGGGTTGTCCATCACTCAAATGTCCCCTCCCATACCCCCCTCCTACCAAATATGGTACTAAGTTTAGTGTTCTAGCTCAGAGAAGCTAGGGGTCAACCATCTGGATCACTCCAGTCACGCGCTCAATGGTGCCAGTACTCGATTGAGGCTTTCAAAGTTTTCCGAGGACTGGCTTTGGTTTGGAAATTTGGAACTGAGTACCAGAATCCCCGGTGGATTCTGAAGTTTTCTGAGGATCGAGTTTCAGCTCTAGCACTGGTCAGACCTCATCTGGAGTATTGTGTCCAGTTCTGGGCACCACATTTTAAGAAGGACATTGACAAACTGGAAAGGGTTCAGAGGAGAGCAATAAAGATGGACAGGGGTCTGGAAACCAGGGCCTATGAGAAAAGGTTGAAGAAACTGGGTATGTTTAGCCTGGAGAAGAGAAGAGTAAGGGGAGACATGTTAGCCATCTTCAAATATGTGAAGGGCTGTCACATAGAAGATGGAGAAGACGTGTTCTCTGTTGCTTCTGAGGGCAGGACTAGAACTAGTGGGCTCAAATTACAAGAAAACAGATTTCGGCTAAAGATCAGGAAGAACTTCCTACTGGTAAGAACTGTTCGACAGCGGAACAGACTGTCTAGGACATTGGTAAGCTCTCCTTACCTGGAGGTTTTCAAACAGAGGCTGTACAACCATCTGTCAGGGAAGGTGTAGCTGTGAATTTCCTGTACTGAGCAGGGGGTTGGACTAGGTGAACTCTGAGGTCATTTCCAACTCTAAGATTTTATGATTCTATGAATTAGAGGCCAGTTCCTGCTCTGAGGAGCTTACAATCTAGCATGGACAAGGGAGGGAAGACAAAGGAGAGAGAAACATATGGAGAGACTGGGATACATTCATGAAGTCTCATGTGCTCATCTCATGTGCTCGTTCTTAGCTTAGTTACAGGACAAATATGAATGCTACTGACACAGTAGGAGTGTTCAAATGGGCCTAAGGCTGTGCTCATAAGCTTCTTTGATCACTGAAGAACTAACGAATGTCAGGTGAGTGTCACAGGTTCCCATTTAGCTATGCTTTAAACACTATTATTGCCATTGGGGGTATTCCAGGGTTTTTAACGTGGAAGAACCAATTGTGAGAAAACCATTTGAGTTAATTAGGACTTGGAACTTCACTACAACACTTTTGGGAACCCTACCCACTCTAAAGCCACAAATATCTCAATATCTAAGGCCATTTTAAAACTAGCACAGCTGGGGGGCAGGTTCGTGTCTGCTGAGCGGGATGGCTGTGGAGCACCCACATACGTGGAGTGAGTGAATAGGGGTTAAAATGGGCAGATCCCTGGCTGGGTAACCTGGCAGCCTCCATGCACTTCCCCCACCACGGACTATGGGGGAAGGGGAAGCACACTGGGGGCTGGCCTCTGATAACATATCCTGGTTGAGTGCTGGGAAACCCGGGCTCCCCAGAACTCCTGGCCGGTTCCTGTGCCTTGAAAAGGCTGTTTACCTGCCCACAGTGCCTCTGAACAGTGGATGACTCCACTGACATGGTTGCTGCCATTTCTACAGGCTGGGGATGCATGGTTGCCTGTCCCTAAACAGTATTCTGCCTGCCCCCCTGTATGGATCACTCCAACTTTTTCACCAGTGCTCATTGAGTGGTCATGGGTGAGTGCTGTGGTGGCACAGTAAGGGGGTGCTATATAGCTGAGCCACCCACCTCACTATGCCAGGCCAAAAACACTGACCGTGGGGCTCCAACAGGGGCAAGAATCTAGCTTTTTCCCCACCTGTTGGAAACCCTCCAAATCTTTGGGTATCGCTGCCAATGCCCAGGCTCCAATTACTGTGTGGGTTCACACAGTCTAGGGTATACAAACTCTAGGTAGTTACAATCTTGCAGCTTCTCAAGGTCACCCCTTTCCCTAGTTACCCTTATCTGGCACACACACACACTTATGTGGGGCAGAAACTCTTGGTGGAATGCAGAGGCCCTTAACTTAGATAGAAGCTGCCCTGGCTGAAAGAGCCAGTGGGGGATTCCTCTCTCTAGGGTGAAACCTTTCTCCCTTTCAGAAGCTGTGCCTAGCATGCTCAGGGAGGCATTTCTTTTGACAAGGAACACACACACACACACACAAACACACACAGAGTGGTGTAAAAAGAAAATTTAGGATTTACTAGTTAGGATAAAAAAGGGGTTAAAAACAGGTACTAAGGAGGAACGGGTAGAATAGCCTCTTGAGCAATCGCAGTCAGGTTTGGGGCTCGGTGGCCTATTTGTATTATGTTTAAACCAGACTGTCTTTGGTTAGGCAGGCAAAATAGTTCCTTCTCCACGTGCTAGGACCAGGGTGCCTTGCAGGCACATGGGGCATATTTCTTAGTTCCAAACTGACAGAAGTCCAGAGGGGATGAAATCTGGCCAAGAGAGCACGAGTTGCCAGGCTCTGGCTTTTTATATCATTACAGGAAAAAGGGTGATAAACGCCAAGGGCTGAGAAAACCACAATAATAGATATTTATTAAAAAGTATGTACTTACATAAATGAATATCAAGGATATAATCAATATTAAAAAATCAATCAATAAAAATAAAATGAAAATTATAATAAGATACCCTAGGACGGATTAGAACCTGTATGTATGGAATCACAGGGTCAGGAATATGCCACTGGGCTAACTGGACCAGCTATAACAAGGAGGAAAAAAATCTCCTCGCTTGATGGCACCCAATCAAACCAATGTCTAACAAATAATTTATTAATTAATAAATATACCAAAACAACAATCATAACATGGAAATAGAAAATATTAATAAAACATGACACAGTATTGACATACCTTCTTACAATGGAAATAGAACCTCTATGAACTGAAATCTCCAGGCAAGAATCTTGCTTCTGTACTAACTACTCTATATTAGACATATGTATTAGATGAGTACTTCATCATGATAACAGTCTGAATACATGAATCCTCCTATATATAGAAACTGAATCAGTCTGAATTTTTTTTATAACAGCATATGATAGTGTAGCCGTATCTTCACACAATGAGACTAGAACCTTTTGTAACTAGAGTACCAAGGCAAACAACTTGCCATTGTACCATGTAATCATTGAACAGATATGGATAAGTACTTCATCATGATAACAGTCTCAATACACCCATCCTCCTGCATGTAGAAATACAATCAGTCTCAGAAATTAAACCAGTGTCAACAAGTTCCCAGGTTGTTGACTCGTTTAGTAAATCTCTTTATCAAGAATAACTGTTGGTAATACAGCATGCTACGTAAACTCTGTTGGAGCACAACCTCCCTTCTCACATATCCACAATTTCCTTCTTTAGGTAGTGATGCTTAATCCCAACGTGTATATTTAACTACTAGCAGACTGTTTCTAAAACTCAGTTCTCATGTTCTTTAAGTTCTTGATTGGAAAACTGTGGTAGATTCCAATTCCATCATGGTATACATTCATCTAAATCTGATATGTCAAGCAGAGGAGGTAAAAAGTCCTGTCTGAACCAGAGTTTCCAGCTCAACCTACTGCAGGGAAAAGATCACTATTCATTCTCTACATGGATTGGTTCGTGCCAGAGAGTCTAGCCAATCAGGGTGTAGTTACCTGAGGATACCTGAGCCATGCCTTATCAGCCAGGAATGCCTATGCCTATGGTGAGTATCCTGCTCAAAAAGGTCCCAACCTGAGGAGCCGAGTCATTGTCATGTGGTTGCAGACACGTGCTCTGGGCAAATGCAAGACAAAAGCATGGAGCTTTTTGCCACAGATGCTGTGTGGGACACAGGAGCATGTACCACCCCCACCTTCAGACAGGCGCTCGAGTGGGTGAGGGATGGGTGAACCTGCATGATAGAGTCTCGTCTAAAAATGGCCTAAGTAATCTCTCTCTCTCTCTCTCTCTCTCAGGAAGGAAATTTCCTAATGTAATTCTCCTGAGCTGTTCAACAATTTATTTTCTGTGACCTTGAGTCATGAATCTTGGCAAACCATGTATTATGCACCACCCTTCCCATATTCTTCAAATATGTTGCTCCAGATGTCATTATAACTATGGAGGCTTACACTGCTATTAAAATGCAATATTGCTGTGCATTTATGCTTTTAAAAGTGTCATCATTTTATGGCAGCTTCTCCAAAGACATACTTTATTATGAGAAAAGAAATTATGACTTGGTAATATGTTCACGTATAATACAGCACTCTCTGAGAAACAATACATTATTTGTGTAATTAACATTTTGAATGGAGAGGGAAGCGGGAGATAGTGTGTACTCTTCTTTTGGTAAATCAGGCAATGCTACACAATGCAGAAGCAGCATTAGGGAAAATTGGGTTTCCCCCACCATTATCCATTTCTTGAAAATCCAGCGGCCCACCCCCCTTACACATTGCATTCTCTTTTTCCAGTGGAAGTTCCATATTACAGAATGTGTCTGAAGGAAATCTCAGGACCTTGCAAACATCCACTACTATAAATCCACACACTTCTTTCAATGGAGGATAAGGCCATTGCAGAGAAGATGAATGAATTTTTTCTTCAATTTTCACTGCAGCGGATGTTGGGGAGATACCCACACCAGAATTGTTCTATGTAGGTGAGGAATAAGAAGAACTGTCATAGATCAAGGTGATTCTGGAAGAGGGTCTAGAGCAAGTTGACAAACTAAATAGTAACACATCACCGGGACCAGATGGTTTTCACCCGAGTTCTGAAGGAACTCAAATATGAAATTTCAGACTTACTACTGGTAATTTGTAGCCTATTGCTAAAATCTGCCACTGTACCTGAGGACTGGAGGGTATCAAATCTAACGCCAATATTTAAAAAGGGCTCCAGAGGCAATCCTGGAAACTACAGACCTGTAAGTCTGACGTCTGTGCTGGGCAAAAATGGTGGAAATGATTATTAAGAACAGAATTACTGGGCATACTGATAAATATGGATTTAGCAAAGGGAAGTCGTGCTTCACTAATCTATTGGAATTTATTGAGGGTATAAATAAGCATGTGGATAGGGGTGAGCCAGTCAATATAGTGTATCTGGATTTTCAGAAAGCATTTGAAAAAGTCCCACATAGGTCTCTGTCTTGAGGGAATTAAAAAGTCATCATGGGATAGGAGGCAGTGTTCTAGTGTGCACTGATAACTGGATAAAGGATAGGAAACAAAGAGTAGGACTAAATGGTCAGTTTTGAAATGGATAGAAGTAAATAGTGGAGTGTCCCAGGGATCTGTACTGGGACTGGTGTTATTTAATTTTTATTTATTTATTTATTTATTTTAAATTTATATCCCGCCCCTCCTGCCCACAGGGCATCCCGGGGTGGCGAACATTCAATAAAATTTTTCTAAAAACAATTTATTAATTATTAATTATTATTATTATTGTTGTTGATCTATAAGGTCCTTTATGGTCTGGGCCCCTCGTACCTCAGGGATCACCTCGCCCTCCGCGCCCCAGGGCGGCTCCTGCGGTCAGCCGGGGGTGCCTTCTTGGAGGTCCCCCACGTAAAGCGGAGGGCCATAATGGTGAGGGCATTCTCGGTGGCTGGGCCACGCCTTTGGAACTCCCTTCCGGAGGAAGCTCGCTTGGCCCAAGCCTATTGTCATTCCGGTGGCATTGCAAGACCTGGCTGTTTGCCCAGGCCTTTGAGGAGGGTGGGTTAGGGTTGTATTTTTCCCCCTACCTTGTTTTATGGTTTTAATGTTGAAAGTGTTTCTCGGGGCCCTGTTTTAAAGAGTATTTAATTCTGATTGTTTTAAACTGTTTTTATATTGTTTAATGTTTTTTATTGTTGGAAGCTGCCCCGAGCTGTGTGCAGGAGGGGCGGGGTATAAATGCTTTAAATAAATAAATAAAATAAATTATTATTATTATTATAATAAACATTTATATAGCGTCAGTAGTGTGACCTGGTGCTGTAAACAATTTAAAACAATTTAAAATACAATACAATGTGGGGAAACCCCCCACCCCTCTCTTACTTATTAATGATCTGGAAAGGGGAGTAAGGAGTGAGGTGATCAAATTAAGAGGTGGGCTGTGGCTCAGGTGGTAGAAGACATGCTTTGCATGTATAAAGTCCCAAATTCAATCACCAGCATCTCCGATTCAGGATCTGTAGTAGCACACCTGGGTGAGGCCTCTGCTGGGGATCCTGAAGGGTGTCAGGTAGCATGCTTGGGTGAGGCCTCTGATGGAGACCCAGATTTGAAATCCTGCTGCCATGTCAGTCTGTGACAATACTGGGTTAATACTGACCATTGGTCTGACTTAGTTAGGCAGCTCCTTATATATCCTTAAATTTCCAGATGACACAAAGTTATTAAAGGTAAAGGTAAAGGTGGGGAATTTGGGGGAATTTGAGGGTAGGGTTAGGGTTGGGTTTTTTAATTTTTTTAAAAAGTGATGTTGGTTTTTAATGTATTTTATTGTTTTACCATATTGTTAGCCTCCCCTAGATGTCGTGGGCATGAGGGGGCGGCATAAAAATGCTAAGAATAAAGAAATAAAACACGAGCAGACTGAAGAATTGCAGACTGAAGAAATGGAAAGGTTACAGAGAAGGGCAACAAAAATGATAAAGGGTATGGAACTGATCCCCTATAAGGAGAAGCTAAATCGTTTAGGGCTCTTCAGCCTGGAGAAGAGATGACTGAGAGGGATAGGATAGATGTTTATATATAATTATGAGTGGTATAGAACAAGTACATAGGGAACGTTCATTTACCCTCTCAAATACTACTAGACCTAGAGGATATCCCATGAAACTAACATGTAGGAGATTTTTAAAAAATAAAGTAGTATTTTACTCAACACACAATTAAGTTGTGGAATTTGTTACCAGAAGATGTGGCCAAATCAAGGTCAGTAGTACAACTGGATTTAAGATAGGACTGGATAAGTTTCTGGAGGATAGGCCCATTGGCAGTTATTAGCCAAGTACATCTTGGGGAATGTAACCTCTTACTGTTGGAACTGGGAGTGAACAACAGGAAACAGATCACCCTATTGCAGTCTTTTGGGTACTTCTTCCAAGTGACAAAGGTTGGTGGCTGTTGGAGACGGGTGCTGGGCTCGATGGACCATTGGTCTGACCCAGTATGGCTCTACTTATGTTTTTAAGTCTGCCCTCTTTTTTCCATAGAGTACTCTATTTCTCTGCCCACTGAGTCCAATGCTTGCAAACTCTGGTGACTCACTGGATGATAACAAAGGAGACAGGGGGGAGCCAGATCCCCTGGCTACCCCAGGGAGGACCGCCACACTTTGGACCAGTGGGGAAGGCAGCTTAAATGAGCAGCACCCCCACGGAAAATTGGGGAGGGGCTTCTGTCACAAGTCTCTTCACATCACAAGTCGTTTGAGGAGCTGTCCCCCTGCTGCACAACATGAGCAGACCCCTGGGAGGAGTGGCCACCGAACAGCTGCTGGGGAGGCCTGGAGGAGTGCACTCACCTGGGGTAGGTGAGCACACCAAACAGCTGATTGGGGAGGGTCTGGAGGAACATGTTTCTCCACGACCTGACAATTAGCTGTTTGGCACATTCGCCTGGCTTGGAAGAGCGTGCTCCTCCAGTCTCCCCAGAGCAGCTATTTGTTGGCTGGGGTGAGCAGAGTATTCTCCTCTCTTCCTCAGTCCAAGATCTTGCTCGCTTCTTCAAGAACATCTCCAGCTAACACTCCATCTTTCTTTTTCTTTACATGAATCCTCTGCTTTTTGCATTGTTATTTATTATTATTTACATAGCACCAGTAGGTTGAAAGAATTAGGTATGGCTAGCCTACAGAAAAGAAGGCGAAGAGGGGATATGATAACATAAGAACGTAAGTAGTGTAATATTGAGTCAGACCAATGGTCTGTTAAGCCCAGCATTCTGTCCTCTGACAGTGGCCAATCTCGATCGCATGGGAGAAGAACCAACAGTCACAATGGGCAATCCATTACCTGTTGTTCACTCCCAGCTACCGACAGTAAGAAGTTCATCCCATAAGCTACTTCGTTAATAGCCATTAATGGACCTATTCTCTAAGAACTTATCCAGTCCTTTTTAAAACCCAGCTATACTACTGGTCTTGACAACGGCCTCTGGCAACAAACTTCATAAGTTAATTATGTGTTGAGTGAAAAAGTACTTCCTTTTATTGGTTTTAAATCTGCCAGCAGCTAGTTTCATGGGAGTGTCCCCTAGTTCTAGTACTATTTGAGNTGTGTTTTTCCCCCCAACCTTGTTTTATGGTTTTAATGTTGAAAGTGTTTCTCGGGGCCCTGTTTTAAAGAGTATTTAATTCTGATTGTTTTAAACTGTTTTTATATTGTTTAATGTTTTTTATTGTTGGAAGCTGCCCCGAGCTGTGTGCAGGAGGGGCGGGGTATAAATGCTTTAAATAAATAAATAAAATAAATTATTATTATTATTATTATTATAATAAACATTTATATAGCGTCAGTAGTGTGACCTGGTGCTGTAAACAATTTAAAACAATTTAAAATACAATACAATGTGGGGAAACCCCCCACCCCTCGCTTACTTATTAATGATCTGGAAAGGGGAGTAAGGAGTGAGGTGATCAAATTAAGAGGTGGGCTGTGGCTCAGGTGGTAGAAGACATGCTTTGCATGTATAAAGTCCCAAATTCAATCACCAGCATCTCCGATTCAGGATCTGTAGTAGCACACCTGGGTGAGGCCTCTGCTGGGGATCCTGAAGGGTGTCAGGTAGCATGCTTGGGTGAGGCCTCTGATGGAGACCCAGATTTGAAATCCTGCTGCCATGTCAGTCTGTGACAATACTGGGTTAATACTGACCATTGGTCTGACTTAGTTAGGCAGCTCCTTATATATCCTTAAATTTCCAGATGACACAAAGTTATTAAAGGTAAAGGTAAAGGTGGGGAATTTGGGGGAATTTGAGGGTAGGGTTAGGGTTGGGTTTTTTAATTTTTTTAAAAAGTGATGTTGGTTTTTAATGTATTTTATTGTTTTACCATATTGTTAGCCACCCCTAGATGTCGTGGGCATGAGGGGGCGGCATAAAAATGCTAAGAATAAAGAAATAAAACACGAGCAGACTGAAGAATTGCAGACTGAAGAAATGGAAAGGTTACAGAGAAGGGCAACAAAAATGATAAAGGGTATGGAACTGATCCAATATAAGGAGAAGCTAAATCGTTTAGGGCTCTTCAGCCTGGAGAAGAGATGACTGAGAGGGATAGGATAGATGTTTATATATAATTATGAGTGGTATAGAACAAGTACATAGGGAACGTTCATTTACCCTCTCAAATACTACTAGACCTAGAGGATATCCCATGAAACTAACATGTAGGAGATTTTTAAAAAATAAAGTAGTATTTTACTCAACACACAATTAAGTTGTGGAATTTGTTACCAGAAGATGTGGCCAAATCAAGGTCAGTAGTACAACTGGATTTAAGATAGGACTGGATAAGTTTCTGGAGGATAGGCCCATTGGCAGTTATTAGCCAAGTACATCTTGGGGAATGTAACCTCTTACTGTTGGAACTGGGAGTGAACAACAGGAAACAGATCACCCTATTGCAGTCTTTTGGGTACTTCTTCCAAGTGACAAAGGTTGGTGGCTGTTGGAGACGGGTGCTGGGCTCGATGGACCATTGGTCTGACCCAGTATGGCTCTACTTATGTTTTTAAGTCTGCCCTCTTTTTTCCATAGAGTACTCTATTTCTCTGCCCACTGAGTCCAATGCTTGCAAACTCTGGTGCCTCACTGGATGATAACAAAGGAGACAGGGGGGAGCCAGATCCCCTGGCTACCCCAGGGAGGACCGCCACACTTTGGACCAGTGGGGAAGGCAGCTTAAATGAGCAGCACCCCCACGGAAAATTGGGGAGGGGCTTCTGTCACAAGTCTCTTCACATCACAAGTCGTTTGAGGAGCTGTCCCCCTGCTGCACAACATGAGCAGACCCCTGGGAGGAGTGGCCACCGAACAGCTGCTGGGGAGGCCTGGAGGAGTGCACTCACCTGGGGCAGGTGAGCACACCAAACAGCTGATTGGGGAGGGTCTGGAGGAACATGTTTCTCCACGACCTGACAATTAGCTGTTTGGCACATTCGCCTGGCTTGGAAGAGCGTGCTCCTCCAGTCTCCCCAGAGCAGCTATTTGTTGGCTGGGGTGAGCAGAGTATTCTCCTCTCTTCCTCAGTCCAAGATCTTGCTCGCTTCTTCAAGAACATCTCCAGCTAACACTCCATCTTTCTTTTTCTTTACATGAATCCTCTGCTTTTTGCATTGTTATTTATTATTATTTACATAGCACCAGTAGGTTGAAAGAATTAGGTATGGCTAGCCTACAGAAAAGAAGGCGAAGAGGGGATATGATAACATAAGAACGTAAGTAGTGTAATATTGAGTCAGACCAATGGTCTGTTAAGCCCAGCATTCTGTCCTCTGACAGTGGCCAATCTCGATCGCATGGGAGAAGAACCAACAGTCACAATGGGCAATCCATTACCTGTTGTTCACTCCCAGCTACCGACAGTAAGAAGTTCATCCCATAAGCTACTTCGTTAATAGCCATTAATGGACCTATTCTCTAAGAACGTATCCAGTCCTTTTTAAAACCCAGCTATACTACTGGTCTTGACAACGGCCTCTGGCAACAAACTTCATAAGTTAATTATGTGTTGAGTGAAAAAGTACTTCCTTTTATTGGTTTTAAATCTGCCAGCAGCTAGTTTCATGGGAGTGTCCCCTAGTTCTAGTACTATTTGAGAGTGTAAATAACCGTTCCCTACCTACTCTTTCCACACTACTCAAGATTTTATAAACCTCTAAGCTGAAGAGACCCAGCTTGTCAAGCCTTTCTTTGTATGGAAGCCATTCCATATCCTTTATCATTCTCATTCCCCTTCTCTGTACCTTTTCTATTTCAGCTATGTAATTTTTGAGATGGGGCGACCAGAACTGCACACAATATTCCAGGTGCGGTCACACCATTGATTTGTATAGTTTTATTTTCTATCCCTTTGCGAATAACTCCTAACATTGTGTTTGCTTTTTTGACTGCTGCACACTGGGCTGAGGATTTCAGGGTATTGTCCACAATCATTCCCAGATCCTTTTCCTGAGTGGTAACTCCTAGTTTAGTACCCAGCATTGTGTACTCATAGTTTGGGTTGTTTTCCCCTATGTGCATCACTATGCACTTGCCCACATTAAATCTCATCTGCCATTTAGATGGTCAGTCACCCAGTCTCGTAAGATCCTATTGCAGTTCTTCACAGTCCGCTCATGTTTTAACTACCTTGAATAACTTGGTGTCATCTGCAAATTTGATCACCTCACTCTTAACGCCCTTTTCCAGATCATTAATTAATACATTAAACAGCACTGGTACCAACACAGATCCCTGGGGCAAACCACTTTTTACATCTCTCCATTCAGTCCTACTCTCCATCTGACCATTCAGTCCTACTCTTTGCTTCCTCTCCTTTAGCCAGTTACCAATCCATAGTAAGACACTGCCTCCTATCCCATGACGTTTTAATTTTCTCAAGAGTTTTATGTGGGACTGTGGGATAACCGTTTTCAAATATCTAAAAAGATGGTGAACATTTATTCTCCAGTGTCAGGGAAGACAGAACAAGAGAGAATGGGTTTAAATTGCTGCAATGTAGATTTCACTTAGACATTAGAAAAATTTCCTTATTGTAAGGACTGTTAAGCAATGGAATAACTTTGCCCAGCCAAGTTGTGGAATCTCCTTTCAAAACTTGTCTGGACAAACATTTGTCTGTGATGCTGTAGGCAGAGGATATCTGGCTTTGGAGCAGAGGGCTGGACTACATGATCCTTGATGTCTCTTCCAATACTACATTCTATAATTCTATAAAAAACAAGTGAACTTTTGTGTTATTGCACAGACCTGGACCAAAATAACAGATCTAAGCAGTCCAGACATTAGCAAAGCAACATTATTAATTATTATTATTATTATAAGCACTTATATATAACACCAGAAGTGTACCTGGCGCTTTACAGAGAATAAAATAGACACAGTCCCTGCCCGAAAGCTTACAATCTAAAGACAAGGGCAGGGGAGACGGGGAAGAAGGAAAGTCCAGGGATGCAACATTCACGAGGATGCGAAAACTCAGGTGCATGTTCTTGTCTTGGTTACAGTAAATAGGAGTTTGCAGATAAAAGGTAGGGGATAATCCTGGGTGGAGATGATTAGCAGGAGTTAGGAAAGGCGGAGCAGAAGAGGTGGGTTTTGAGGAGAGACTTGAAGGTGTGGAGGCTGGGAACAAGGCGGACGAGGGCAGGGAGGGAGTTCCAGATGTGCGGGGCAGCGAGGGAGAAGGGACGAAGGCAGTTGGGGGAGTAGGGGAGGCGTAGGAGGGTGAGGGAGAGGATGGAAGGGGAGCGGAGTGCTCGAACAGGTGTTCGCAGGGAGATCAGAGCAGAGAGGTAGGGGGGAGCAAGGTTATGAAGGGCTTTGTAGGTGAAGACGAGGAGCTTGTGCAGAATATGCTCAGGAAGGGGAAGCCAGTGGAGGGAGGAGAG
>QEPC01015764.1:948561-959383 GCA_003113815.1 Sphenodon punctatus | reverse complement strand
AGAAGCACTTTTTGTTGATCCCATTCTCAAAGCCTGTGAAGTTTGGGGGCTCAACTCCTCCACGGGGAGGAGATATTGATGATTCAAATGCACGAGGCCAGTATGAATTTTGACCACAAGCAATTAACGTTTAAGCTGCAATAACTTTTTATTTTCATGATGGATATTTTTCAAACTTTGTGGATATGATGGTCCTCACAATTTACAGCCATGATGAAATTTTCAGAAACGTAGGTCAAGCGGTTTTTGCAAAATTGGGGCTTCAGCAGTCGCCTGTTTATAATGAAGAGTGGCAGTACATTTAAGTATTCAGGCAGCTGCCGCTGCCTGAAAATTAGGGATGGGCAAACAGAACCGAGTTTGGAAATTCGGTTCGGTAATTTGGTTTGGTCGACGTTCGGTCCGAACTTCCGAACAAAGTTTGGAAATTCAAACCCCATTGAACTAAATGATATATTATGTTTTAGGGATGGGTGAAGAGAGCCGAGTTCAGAAATTTGGTTCGGTTCGAAAATTGAGTTCGGTTCGGAAGTTCAGTTCGGTCGACCGAACTGGTCGAGTTCGGTCCGGACTCCGAACTGTGTTTGCCCATCCCTAATTGGAATTCCAATGAAGTTCTGTGTTCATGCTTTGTCTTGAAACATCAGTATGAAATTGCACATGGCTGAAGATTGAAAACTGAAACTTCTTCATTTTAAAAATATGTCAGATTGTATAGGGTCATATTCACTCAGATGTGAGAGAGAGCAGCCCTTGCATTTAGTGGACATAATTCTTTCTCTTCAAAGTGCAGATCATCTAGACAGGTTAGGTAACTGAAAACACAGATAATCTTACAGGAACAGTCAGAGCGTGTTTATTTCAAAGACTGTAAACTTTACTGCTGGAACCAGTATACAATATAGTTCAAAACAGTAGTTCCAGAATGGAGCAGAACAAACTATTCATAAGGTTTGGGGGGGTCCATTTTCACCTGGAACCAGTGATCCTGTAAAAATAATTTTAAGCATATTATTTTTTCTCTGAAAATATCATTACATAACCATAGAAAAAGGTTGCTCTACCATAGGTAGGGACACTATACTGGACAAAAGTCAACATGTATGTTGACATAGAGAGAAACCTGAACTGTTTCTACCCAGACTGTGCAACTTCTGTGCACAAAGGGCCTGCTTCTGTGTCCATGGAGATGGGTATATGGAGAGGACTTCATTCCCCAGTACTGTTAGTCCAGTATTTTTCATCAAGACTCCATTAATTTAAAATGCATGAAAAAATTAAAGCCATGAAACTACAAAAGCAAGCAGCAACACAACTCTTTGCATGCCAGCATCATACAATTAACAGGTCACACTACATCAACGCAAATTGTTGATACACTGGACAAATGAATCAGATTTTCCTTGTATCTCACAATCACCATACTGGTGTTAGGGTCTGTGTCTTGAACGCTTTCCTCTAGGTTTCCTGGAGTGGTGGCTTAGCCTAGAGTAAGGTTGAAATGAGAATCTATTTGATTCACGTGAGAATCAAGAAACCCTAGTCAGATCTTGGGACAATCTCACTAAAGATTTCGAGAATCTCATAAGAATCTTGCTAAAAAAAAATCACTGCCATGCGAAAAATGGCCACCAGGGCCATTCCACGCATGCACCGCCCTTTCCCAAGATGGCGTAAGCAGCATTAGCACCATTTTGGAAAAGGGCAGCTATTCCGTGCATGTGCAATCATTTAACAAAATGGGGCTGACATTCCCCCAACAATCTCTGGAAAGGGCTGCACATGTGCAGAACAGCCCCAGCGGCCATTTTGCGAATGTGCAGTGGTTTTGGGTTGTTGTTTTTTTACTAAGAAAAAAATCATGATGAGACAAAGGTTTTTTATTTTCTTGATTCTCATTTTTATCTCAATTCTCATTGGGAAGCCTGATTCACAGTAGGTGAACCTGAGGGGGTGGAGGACCCGCCTTGTCCGATTTCATGGGATCAATTTCAGTGGGTGTCGCCCGCTGATGCAGTGGATGTCTTTGGGGCTGTAAGGGCCACCTGTTGTGAATTAGATCCGTGCCTGGCCTGGCTGGTCAAGGCCTGCCGGGAGACATTAGGGCCCTGCTGGCGGCGGTTGTCAGTGCCTCCCTCAGGGAGGGCAGGGTGCCGGGCCACCACAATGAGGCAGTGGTGTGGCCCCTGCTCAAGAAACCATCTCTTGACATTGACTCCCCAGCCAGCTATCAGCCATTCTCTAACCTTTCCTTTTTAGGGAAGGTTATTGAATGGGTGGTGGCTCTGCAGCTTCAGGCGAGTCCAATTTTGGCAGACCTCATTCCATCAGGGTACTCCATGCAGCACCAGCCTCAACTTGAGAGAGTGTGTGTGTGTGTGTGTGTGTGTGTGTATAGAGCTATGGTTTTTAAGGAGTCTTGGACTGCTAGAAGGTATTCAGTGCAGTCTATCTCAGGAATTGAGGCTCTCCACGTGGTGTTTGATTTGGTGGGGGACAAAACTGGGGTGCTCCTTCCTGTCCAGCAGCATTCCTCTCCACTCTAGAGGAACTGGTGTCAGAGGTGGTATTGCGTTCCCCTAGGGCCTTGGTCCTGTGGGATCTCAACATCCACGCTGGCACCGGCCTTGTAGGGGCAGAATGTGAGTTCATGGCTGCCATGGCAACCATGGGCATGTCCCAAATGGTCACCAGTCTGACGCACGAGGGGTAGGGTGTATTTGCTTGACCTGGTATTCTGCTCTGGCCTTGAGGCGGGTGATCCTGTAGTGGGGGAGATTAGTTCTATGCCCTTGTCATGGTCGGATAATTACCTCCTGCAGGCCAGACTCCTAGAACACAATAGCCCCAGGAAAGTAGTGGGACCTATTAGTATGGTCTGCCCCCGGAAGCTGATGGAACCGCAACGGTTCCAAGACGCACTGGGGGAGGTGTCCTTGGACCTTGATGGCCGCTCGGCTGATGATCTCATCCAAACATGGAACATTTTGCTGGAGGGGGTCATCGATTAGGTGGCTCCGAGGCGTCTGCTGCCACCACTTTGTCATTGTAAGGCTCCTTGGTTTACTGAGGGGTTGCGGTGTATGAAGTGGGAGGCACGGCGGTTAGAGCGAAGCTAACATCATTCTCGCGCTCAATTCGATCGGCTACAGCATCGGGTCATTTGCGGTCCTATGCTGTGGCCGTGAGGGCAGCAAAGAAGGGATTCTTTGTCACCTTCATAACTGCTGCAAAGTCATGTGCAGCAGAGTTCTTCTGGGTGGTGAGGGGGCTAGTCAGTCTGGCCTCCCTCCACCTGGAGGGGGAGATATCCCAGGCCCTCTGTGAGGAGTTTGTCACCTACTTTGCAGAGAAGATCGCTTGGATTCAGCATTATTTCGAAGCCGGAATTGATGCAGAGGAAGGAGAGCATGAGGTTATGCATGCCCCGTTTGGTCCATCTTTGTGGGATCAGTTTCAGGAAGTGACGCCAGCTGATGCCGATGGTGTCTGGGGTCTGAAAGGGCCACCTTTTGCGAATTTTATCCATGCCTGTCCTGGTTGTTAAAAGCCTCCAGAGAGACCCTGGGGCCAGTGCTGGCAGGGGTGATCAGCGCCTCCCTTCAGGAGTGTAGGGTGCCGGACTGTTTCAGGGAGGTGGTGGTGTGGCCACTGTTAAAAAAACTATCTTTGGACGCTGACGCACTGGCCCATTACTGGCCTGTCTCTAACCTTCCCTTTTTACGGAAGGTTATTGAACGGGTTGTGGCACAGGAGCTCCAGGGTCACCTGGATGGCATCAGTTTTCTAGACCCCTTTCAATCGGGGTTTCGTCCAGGGTATGGCACTGAGACTGCATTGGTGGCCTTGGTGGACAACCTCTGCTGAGAGATGGATTCAGGGCGTTCAACACTACTTGTCCTGTTAGTTCTCTCGGCTGCTTTTGATACAGTGAACCACGGGTTATTGCTGAGACGATTGCGATCCCTGGGAGGTGATGTTGGTGGGTTGGGCAGCTGGGATGATGGCTCGGAAGCTGCAACTGGTGTAGTCTTCTGGTGTAGTTCCGCTTGTTCCTCTCAGGAAGGAGACAGCAGGTGGTGTTGGGGACTGAAACATCTAGCCCCCGGAACCTCTCTTGTGGCATACTGCAAGGTTCTGTTTTGTCTCCATTATTGTTTAACATCTATATGCAACCCCTGGGGGAGGTCATGAGATGGTTTGGTGTGCATTGCCACCAATATGCTGACGACACCCAGCTATACCTCTCATTTTCAATTGACTCCAGCCCTGCAGTCTCGGTGTTTTCCCAGTGCCTGGAGGCTGTGGCTGACTGGATGCAGCAGAGCAGACAGCAGCTGAATCACGATAAGATGGAGGTGATGTTGGTGGGTTGGGCAGCTGGGATGATGGCTCGGAAGCTGCAACTGGTGTAGTCTTCTGACAGGGACGGGATGGACGGAACACATAACACCACAGTTCCAAGCTCTGCACTGGTTGTCTANTTCTTTCCCAACCACACCCAGAAGTAATACGATCTTGGAGGAGTAGAAACTTCAAATAGTTCTTAAATCAATTTACTGGGGATCTTGGTAAGATGGTCAGGCATATGCCTGCTCGGTGCTTGCATCCATACACGCTGCTAGTCTGCACATATGTCTCACTGGCTGTGTTAGACCCCCAGGAGGCTTCTGCAGGGTTCCTATTGGGGTAGGGGTGTGCATGTCATTTTCATTATTACAATAATGATAATGAAATTGTTGTTTTCATTATCGTTATTGCAATAACAAAAACGACAAATTAAAAAAATAGAAAAGAAAACAACTTTTTGTTTTTGAAATAAAGGGAAAAAACTGAAAAATGTATTTCCAGCTATAACCTTTTTATTTCTTCTTCAATTCTGATAAAACTTAGGGAGATTGTACCCCCAATGGTGGACACTATGTGTACTGATTGTTGAGAAGATTAGATAAAATAAACCAATTTTAGAAGCAATTGAATGTTGTGATTTTAAGAAAAGATCCATACACATTCATGGCTACAAGTTCTTTATCGGCCATCCAATTTGCATGGAACTTGTGCATATTATGTCCCTCCACAAGCTTAACACTCCTGCTAATTTTCAGAAAGATTGGATAAAGGGTCCTGATGGTATAAAGACATTCACTTGAAAATACATTTCCATCTGTAACATTTGTATATTCCATTCTGTTTACAAGACATTTAGCAGGAATGTATCACATACCTTCCCTGTCATAACTACTAAACTACAGGACAATTTGATAAAGTGACCCAATTGTATAAGCAACTGAAGTTGTCCCCTTGAAGACCATTATTCAGATAAATAGCAGCACATGCAGTGCTAGTCAGAGGCAGGCACCTGGCATGGCAGGTGAGGGAGGCTGTAGGAGGGAGGATGTACAGCAACCCAAAAGACTGACAGACACATTCACTGGCCAATTATTGCATGCTTCCAGCTTTACAGGACCAATCAGTAGTGGCTTCGAGGTGGACATAGCGGGCAGCTCTCAGGCTGGCACAGAAGGGACATAATTGGGACTTTGGGGATAGCATCCCAGAAAGCAGGAGGCATAGTTTACACATCCAGGCTGGCCAATTATCATCACAATCACATCCTGTAGCACTGTGATAGAGGACATAACAGAATCTCTATTGGCTCTTTCCTAAACAGATGCTTCTGACTTCCCAGTAACAAGTGAGGGAGAGATGTTGGAATGGTCACAGAATAGAATGAGGATATTTGGTTGACATTTCTGCTGGCCAATTGGCATCACAAACCAATCTTATACCACATTGACACGTAAGAGAATCCCTGGCATTGGCTCCTTCCCTGCATATGCTGTGCAGGCATATAAAATTAGGAGCCTTTATCACATCATTCTAATATTTTTCAGATATGATCATGAAAGTGTGCTATACAGCCCTGCCACATTTCATGTACACTGGTTGGACTACAAAGTTGTTACAGGCAGACATACATTTATACATTAATTGCTTATACCACCAGGACCCTTTATCCACTCATTCTGAAAATTGGCAGAGATAGTAAATATGGGAAGGGGTATAAACTTGACACGTTTCATTTACATTAAATGTGAGTCAAAGAAGTTACATCCAAGAATGTATAAGAAGATCTTTGCAAAATAATATAATTCAACTGCTTATAAAATTGGATTCCTTTATCTTATATTTTTGGAATTTGGTACAATTAATGTCTTCCACTGGAGGTATAAGCACACCAGGTTTCAGTCAAATATAATGAAAGTGTTATCTGGATTGTAATAGCTTCATTGATTGGTTGATTGAATATAATGAAAAACAAAAAAGGTAGAGCCAGAAATGTGTTTTCCATTTAAACCAATGGAAAGCGAAAATGAAAGCAAAAATGCAAATGGGAAATTTCTTATCTGTGAATTTTCCTTCTTCCTCCTCTCAGGACAGATAGTCTTTACTAATGGTCTGTGTCCCTCTTTCCTTTGGATAGGCAGAATCAATTTGATTGACAGCCTCATCCTGTGGGAGGGGCACAGTCCACCATCTAACCCCAGGATGAGACTGCCAAAGTCACTTAGGAAACTAAACAACCAACTGAAGTTATGAACTGTTAACCTGAAAATGTAACATGGCAGTAAGAAAAAGACACCCTGTCCCCCCACCAGAAAGGACAGAGAACATAGCAACAAGCTCAGAAACAGCAACGAGTGTGACCTAATAAAGGAGAGAGGAGGAAGGTGAAACCACCACCCCCAGACAACCTGGTGCCTGGAATCCCACAGAGGGCGGGATGAAGACCATCTGTTCTGAGAGGAGGAAGAAGGAAAATTCACAGGTAAGAAATTTCCCATTCTCCCCTCCTCACAGGACAGATGGTCTTTACTGATGGGACGTCCCCAAGCAGAACCTCTCCAGGGAGGGTGGATTCCCACCAGCAAACAAGCGCCCTGACCCCCCGGGGAGTCCAGGCACTAATTCGAAAGAACCCTCTGAAGGAACCTCCGCCCAAAGGTTGCATCTGCTGAGGCCAAGGACGTGAGTCTGTAGTGGTGGGTAAAGGTATGCACAGACGTCCACGTGGCTGCCCTCTAGTGAAGCCCTACCCAGCAATGCTGCTTTAGCTGCTGCGCATCTAACTGAATGTGCTACAATCCCCTGCGGGACGGGGACCCCCAGAGCCTTATAGGCTTCCGTGATGCATGCTTTCAGCCAAGAAGAAAGATGTTTTGCTCACCCTCTTACCCTTATTCTTATTGCTAAAGTTATTAAAAAGGGAAGAGTCTGATCTAAACAGGAGGGTCCTATCTANAGAGTAGGGCACCTTTTTCACTTCTAAGGGCTCAGAGGGGATGGGGGTTGGGATGGCAGATCCAAGGGAGAAGGCTGGGGCCCCGGACTCACCGCTCGCCTTTCCGGGGGAGGAACCTGGTGGGACAGCCATGGGCTGCGGGGATGCTAGCAGCGGGGAGACCTCCCTCACCCGATGCAGATGCGGCTGGCCGCGACCCCGCTACTGAGGAGGCGAGCATGGCTGGCGGTGGGGCTGGAGACCCTGCCCCCGCCAGGATGCCAATGAATGACGAGGGAAGCGTCAGTGGGTTGCCATGCCAACCCCAATGCTCGGAACGGCTGCGCCAGCATGCAGGCTACGGGGGCAAGGCCTCCACTACAAAGGCAGCTCAGGCAGCATACATGGCTGCCGGTTATCAGCAATGAGAGACTGGCCCTACCTTCGGGCATAGTATTGCGTAGGGTTGAGCGTGCGTGTGCGTGTGTGTGCATGCACATGTGGGTACGACTGGGGGCGTGAGTGAAGGAACGACGACTGTGGGGAACAAGAGGGGAGAGTGTTTGGGGAGGGGTCAACGGTGGTGAACCTCTTGCCTCACATAGCTCCTCCCTGGGTGGAAAGGCCTGCCCCCTTGTTTCCTTCTTGTTCCTTTTCCCCCATGGGACCATTCTGTACCCCCGGCTCGCTAGGGCAGTAGGCTCCGTCAGTGTCCACGGGGGCGCTCTTCCTGAAACGGCTGTCTATCCCTATGATGATCTGTGCCCAGTCCTGGTTAGGACAATGGACACAACTTTGATCCTGAGGGGTAGTTTTCCAGCAGCCACATGCCTGAGGCGGAAAGGGGTTACCGAACGGCCCGAGTCCGTGACATCACTTTAACAAGCTTGGGATAAGCATCTCTTTCAAAGAACAAAGAAAGATAACACGCAGGCAGGAGAGATGTGAGTGTGTCTGTGAGAGATGACTCTTTAGCATGCTGAAAGAGACTGTCACTGCTTCCACCTGGGATTATCTGAGTGAACTTAAAACTAAAACTTTATAACCAACATCAGTGCACACATTTGAGAATTTTGACATCTGCACATACAGACATATGTGTATACAGAGCCTCTCATGCAGAAATCCCCTTTTCCAGATCAGCCATAAAGTTAGTTAGTGGGCTTTTACAAATTTCCATTGGCATATGAAAATTTATGCAAATTATAAGTGACATGAAGTGTACCTATTTTTTGCTGTCAAATGTTAGAACATATGCATCCATACAAATCAAATTAACCACAAAGGGTACAATCCAATAGTCCACGTACGCTTCCCCCTATGTGTGGTGCACCGCCAGAAGATCCGTGCTCAGGTGTGTATGTGTGCTGTATGTGCAGCACAGCCGTGCAGGGCAAAGGCACAACCCGGGCTGATGCGACCTCCTAAACCCATACCCCATGGTCTGGGGGATAGAGGAGGCGCTGTACTTGCTCCATGCCCTGGGCCATGGGGTGTGTGAATTCGGGGGGTTGCATTGGCCAAGGTTGTGCCTTTGTCCCTCACAGCTGTGCTGCAACGTACAGCACATGTGTGCCTGAGCACGCGTGTTCTGGCCTGAGCACTGCATCTGCGGGTGGCGTACACGGGCTATTCGGTTGCATCCAAAGACTAAAGTGATTGTGTAGAACTGATCAATGAGTATGGACTATGAACCCCCAAACTAGAGAAAACATATGGTGAAAACAAACAAGGCAGTAGTCCACATTAGCTGGCAATGGTATTAGTCTGTGATTCACCTGCCTGTCTACTAGGTGGCTGCCAGATATTCGCCCATTTCCACCACTGGGCGGCCGGTCAGCTGCTACTTGACGCATTGTCCAAGGAAGGTGGTTGATGTAGCACAAGGTTAAGCCTGGCTCAGCCAAGCTAATCCAGGCTATTGTTAGGTCCCACACAGCCCCTGCATGTGTTGAGGTTCACCAGCACTGTGGACAAGTCTGCGATGTCAGCAAGGATTGGGCCCAGGAGCAGCACCTGTCAGCTGATGGCGACTGCTGGGAACAAGACTCCTTCTGGCACCTGTCACACAGTGGCTTGACTGGGAGAAACTGTCACCAGCAGGGATTGACAGAGGGACCAAGGGAGGTCACTATTGCCCAGGGTGGTAGGTCCTAGTGCCAAGCCCAATGTGGTTGGCCCCTGCCTCCTTGTCTTCCACTTCTGGGGCAACAGCGGTGGCAATCCTCAGCCCATGTGCTGGCTTGGGACCCTCCACCCCTAGTCAAAGGGGAGCAGCGAGTGGGGCATTCTTAAGTGTTGTACCTAATTATGCTAAAATGACAGCAGCTGCACAATAGTAAACGAGATACAGCTATCACTGGTATCTGATAGCATATGTTGACTTTTTAATACTGCAATCATTCTACATTATAACTGCCTCTGTTACAAATCCTTTTAAAAAGATAAAATAAAATATTTTTTTAAAGAAATTTCTACATATTCCTATAAACAAATTCAAATGTAATTATACAGAGCAAAGTAAGAATGCATATTTTACATATGCATAATATATCTGATCTACAAGTAGAAAGTACTCTAAAGATTACAAAGCAGATAATCCCCCAAGCCACCCTATGATCTGGAGCTAAACTGAGGAATAGTAACCTTACAAAATTATAGCACAGCTGACCCTTCCTAACGAGCACCTCATTAAACTGCAGTTTTGATCATCCTTTCCCATGTCCCCAACTGTCTCATCCCACTATTCTGTAAAGATTTTAAAGCAGAAATAGGTACAATGGCCCATATTAATTAACCTTCATTAATGCTACAGAATATATCCTGTCATATTTACTGTTACTTATTTTAGAAAAAGTGATAAAATGAACCCAATTACCTATCCAAAGGTGAACATATGTTACTTAACAAATCAAACACTGCTCTAGTTATTGAAGAGAGGAAAATGGTGTCTCCTGAAATAACGAATGTCATGTTTCTGTTGCTAGTAAGCATGGAATAATTAGTTAGGTTTGGACTGGCCCAGAGCTGGCTTTACATATTTTGTTACCCTAGGCTGTACCCAGGGGCGCTGCGCTCCCTAGGAAATCAGGGGCAATGCCCCTCCAACCCCAGGAGTCGGCCCGAGTGTCCCCAACCGGCCGACAGGGGGAAAAAAAAAAAAAGTGGCACGGAGGTTCTTCAGCTTGAAGAACCTTGTTTGAAGTATCAACCTTCAGAAGGTTGCTACTTCAAACAAGGTTCTTTGAGCTGGCTCAGAACACTGTCACTGGTTGTGTGCGCGTGCACATACACAAACCAGTGACTCACACACCACCACTAAAATGACAGCAGCTTCCTAAGGAAGTCTTCTGGGTCAAGAGGGAGGCGTTCTTCCTTTATGCGGAATGGGCGGCTAGAAGTGCCATCCATTCCGCATAAAGGGACCCTGCAATGAAATAGTGCTGGTAGGGGGCACTATTTCATTGCGGGGCTGAGCAGGGGGAAAGACCATACCTGGGAATGAAACACAAGTGCCCGGGAATGGGGGGGGGGAGGCTG
>QEPC01015764.1:924341-946358 GCA_003113815.1 Sphenodon punctatus | reverse complement strand
CCACCCACCGGGGCCCATTTGAAAAGGACATCTGTTAGGCCATTGTTGCGAATATCCAGCGTCACCTAAAATACTGTACCTGGACGATGGAATCGAAGGCCAAAGTTAATGAAATATTCAATACTTGGAATAAGAGTGTAAATAGCTGGGCGGGAAGGTGAGAGCCTACCTTGTTCCACCCCACCTTTCGAGGCCCTCCAACATCCAGGAGCACACAGTCCATGTCTTTCATTGCATCTCTTGCAAATTTCCAGGCACTGCTTACTTTTGAGAGTGGCAGGGCTGGCCTTAGAATTTGTGAGGCCCAGGGCAAATATAAAAGGTTGGGCTCATGGTGGCCCCACTCACTCCTCTGTGGCTCTACTTCTTTGAAAGGCCATAGAGGCAGTTGTGTTTAGGGCCTTGCTGAGAAACAATGGGGGGCCCCCACAATCTGTCCTGCTGAAAATGGAGGCAACTGTGGGGTTCCTGGAAGTAGAGAAATTAGCGGGGCCTAGGATGGTCATCCAGTGGTAAAGCCAACCCTGCATAGGGTATGGGGACAGGAAATGAGAGCCATGACCAGGAATGGTGCTCAATGGTTGCTCTGCCCTCCCCATATCATGGGAAGCTAGGAGCACTTTCTCTCACTCACACTCCCTCTTCTTTCCCAACCACACCCAGAAGTAATACGATCTTGGAGGAGTAGAAACTTCAAATAGTTCTTAAATCAATTTACTGGGGATCTTGGTAAGATGGTCAGGCATATGCCTGCTCGGTGCTTGCATCCATACACGCTGCTAGTCTGCACATATGTCTCACTGGCTGTGTTAGACCCCCAGGAGGCTTCTGCAGGGTTCCTATTGGGGTAGGGGTGTGCATGTCATTTTCATTATTACAATAATGATAATGAAATTGTTGTTTTCATTATCGTTATTGCAATAACAAAAACGACAAATTAAAAAAATAGAAAAGAAAACAACTTTTTGTTTTTGAAATAAAGGGAAAAAACTGAAAAATGTATTTCCAGCTATAACCTTTTTATTTCTTCTTCAATTCTGATAAAACTTAGGGAGATTGTACCCCCAATGGTGGACACTATGTGTACTGATTGTTGAGAAGATTAGATAAAATAAACCAATTTTAGAAGCAATTGAATGTTGTGATTTTAAGAAAAGATCCATACACATTCATGGCTACAAGTTCTTTATCGGCCATCCAATTTGCATGGAACTTGTGCATATTATGTCCCTCCACAAGCTTAACACTCCTGCTAATTTTCAGAAAGATTGGATAAAGGGTCCTGATGGTATAAAGACATTCACTTGAAAATACATTTCCATCTGTAACATTTGTATATTCCATTCTGTTTACAAGACATTTAGCAGGAATGTATCACATACCTTCCCTGTCATAACTACTAAACTACAGGACAATTTGATAAAGTGACCCAATTGTATAAGCAACTGAAGTTGTCCCCTTGAAGACCATTATTCAGATAAATAGCAGCACATGCAGTGCTAGTCAGAGGCAGGCACCTGGCATGGCAGGTGAGGGAGGCTGTAGGAGGGAGGATGTACAGCAACCCAAAAGACTGACAGACACATTCACTGGCCAATTATTGCATGCTTCCAGCTTTACAGGACCAATCAGTAGTGGCTTCGAGGTGGACATAGCGGGCAGCTCTCAGGCTGGCACAGAAGGGACATAATTGGGACTTTGGGGATAGCATCCCAGAAAGCAGGAGGCATAGTTTACACATCCAGGCTGGCCAATTATCATCACAATCACATCCTGTAGCACTGTGATAGAGGACATAACAGAATCTCTATTGGCTCTTTCCTAAACAGATGCTTCTGACTTCCCAGTAACAAGTGAGGGAGAGATGTTGGAATGGTCACAGAATAGAATGAGGATATTTGGTTGACATTTCTGCTGGCCAATTGGCATCACAAACCAATCTTATACCACATTGACACGTAAGAGAATCCCTGGCATTGGCTCCTTCCCTGCATATGCTGTGCAGGCATATAAAATTAGGAGCCTTTATCACATCATTCTAATATTTTTCAGATATGATCATGAAAGTGTGCTATACAGCCCTGCCACATTTCATGTACACTGGTTGGACTACAAAGTTGTTACAGGCAGACATACATTTATACATTAATTGCTTATACCACCAGGACCCTTTATCCACTCATTCTGAAAATTGGCAGAGATAGTAAATATGGGAAGGGGTATAAACTTGACACGTTTCATTTACATTAAATGTGAGTCAAAGAAGTTACATCCAAGAATGTATAAGAAGATCTTTGCAAAATAATATAATTCAACTGCTTATAAAATTGGATTCCTTTATCTTATATTTTTGGAATTTGGTACAATTAATGTCTTCCACTGGAGGTATAAGCACACCAGGTTTCAGTCAAATATAATGAAAGTGTTATCTGGATTGTAATAGCTTCATTGATTGGTTGATTGAATATAATGAAAAACAAAAAAGGTAGAGCCAGAAATGTGTTTTCCATTTAAACCAATGGAAAGCGAAATGAAAGCAAAAATGCAAATGGGAAATTTCTTATCTGTGAATTTTCCTTCTTCCTCCTCTCAGGACAGATAGTCTTTACTAATGGTCTGTGTCCCTCTTTCCTTTGGATAGGCAGAATCAATTTGATTGACAGCCTCATCCTGTGGGAGGGGCACAGTCCACCATCTAACCCCAGGATGAGACTGCCAAAGTCACTTAGGAAACTAAACAACCAACTGAAGTTATGAACTGTTAACCTGAAAATGTAACATGGCAGTAAGAAAAAGACACCCTGTCCCCCCACCAGAAAGGACAGAGAACATAGCAACAAGCTCAGAAACAGCAACGAGTGTGACCTAATAAAGGAGAGAGGAGGAAGGCGAAACCACCACCCCCAGACAACCTGGTGCCTGGAATCCCACAGAGGGCGGGATGAAGACCATCTGTTCTGAGAGGAGGAAGAAGGAAAATTCACAGGTAAGAAATTTCCCATTCTCCCCTCCTCACAGGACAGATGGTCTTTACTGATGGGACGTCCCCAAGCAGAACCTCTCCAGGGAGGGTGGATTCCCACCAGCAAACAAGCGCCCTGACCCCCCGGGGAGTCCAGGCACTAATTCGAAAGAACCCTCTGAAGGAACCTCCGCCCAAAGGTTGCATCTGCTGAGGCCAAGGACGTGAGTCTGTAGTGGTGGGTAAAGGTATGCACAGACGTCCACGTGGCTGCCCTCTAGTGAAGCCCTACCCAGCAATGCTGCTTTAGCTGCTGCGCATCTAACTGAATGTGCTACAATCCCCTGCGGGACGGGGACCCCCAGAGCCTTATAGGCTTCCGTGATGCATGCTTTCAGCCAAGAAGAAAGATGTTTTGCTCACCCTCTTACCCTTATTCTTATTGCTAAAGTTATTAAAAAGGGAAGAGTCTGATCTAAACAGGAGGGTCCTATCTAGGTAGATTTTGACAGCCCGTCTAATGTCTAGATTATGCCACAGCCTCTCTCTGTGGTGTTGGGGTTTGGGGCAAAAAGAAGGTAGCACCAGCTCTTGCTCCCTATGAAAAATCAAGTTTTCTTTTGGTCGAAAGGACGGGTCTGGGCGCAGGACCAGCTTATCCGGGTGGAAGATACATAGTTCCGGATCAATCAATAGAGCCCCCAACTTGGACACCCTGCGGGCAGATGTGACCGCTACTAAAAAGAGAGTCTTAATGGACATAAGGAAAAAGGAAATCTTGTCCAACGGTTCGAAAGGAGGCTTGGTCAACGCGTCCAGAACAATATTAAGTCTCCACATAAGAAATCTGTGTCACACCGCAGGGGAGAGGACTTCAACCGCTCTAATGAACCTTCTGACCAGCACATGCATGGAAATAGGTGGCAGACCTGTACAGCCGATGATGCTGGATAAAGTCGAGAGTTGTCGCTTAATCATGTTCGCTTTCAGACCCTTCTCCAGACCCTCCTGTAGAAATAAAAGAACTTCCAAGTGACCTGCTTCCATTGAACGGAGGTGACATTGTGAGCACCATTGGGTAAACTTGTCCCATGTTCTACCATAGATCTTGTTAGCTGACTCCCGCCTGGAAGACAACAAGGTATCCAGTAGCGATCTGGAATACCCCAAAGAGACTAGCTGTCTCCATTCAGCTTCCGTTTAGGATCCAGACCGTGAGATCCAGTTTTCTTCCGTTTGGATGGAGCAGTGGGCCCTGAGACAGTAGATCCATCCATTTCAGGAGTCGGAGTGGGTGTGATACCATCAGGCTCAGAATTTTCGAGAACCAGGGTTGACAAGGCCAAAACGGTGCCACTAGGGTGACCCGGGCCCATTGATGACAGACTCGTTGAAGGAACCGCGGAAGAATAGGGATGAGGGGAAAGCGTATAGCAGCCCCCTTGGCCAAGTCAATGATCGGGCATCTATTCCCACTGCCTTTGGGTCTCTTCGTCCGGACAGGAAGAGGTGGACCTTGGTGTTGCTCAATACCGTGAACAGATCCATCACGGGTTCGCTGAATCTTTCTCCGATTAGTGTGAACGCTTTCAGGGAGAGGAACCACTCTCCCAGGTCTGTTACTTGACGGCTCAGCCAATCCACTGTCGTGTTGATCTTCCCGGCAATGTGGACTGCCCTTATTGAACTTAATCAATTCTCTGCCCAACTGAACAGCAGCGTTGCTTCCTCCTGGTGATTTATGAATGCCATGGCTGTGGTGCTGTCTGTCCGAATCAGAAGGTGGGATCTTGTGAGGTGATTGGCAAAGTGGAGTAGGGCCAGGAGGACTGCTCTCAGTTCCAACCTGTTGATGTGCCAGTCTTTTTCCTGTTCGTGCCACATGCCCTAGGCTGATCCAAACTTGCAGTGCGCTCCCCACCCCCAGCTGCTTGCATCTGTTGTTATGATCATCCTCTCTGGGTCTCTCAGGGGTAGGTCCTTCTCCAGGCACCTCGGAAGGGACAACCAGCTCAACTGTTGTTTCAATTTGCCGGGTAGTTTGACATAGAGATGAGTGCTGTTCGCTATCTCCTCCTCATAGGGGCGAAGGAAAGCTTGCAGAGGTAGTAAGTGTAGTCTGGCCTATGCCACCGTCTCTAAGCATGAGACCATGCTTCCCAGGACTTGTGCATGGAATGTGAGGTCTGATGACTCTTCTGTCCTGAGACGCATCAGAAGCAGCCATATCTTGTCCATTCTCTCATCTGAGAAGAAGACCCAGTCCGGAAGGGTATCCAACCGGACTCCCAGGTGTAGAATGGACGTGGATGGGATCAGACAACTCTTCTCCCTGTTTATAAAAAAAAACGTGGGCTTCCAGGCCCCTGGCTGTCAGGTGTAGGTCGTCTAGGCTCTGCTCTTGGGACGCGGACCTCAAGAGGATGTCATCTAGGTATGCATAAATGTGGATGCCCTGTGTCCTCAAGTGCACCACCAATGCTGCTAACGCCTTTGTGAATACCCCTGGTGATGAAGAGAGTCCGAAGGGGAGAGCTCGGAACTTGAAATGTTGACCATCGACTGCGAATCTCGGGTATTTCCGGTGAGATGGTTGAATGGAGATATGGAGGTAGGCTTCCCAGAGATCGATAGTGGTTAATAAGTCTCCAGGCTGAAGGGATGCTGTGATGGAGTTCAGTGCTTCCATTTTGAATTTCCAGCATCTCACCCTCTTGTTGAGTGACTTGACATCCAGAATGGCCCACACGTCCCCATTTTTCTTTGGGACTGTGAAGAAAATGGAGTACACGCCAGAATGCCTCTGAATAGGAGGTACTGGTTCTATTGCCCTTATATCCAGCAAGTGTTGGTTTGCCTTTAGAGTCTTGCCCACTTTTATCTGATCCTTTGATAGTGGTGATGGTAGAAAATGATCCCTTGGTGGAAGGATGAATTCTACGGTGTGACCCTTGGCCACTGTCTCTAGCACCCACTGGTCCGAGGATGAGTGTGTCCAAGGATCTGCGAAAAGCTGTAGCCTCCCCCTGATGTACTCCTCCAAATTCTGAGGAGGCAGCCTCCAGTCATGTCAGGGACTTGGGCCACTTCACGTTTGCGGTCTGTGGTCTCTTGGGCTGGAACTGGACTCTCCCTCTTCGATTTTGCAGCTACCTAGGTTTTCCTGGTCAAAAGTCCCTCTTCCAGTTACCTCCGTGGTTGCGAGCGGAGGTTCTGGGACGAAAGGAGCTCTTGGTTGTGCCTTTCATGGGAATCAGCAGTAGGGCCTTTTTCTTTTCTGGTTTGGTGGTGAGGACGTTGTCCATGGCTTCTCCGAACAGCTTCTTGCCTGGTATCTGGCTCCTGTCAGGATCACCTTGGATGGGAGGTCTACCTTCCATGGGCGAAGCCAGATTGAGCGGCGAGCCACCACATTGGTTGCCATGGCTCTGGCATTTAGCTGGATGGCATCCAAGGTCATATCCTCTGAATAAGCTGTGGCCAGGGCCAGCTTCTTAAAGCTGTCTTTCAGTTTCTTTCTTTTAACCTTGTGGGCTAGGTTGCTGGCCCATAGGAAGATTGCCCTGCTGAAGCTAGACGTGGAAGCTGTAGCTTTGAGGGCTACTGCGAAGACCTCATCATTTTTCCTGAGGGCTATCTCCACCTTCCTATCAAGGGGATCATTGGGAATCCCCTCACCCTCCATTGGGAGGGCAGCTGATTTAGACAAATCGGCTGCCCCTGCGTCTACCTTGGGTATGATGAACAGTTCCTCCTGGGGGAGTGGGATTATATAGAATTTATTAATACATTTGTGTGGCCCCTTAAATCTAGCTGGGTGCTCCCATTCCCCCTTGATAGTATCAATATAGAACTTGGCTAGGGGCAACTCTAGGGAAGGTGTGGATCCGCTAGGGAAGGCCCACTTGTTCTCCGTAGGGGGTCTCCTGTTGTTCTACTGGCTGGGCTGGCAGGGAGATGGCCAACTCTGCTGCTACCTTAGCATGAAGCTTGCTAAACTGCTTTGCTTCAAAGAGTCTCTCCCCTGCAGGTTCTTCCCCTGCATCCCCAGCTTCTGATTGTAGGTCAGAGAGTTCCCCATCCTCCTTGTCAGGGGGGAGGAGGGGGAGACTGCCAAGGGGGAAGGGGAGTTGCGCCTAGCGGCTTTAGCCCTGTGTCCTTTGGGTCTCCTGCTTCTCCTGGAGCGAGAGGAGCTGGACCTGGAGCCCTTCTTCCCCTATAGATTGAGTGGCATTGGGGGGGGGGGGAGGATGAGGACCTAGATGGGGTGGAGGAGGAGGAGGAGCAGGAATTTGTGGAGNTGCTGGGTTATGCCATGCCACTGGCCTACCATCCCCCTGGCTCCGCCCCTAGGCTAAGCTCCGCCCCTAGGCCCGCCAGCCCTGACTTCCCCTCCACTACAAGCTCCCAGCTTGGGGCTTGAAGTGCAGGGAGAAGAGCCCTACCATTTCCACAACGAAGTTTATCAGTGGTGAAGTGGCATCGCTCCTCTACCAGCAGTGCAAAACTTCAATGGTGAATTTAAGAGGGTGGTGAAATGATCTAGTTCATCCATCCTCTTAAATCTGAAACCCAATGCTTTCACCTATCCCACCTACCCACTAACGCTGGGCCCACATTCAGTCCTAGTAGTTAAACTCAACCTCTGCTGTTTTCACACGGGCACCCCCTCCCACCACACAAGTGTGCGTGGATGTGTGTGTGTCCCGTGTGAATGCGTGCAGGTGCATGCAGGTGCAGGGGGGATGGGTGGGTGCCCATAGGAATGGTGTCCGTGGTGGCTGGGGGTTCATGCGCACTCCCTCGCTCAACCCATCTCTACCCATCACCCAAGCACGGAGCAATGGGCTCCAATGCCAGTTGCTCCATGCATGGAGATGGGTGTGTGCCCATGGGAATGGGCACACATCCATCCCTCCACCCACCGGGGCCCATTTGAAAAGGACATCTGTTAGGCCATTGTTGCGAATATCCAGCGTCACCTAAAATACTGTACCTGGACGATGGAATCGAAGGCCAAAGTTAATGAAATATTCAATACTTGGAATAAGAGTGTAAATAGCTGGGCGGGAAGGTGAGAGCCTACCTTGTTCCACCCCACCTTTCGAGGCCCTCCAACATCCAGGAGCACACAGTCCATGTCTTTCATTGCATCTCTTGCAAATTTCCAGGCACTGCTTACTTTTGAGAGTGGCAGGGCTGGCCTTAGAATTTGTGAGGCCCAGGGCAAATATAAAAGGTTGGGCTCATGGTGGCCCCACTCACTCCTCTGTGGCTCTACTTCTTTGAAAGGCCATAGAGGCAGTTGTGTTTAGGGCCTTGCTGAGAAACAATGGGGGGCCCCCACAATCTGTCCTGCTGAAAATGGAGGCAACTGTGGGGTTCCTGGAAGTAGAGAAATTAGCGGGGCCTAGGATGGTCATCCAGTGGTAAAGCCAACCCTGCATAGGGTATGGGGACAGGAAATGAGAGCCATGACCAGGAATGGTGTTCAATGGTTGCTCTGCCCTCTTTCTTCCCCTCCCCATATCATGGGAAGCTAGGAGCACTTTCTCTCACTCACACTCCCTCTTCTTTCCCAACCACACCCAGAAGTAATACGATCTTGGAGGAGTAGAAACTTCAAATAGTTCTTAAATCAATTTACTGGGGATCTTTGTAAGATGGTCAGGCATATGCCTGCTCGGTGCTTGCATCCATACACGCTGCTAGTCTGCACATATGTCTCACTGGCTGTGTTAGACCCCCAGGAGGCTTCTGCAGGGTTCCTATTGGGGTAGGGGTGTGCATGTCATTTTCATTATTACAATAATGATAATGAAATTGTTGTTTTCATTATCGTTATTGCAATAACAAAAACGACAAATTAAAAAAATAGAAAATAAAACTACTTTTTGTTTTTGAAATAAAGGGAAAAAACTGAAAAATGTATTTCCAGCTATAACCTTTTTATTTCTTCTTCAATTCTGATAAAACTTAGGGAGATTGTACCCCCAATGGTGGACACTATGTGTACTGATTGTTGAGAAGATTAGATAAAATAAACCAATTTTAGAAGCAATTGAATGTTGTGATTTTAAGAAAAGATCCATACACATTCATGGCTACAAGTTCTTTATCGGCCATCCAATTTGCATGGAACTTGTGCATATTATGTCCCTCCACAAGCTTAACACTCCTGCTAATTTTCAGAAAGATTGGATAAAGGGTCCTGATGGTATAAAGACATTCACTTGAAAATACATTTCCATCTGTAACATTTGTATATTCCATTCTGTTTACAAGACATTTAGCAGGAATGTATCACATACCTTCCCTGTCATAACTACTAAACTACAGGACAATTTGATAAAGTGACCCAATTGTATAAGCAACTGAAGTTGTCCCCTTGAAGACCATTATTCAGATAAATAGCAGCACATGCAGTGCTAGTCAGAGGCAGGCACCTGGCATGGCAGGTGAGGGAGGCTGTAGGAGGGAGGATGTACAGCAACCCAAAAGACTGACAGACACATTCACTGGCCAATTATTGCATGCTTCCAGCTTTACAGGACCAATCAGTAGTGGCTTCGAGGTGGACATAGCGGGCAGCTCTCAGGCTGGCACAGAAGGGACATAATTGGGACTTTGGGGATAGCATCCCAGAAAGCAGGAGGCATAGTTTACACATCCAGGCTGGCCAATTATCATCACAATCACATCCTGTAGCACTGTGATAGAGGACATAACAGAATCTCTATTGGCTCTTTCCTAAACAGATGCTTCTGACTTCCCAGTAACAAGTGAGGGAGAGATGTTGGAATGGTCACAGAATAGAATGAGGATATTTGGTTGACATTTCTGCTGGCCAATTGGCATCACAAACCAATCTTATACCACATTGACACGTAAGAGAATCCCTGGCATTGGCTCCTTCCCTGCATATGCTGTGCAGGCATATAAAATTAGGAGCCTTTATCACATCATTCTAATATTTTTCAGATATGATCATGAAAGTGTGCTATACAGCCCTGCCACATTTCATGTACACTGGTTGGACTACAAAGTTGTTACAGGCAGACATACATTTATACATTAATTGCTTATACCACCAGGACCCTTTATCCACTCATTCTGAAAATTGGCAGAGATAGTAAATATGGGAAGGGGTATAAACTTGACACGTTTCATTTACATTAAATGTGAGTCAAAGAAGTTACATCCAAGAATGTATAAGAAGATCTTTGCAAAATAATATAATTCAACTGCTTATAAAATTGGATTCCTTTATCTTATATTTTTGGAATTTGGTACAATTAATGTCTTCCACTGGAGGTATAAGCACACCAGGTTTCAGTCAAATATAATGAAAGTGTTATCTGGATTGTAATAGCTTCATTGATTGGTTGATTGAATATAATGAAAAACAAAAAAGGTAGAGCCAGAAATGTGTTTTCCATTTAAACCAATGGAAAGCGAAATGAAAGCAAAAATGCAAATGGGAAATTTCTTATCTGTGAATTTTCCTTCTTCCTCCTCTCAGGACAGATAGTCTTTACTAATGGTCTGTGTCCCTCTTTCCTTTGGATAGGCAGAATCAATTTGATTGACAGCCTCATCCTGTGGGAGGGGCACAGTCCACCATCTAACCCCAGGATGAGACTGCCAAAGTCACTTAGGAAACTAAACAACCAACTGAAGTTATGAACTGTTAACCTGAAAATGTAACATGGCAGTAAGAAAAAGACACCCTGTCCCCCCACCAGAAAGGACAGAGAACATAGCAACAAGCTCAGAAACAGCAACGAGTGTGACCTAATAAAGGAGAGAGGAGGAAGGCGAAACCACCACCCCCAGACAACCTGGTGCCTGGAATCCCACAGAGGGCGGGATGAAGACCATCTGTTCTGAGAGGAGGAAGAAGGAAAATTCACAGGTAAGAAATTTCCCATTCTCCCCTCCTCACAGGACAGATGGTCTTTACTGATGGGACGTCCCCAAGCAGAACCTCTCCAGGGAGGGTGGATTCCCACCAGCAAACAAGCGCCCTGACCCCCCGGGGAGTCCAGGCACTAATTCGAAAGAACCCTCTGAAGGAACCTCCGCCCAAAGGTTGCATCTGCTGAGGCCAAGGACGTGAGTCTGTAGTGGTGGGTAAAGGTATGCACAGACGTCCACGTGGCTGCCCTCTAGTGAAGCCCTACCCAGCAATGCTGCTTTAGCTGCTGCGCATCTAACTGAATGTGCTACAATCCCCTGCGGGACGGGGACCCCCAGAGCCTTATAGGCTTCCGTGATGCATGCTTTCAGCCAAGAAGAAAGATGTTTTGCTCACCCTCTTACCCTTATTCTTATTGCTAAAGTTATTAAAAAGGGAAGAGTCTGATCTAAACAGGAGGGTCCTATCTAGGTAGATTTTGACAGCCCGTCTAATGTCTAGATTATGCCACAGCCTCTCTCTGTGGTGTTGGGGTTTGGGGCAAAAAGAAGGTAGCACCAGCTCTTGCTCCCTATGAAAAATCAAGTTTTCTTTTGGTCGAAAGGACGGGTCTGGGCGCAGGACCAGCTTATCCGGGTGGAAGATACATAGTTCCGGATCAATCAATAGAGCCCCCAACTTGGACACCCTGCGGGCAGATGTGACCGCTACTAAAAAGAGAGTCTTAATGGACATAAGGAAAAAGGAAATCTTGTCCAACGGTTCGAAAGGAGGCTTGGTCAACGCGTCCAGAACAATATTAAGTCTCCACATAAGAAATCTGTGTCACACCGCAGGGGAGAGGACTTCAACCGCTCTAATGAACCTTCTGACCAGCACATGCATGGAAATAGGTGGCAGACCTGTACAGCCGATGATGCTGGATAAAGTCGAGAGTTGTCGCTTAATCATGTTCGCTTTCAGACCCTTCTCCAGACCCTCCTGTAGAAATAAAAGAACTTCCAAGTGACCTGCTTCCATTGAACGGAGGTGACATTGTGAGCACCATTGGGTAAACTTGTCCCATGTTCTACCATAGATCTTGTTAGCTGACTCCCGCCTGGAAGACAACAAGGTATCCAGTAGCGATCTGGAATACCCCAAAGAGACTAGCTGTCTCCATTCAGCTTCCGTTTAGGATCCAGACCGTGAGATCCAGTTTTCTTCCGTTTGGATGGAGCAGTGGGCCCTGAGACAGTAGATCCATCCATTTCAGGAGTCGGAGTGGGTGTGATACCATCAGGCTCAGAATTTTCGAGAACCAGGGTTGACAAGGCCAAAACGGTGCCACTAGGGTGACCCGGGCCCATTGATGACAGACTCGTTGAAGGAACCGCGGAAGAATAGGGATGAGGGGAAAGCGTATAGCAGCCCCCTTGGCCAAGTCAATGATCGGGCATCTATTCCCACTGCCTTTGGGTCTCTTCGTCCGGACAGGAAGAGGTGGACCTTGGTGTTGCTCAATACCGTGAACAGATCCATCACGGGTTCGCTGAATCTTTCTCCGATTAGTGTGAACGCTTTCAGGGAGAGGAACCACTCTCCCAGGTCTGTTACTTGACGGCTCAGCCAATCCACTGTCGTGTTGATCTTCCCGGCAATGTGGACTGCCCTTATTGAACTTAATCAATTCTCTGCCCAACTGAACAGCAGCGTTGCTTCCTCCTGGTGATTTATGAATGCCATGGCTGTGGTGCTGTCTGTCCGAATCAGAAGGTGGGATCTTGTGAGGTGATTGGCAAAGTGGAGTAGGGCCAGGAGGACTGCTCTCAGTTCCAACCTGTTGATGTGCCAGTCTTTTTCCTGTTCGTGCCACATGCCCTAGGCTGATCCAAACTTGCAGTGCGCTCCCCACCCCCAGCTGCTTGCATCTGTTGTTATGATCATCCTCTCTGGGTCTCTCAGGGGTAGGTCCTTCTCCAGGCACCTCGGAAGGGACAACCAGCTCAACTGTTGTTTCAATTTGACGGGTAGTTTGACATAGAGATGAGTGCTGTTCGCTATCTCCTCCTCATAGGGGCGAAGGAAAGCTTGCAGAGGTAGTAAGTGTAGTCTGGCCTATGCCACCGTCTCTAAGCATGAGACCATGCTTCCCAGGACTTGTGCATGGAACGCGAGGTCTGACGACTCTTCTGTCCTGAGACGCATCAGAAGCAGCCATATCTTGTCCATTCTCTCATCTGAGAAGAAGACCCAGTCCGGAAGGGTATCCAACCGGACTCCCAGGTGTAGAATGGACGTGGATGGGATCAGACAACTCTTCTCCCTGTTTATAAAAAAAAACGTGGGCTTCCAGGCCCCTGGCTGTCAGGTGTAGGTCGTCTAGGCTCTGCTCTTGGGACGCGGACCTCAAGAGGATGTCATCTAGGTATGCATAAATGTGGATGCCCTGTGTCCTCAAGTGCACCACCAATGCTGCTAACGTCTTTGTGAATACCCCTGGTGATGAAGAGAGTCCGAAGGGGAGAGCTCGGAACTGGAAGTGTTGACCATCGACTGCGAATCTCGGGTATTTCCGGTGAGATGGTTGAATGGAGATGTGGAGGTAGGCTTCCCAGAGATCGATAGTGGTTAATAAGTCTCCAGGCTGAAGGGATGCTGTGATGGAGTTCAGTGCTTCCATTTTGAATTTCCAGCATCTGACCCTCTTGTTGAGTGACTTGACATCCAGAATGGCCCACACGTCCCCATTTTTCTTTGGGACTGTGAAGAAAATGGAGTACACGCCAGAATGCCTCTGAATAGGAGGTACTGGTTCTATTGCCCTTATATCCAGCAAGTGTTGGCTTGCCTTTAGAGTCTTGCCCACTTTTATCTGATCCTTTGATAGTGGTGATGGTAGAAAATGATCCCTTGGTGGAAGGATGAATTCTACGGTGTGACCCTTGGCCACTGTCTCTAGCACCCACTGGTCCGAGGATGAGTGTGCCCAAGGATCTGCGAAAAGCTGTAGCCTCCCCCCGATGTACTCCTCCAAATTCTGAGGAGGCAGCCTCCAGTCATGTCAGGGACTTGGGCCACTTCACGTTTGCGGTCTGTGGTCTCTTGGGCTGGAACTGGACTCTCCCTCTTCGATTTTGCGGCTACCTAGATTTTCCTGGTCAAAAGTCCCTCTTCCAGTTACCTCCGTGGTTGCGAGCGGAGGTTCTGGGACGAAAGGAGCTCTTGGTTGTGCCTTTCATGGGAATCAGCAGTAGGGCCTTTTTCTTTTCTGGTTTGGTGGTGAGGACGTTGTCCATGGCTTCTCCGAACAGCTTCTTGCCTGGTATCTGGCTCCTGTCAGGATCACCTTGGATGGGAGGTCTACCTTCCATGGGCGAAGCCAGATTGAGCGGCGAGCCACCACATTGGTTGCCATGGCTCTGGCATTTAGCTGGATGGCATCCAAGGTCATATCCACTGAATAAGCTGTGGCCAGGGCCAGCTTCTTAAAGCTGTCTTTCAGTTTCTTTCTTTTAACCTTGTGGGCTAGGTTGCTGGCCCATAGGAAGATTGCCCTGCTGAAGCTAGACGTGGAAGCTGTAGCTTTGAGGGCTACTGCGAAGACCTCATCATTTTTCCTGAGGGCTATCTCCACCTTCCTATCAAGGGGATCATTGGGAAACCCCTCACCCTCCATTGGGAGGGCAGCTGATTTAGACAAATCGGCTGCCCCTGCGTCTACCTTGGGTATGATGAACAGTTCCTCCTGGGGGAGTGGGATTATATAGAATTTATTAATACATTTGTGTGGCCCCTTAAATCTAGCTGGGTGCTCCCATTCCCCCTTGATAGTATCAATATAGAACTTGGCTAGGGGCAACTCTAGGGAAGGTGTGGATTCGCTAGGGAAGGCCCACTTGTTCTCCGTAGGGGGTCTCCTGTTGTTCTACTGGCTGGGCTGGCAGGGAGATGGCCAACTCTGCTGCTACCTTAGCATGAAGCTTGCTAAACTGCTTTGCTTCAAAGAGTCTCTCCCCTGCAGGTTCTTCCCCTGCATCCCCAGCTTCTGATTGTAGGTCAGAGAGTTCCCCATCCTCCTTGTCAGGGGGGAGGAGGGGGAGACTGCCAAGGGGGAAGGGGAGTTGCGCCTAGCGGCTTTAGCCCTGTGTCCTTTGGGTCTCCTGCTTCTCCTGGAGCGAGAGGAGCTGGACCTGGAGCCCTTCTTCCCCTATAGATTGAGTGGCATTGGGGGGGGGGGGAGGATGAGGACCTAGATGGGGTGGAGGAGGAGGAGGAGCAGGAATTTGTGGAGGAGCGGGAAGTTGAGTTTTCCTCAGGCCTTCCCTTTCTGCCCCTGCCTCTCGGGGGTGTGTGTGTGTGTGCTCTCTCTAACTGGAGAGAGGATCTTTCTTCCCGGCTGTTGCTTCCTTCCCTGCCTGCTTCCTGCGAGGGGGAAGCACCACCTGTCCCCTGAATGGGGGTTCCCTTCCTAGGAGTGCGGAGGCCAGGAGATGATCCGCCTCCTGTGAGGGATTCGAAGAGGTGCGGGGAGTCTATAACCTGCCGCCCCAGCCACAGGAAGACGGCTTCTGGTACCTCCACCAGGTGGCAGGGGCCTAATCCCCGACCCCGGGCAGGGTTCACTCACCCCTTCCTGAGACTCGACTGGGCCATGGTCCGCCGCAGTGTGGGGAGGTGCCGCCGCGCTTGCTTTGCCTGACTGCCTGTTGTTGTGGGGGAGGGGTGAGCCCACGTCCCAGTGAGTTGGGTTCCTGGCTCTTGCCGCCATGGTGGAGTGTGGGAAAATTTGAGTGGTTGGCCGGCGCACTGTGCGCCTGAGGGCTCTGCCGCGGCTCTACTCCCCATGAGTTCTGCAGCCACAGGGGAGGAGCGACTCCAAATGCGGCAGCTCCCCCCACTAACCAGGCCCCTTAAGTGTAATTGGGGGGGAGAGACACAGGGGAAGGACCCCCCCAGTCCCCTGCCAGTGGCTCAGCCCAGCCCCCCGCGAAGGTGGGGTGGGAGAAAGAGCAGCAGGCCCAAGAGACAGGGAAAGAAAAAAATAATTTAAGACAAAATAAAACAAATAACCTAAGGCCTAGGCTCCCAGAGGGGGAGGCAGGATCCTGCTTCCTACCCTCAGCAAGGCAGGAACAGAACTGGGGTTAGATGGTGGGCTGTACCCCTCCCACAGGATGAGACTGTCAATCAAATTGATCCTGCCTATCCAAAGGAAGGAGGGACATATCCCATCAGTAAAGACCATCTGTCCTGTGAGGAGGGGAGAACTTGATATTTATGAAAACGAAAACGACAGATTTAAATAACGAAAATGAAAAACGAAAACGACATGGGCCCCAGGTGCACACCTCTATCTGTTGGACACTTTGCGATAACTGAACTGCAAGACACAGTTCAGTTACTGCAAATTCAAAATGGTTTACTCATTTCACCAGATACCTGTTTCAGCTCTAGGCATACGTGGGTAGTTATTTAAATTGAGCATTTTTTGTCACATTTGGGATTGTGATGGAATTTGAATGTACACTTTGACATGACTAACATGCTTTACTCATTCGTTGCATACACCTATACAAACTAATGCAAGACAATCCTGGAGAAGGATTTATTTTGTCTGAGGTGGCAAAAGAGATAAGAGTCAGCTCTTCCTTAACTTACCCGGTGGATTTCTGTTGAGAAAGTTTGCTTCCCAGATAGACAGGAACCAAGCCATTTTTGGCACACTGAAAAATGACAGCTAAACTTTGTTTACATGAGTGCAAATTCTCCAATTCGGTGATCTGCAATTCCTAGCTGTCTCCTAGCTGCCTAGTGAATTAGGCTGCTTGCCCACGTTACACAATTTCACATTATTTTTTATCTTATGTGAGGTTTAATAATGTATGCATGCGCCTTTTCTCATTCGGCAGGGAAATTTCCATGAGTTTCATCGTGGAAGACAGGGTAGGGAAATCCAGCACTAAAGTTAATTTTATTTAATGTAAAAATGGAATGTGTACATGCAGTTAATTTAAGGTTAATGAAACTCTCTGTGAAATTAGAACATGGAGTGGCTTGCAGGGGCTGGATGGAGATTCTAGCATGGGAAGCACCTACTAGCTTTAACAACAGCCCCAGCATTCCATAGCAACCCCCCTGGCCTGGAGGTGGGGACACTGAATATTTCTCCTCCTGCTGCTGCTGCTGCTTCATCACAGTGTGGCTGAAGTGTTTCATCAAAAATGAAAGGCATCCATTAAACATATTGGCAACCTGTTACCTGTGCCGGAGAGGCAGGCAGGCTGTCACCTGGCTACGAGCTGCTTGCAGGAGGATACTTTGGGGTAAAACCCAGTGTCACGTTATGAAATTATCCAGTAACTTGTGTAACATGACCATGGATCTGTTAAATTCAATAACGAATCCCTAAAGGTCACACGACTTTGCACGGTAAAGCAAACACACAAGGAAATAATGTGGGCATGCATCCCAGCAGGAATCTCACATTATCACTAATTTCGCATGAGATACATCCTCCCCCGAAAATCAGTATGTGGGCAAGCAGTCACAGATATAATATATAGGAATAAGACTCACAGCTTTGGTCTGTAACTGTAAATATGTATACATTCCAACCAGTGCATTTATACAATTTCCCCTCAAATGTGAAGATGAATAATTAGGTTGAGTGAAAATTTCCATTAATATTTTTATATACAAACGTTTTATATGTATTAAAAAAATTAAGAATAATCAAGTTTATCAATTAAAAGGTTTTTTTAGATGCTTTAAGTTTATGACATAAATTTATATCAGTTTTTTTAAACTTACTGTGGCACCTTTTCTTACATAAAATTAAGATTGGAGCATTGGTCTTTTTATAGTTAATTTATAGTCAAAGCTGTGATACATTTATGGGCATATTTAAAGAAGCAAAACAGTTTGGGTCAATTTCAGACCTGCATTAGTAATCCACATGTTCATAGCTTGAAACAGACTACTTTTGTGGCTGATGTCCATAAATAATGTCATTCATGGTTCATTGATCGAATTAATCTGATATAAAATGGCTAAATTGAAAATCTGTAGGTTGAGCTCTTGATGAGTTCTGGCAGAGCACTAAGCAGGCAATTGCAGGCTTATTAATGAGAAAGGAGAAGGGTGGAAATTGAAAAATTAAAGTAGTAGGAAGACACAGATTAAAAGTTAAATTTGATAACATAACTTGCAATGATTAAGAACACGAGTGATATATTCACTTTTTCAAAATAGTCAACTCTCATGATTTATGAGTTTTGTCATATTTAGTGAATGCAGAAAGCCCCAGCTCCTGGAGTTAAATTTACACTGCAAAAATGTAAGCTTTCATTAAAATAAAAAAAGAGTAAAGTCCTCCTGGTTCTAGAGCAGAGGTTCCCAAGCCGTGGGTTAGAACTCCACACTGGATCATGCTATCTGCAATCCCATTGATATTGAATGTGGACAAGAGACTGCTGTACTTGGTGAAATCATCATACACAAAAAACCTCACTAAGGGTCAGACTGTCCACAAATGGCCACGTGACAAAGGATATTTCAGTTGGCAATGGTGGTGTTAAGCAAGGCTGCATGTTAGCACCATTTCTATTCAATTATTTCATCAATGACATAATCTCGGAATTAAGCAGCATTAGATAACACTCAGTTTGCATCTATGGGAGGTTACTTTCAACATTGCTTTATGCAGATGACATGGTCTTACTGGCTACATCTGAGATAGGGCTTTGTAGGCTCCTTCAGGCATTGGTGTATAGTGTAAAAAGAATAATTTAAGTATAAACTACGAGAAAATGAAAGTTATGATATTTGCTAGACATTGGACTATTAATTCAATTCAACTTAATTTATTAGCACTGGCTCTCGCCATGGCACACATAAAACAAAAAACAAAAACATAAACATATACATAAACATAAACAAAGCATACAACAACATCCATACCATACAAAATCTACAATTCTAATAAGATAAAATGGTAAATAAATAATGAATTGTTAAAATCAAAGTACATAAAATCCAATATCAGTGGTTACCGTTTCTTCAACTTATCTACGTAACCCACTCAAGCCAACAGAACCCAGAAAGATACTCCCCTACTTGAGGTTGGAATAGATATTTACTTAACTTGGCTTAGTTCCCCAATCCATCTATACCCAAGCTAGCCCTTTCCTTTCCTTTAGCTTTCCGGGTATTAAAATGGTCATATATTACTGCCCTCCTTTTCTGAGGCAATGAGAAGAAAACAGTCATTGCCTGCAAATGGTGGGGTTGTTTTAAATTGATCAAAAAAATAAAGGGTTCTGCAAAATGTAGCCCTTTTCCGCTAATAGTGGTGTTATCCAAGTCTCCCTCAGCTGACAGTAGTAAGGGCACCTCAACACCACATGCTCCCCTGATTCCACCTCATCCAAGGAGCATAAACATTTACAGTCATCATATGGGATCTTTGCATATCTGCCCTCCACTACAGCAGTATCAAGCAACTCAAAATTCGTCTCATACACCTCTTTCCTAAAATGTCTAAATAGGGTTCCCTGCCAAACATAATTTTATTTCTCACCAGATTGGGTGCAACCTTCCATTCCCCCAAAAGAGAAATATCCTCCTGCATATGTCCTCTGCAGGTCCTTTGGACCTCTGTATAATAATTCGTCTTATCTCTGCAATGGAAAGCCCCTGAAAACACTGCAAAGAGAGGCCCTGCCTGCTTAATAATGTAGTCAAATGTCTTAGCCAAGGATATACCCTGGCTCCCTCATGCATAAGTTGCTTGCACTTGCAAGGAACTCTGGGGGAAATACCAGCAACCTGATGGGTTCCAATAATGGGAAAACACCAGCCTAACATGGTGCTCAATTGAAAGCGTGCCAGTTTCAGCCCGAATCACAGCACCAGGTATACTGGGTCCTACCCCCAGAATTCTCCTCAGGAAAAGATTTTGAACCCGTTCCAACATCACCACATCTGGGGCCGTCATTATTTCAGCTCCAAAAGTCAGCATAGGGAGTACTTTGGCTTGAAAAAACCCCCATCATAGATGCAATGGGGGTACCAAAAGAAATATTGTACGCCTTCAGAAGGGCCTTAGCAGTGGCCCTCGCCACCCGCACATGCTAACATGTGTGACCATGTACCCCTTACCGTGAAATAGACCCTCAGATAGGAGAAGACCTTCACTACTTCAATCTCTAGGCCTGCAATTCTCCACTTTTGCGAGCAAAATTTACTACCCGCTATAAAAATTTTGGACTTGTCAGCATTGATTTGTAATCCATTGAATGAAGAATATTCTACTAATCTTGTAAGGGCAACCTTTAAGCCCTTCTCCGTTTGAGAGAATAAGACCAGGTCATCCGCATATTGAATTATTTGTAGCGGATAGTCCTGGACTTTTGGGGGGTGAAAACTGATACTCCTGAGTGCCGATACCAAATCAGCAACATATAAATTGAAAAGGAAGGGGGCCAGGGGACAACCCTGTTGAACCCTCTTCTGTATGGGAATCGGAGCACTACTAGGAGTTTAAAAATGGCCCTTAACTCTGACAAAACTCTGTTGTCATGAATGACTTCCACTATTGGCAGAAGTCTTGGGTCAATCCCAAATGCCTGCAGCTTTGCCCAAAGTCTATCTTGGGGGATCGAATCAAAGGCCTTTGTGTAGTCTACAAAGGCCAAAAAGAGCCTCCCCGCTTTGATCTTAGTATACTTAGAGATCAGATGTGCCACAATGAAGGCGCAATCCGTCGTTGACCTTTTGGCTCTAAAGCCATGAGTTGGCTCTAAAGCAATGATTTAGGAATTAGGCCCTTAGTTTCGGCCCACTCACACAAACGATCAGCTATAATTGACAAAAAAAAGTTTCCCCACCACCGGAAGCAAACTTATCAGCCGGTAGCAACTTGGGTCATTTCGATTCCCTTTTTTTAAGATAGAGACGATCCAACTTTGACCCCACGCCTGCGGAATCATCCCGCCCTGCAAGATACCTTTGAAAACTTTGCAGAGAATTGAGGCCCACCACTGTTGGGCTGCCTTCAATACTTCCACTGTTAACGCATTGGGGCCAGGGGCCTTATTGTCCTTGAGCACCTTAAGCCGGCTTATTAGCTCATCTTCCAGGGAATGTACATTCATGTCCATTACTTCTGTGCCCACTACCTGACACTCTTCAGTCGAAGTATAATTACAGTACAGTCTCACATCCACTTTCCCATAGAGCTCCCCAAAAAACTGTTCCCACACGCAATTGGCGACCAAAGCTGGCCCTATTCACCTAGGGGATCGAATTAATGAATTAAGCACCTTCCAAAAATTTCTGCTATCCCCTATCCGAGCAGTCACCATCAGCGCAGCCCACTTCTCAGAATAGAGTTGGGCCTTCCTAAACTGAAGAAGCTGCTTATAATCCTGTTTATGCTTCTGAACATGGGTAAACGCAAGCTCTGTACTGGTCCTTGTCCACTCTCTCTTTGCTTTCAGTACTATGGATTTAAACCTCCTGCAATCTTTGTTAAACCACCCCATACTAGACTGTGGGCGGGACCTTTGGAAGGTCATAAGAATACTCTTTTTAAAAAAATTCATGATCGTCTTCAAATCCCGCTAAAATTGCTCCCAGATCTGTCTCTTGGAGTAAAGATTCTCTGAGTTCACAGAGTCTTCCGCTATGGCAAAGAGACTGCATTTCCTTAATTAGCTCAGTGGTTTCCCATTTCTTTACCACCGCTTCCTCCCCAATGGACCTTGCCACGAAGGTAATACTAATCAGGGCGTCTCCTGCCCTCATTTGAGTCATCAGCACCCAAAGCTCACTTTCAGTTCTGATCGTCAGTAAAAAACTGCAAATACTCCTCCAAATCCCTGGATTAACGAAAACAAAATCAATAGTACTCTGTCCCTGTGCCCCATCAAAGGAGTATGTCATGGAGAAACATAGGGTCACACATGTGTAACGCGGGACTACATGTAGATTACAAGTCTGGTAAATATGTAATGTGTAAGGTTCCACCTGTATGTAATATTACAATTGAGAAGTGTAAAACTCAAATTAGGGCTGTGACATGTCACCAAGCTACAGGAAATGCAAAGAGATACCAAAAATGTGTATTTGGGAACACTTGCCAGACAGAACCCTG
>QEPC01015764.1:893264-921534 GCA_003113815.1 Sphenodon punctatus | reverse complement strand
GGGGGGGGGAGGAGAACAGTGGGAGCAATGGAGGTCAGGAGGCGGGAGGGGATTGGGTCGAGAGGGCAGGTGGTGGGGTTGGAGGAAGAGAGCAAAGAGGAGATTTTCTCAAGGGAGGCAGGAGGGAAGGAGGAGAGGAGAGAGGGGTGGTGAGTGAACGGGGAGAGGAGACGGGTGGGAAGCAATGTCCTGGCAGATCTTGTCAATCTTTGAGGTGAAGAATGACGCGAGATCCTGAGCAGAAAGGGAAGAGGGTGGAGGGGGGCAGGCGGGAGAAGGGAGTCAAAGGTGGAGAAAAGGCAGCGAAGGTCACGAGAGTAGGATTCAACCCAGGAGGCATAGTAGTGTTGCCGCGCCACGGAGATAGTGGAAGAGAGGGAGAAGAGGGAGAATTTATAGCGGAGGAAGTCAGGGTGGGAGCGGGATTTGCGCCAGAGGCGTTCAGCAGCTCGGGTGCAGGAGTGGAGGTAGCAGATAGTAGGGGTGAGCCAAGGACAGGGGTTTCAGGGTCGAACGGGGCAGGAGGAGAGGGGGGCAAGAGAGTCAAGGGTCGTGGTGAGAGAAGCGTTCACCGGTCAATGCAAATGAGTTTCCACACACTACTATAAAGTCAACCATTCTGGAAATGCATTTCTCATCTTGAATTGTGATGGCATCTGCGTATTCATGGTGCAAAGAGTACTCATCTTCAACTGCCAGCCCACAAAACTCATGGCACACCTGTGAGATCTGCACCTTCTCATGTTTGATTGGATCTTGTGAAACAACAGTTTGTTTTCTTCTTGTGAACCTGACAATGCTGCCATGACTTTTCGCTGGCTTCTTATAGTTCTGCTCTAATGCCTGATCCATCGATACTGAGCTGAATTTGCAGGCAGTGTTCTTGGGAATGAAATGGTCCTGTACAAAATCATTGTAAATGTCCGGAAATATATCCTTCAGTTTTGCACAGTCCTTGTAAAACATCAGAAATGATCCCCTTACCGTGTTCTACAACTTTTGTTCAAGAATTTTTTGTGTAAATCTATTAGGGAAAACGCCACGTAATGAAAAAGTGCTGCAGCTGCCATCTTGAATCCAAGATGGCCACCAAATGCGCATGCGCAGAAATGTGTAGATTGGTAGGATCAACTCCCCAATTAGTATGGTTTCAAATTCTGAAGTCATATTTAGGGGACGTTGAAGTGTGCACACAACCATAGCTAGCTCCATGACTAAAGTACCAGAGCAGTTACTGGCAACATTATGAAGTGTCTCACTGAAAATAAGAAGCATGGGGGCTAGCTAGCATGAACTACAGCAACTTGTGGCCTTACCTCCACCTTTTATGCAGAGTTTGTGGGGATGGAGGGGGTTAACTAGCTTATACATGCAAAGGTACAGGTGATCTGAGGATGTGGAAATGGTACTACCCCAACACCTTGGATGCAAGTGTGTCAGGCACGAGGAGGGCATGTGAAAGTGTGAAGCGGGGCTGATGAGTCCTAAAAAATCTACGGGCAAGGCTCTAGGTGCAGTGAAGGGTCAGGCATTTGACTATGTATCTGGAGGATTTGGTTGTAACTTGTTACCCAAACAAGTTGCAGCCTCTTGAACACCAAATCAAATAATGTTGACCTTGCCTTCTTTGACATGGTGTGGCGACAATATGTCCATTGACTTACTTGAGAGGACTTAGGACTAAATCCCATGCACATCCTTGAAAATTTAAAAGGTGATATGTAAAACATTTAGTACAAAATAAAGATCAGTTTCTATTCGATCATGTTTAAAATTTTATATGGAGACGGTGTGACTTGAATAATGCTCACGAAGAAGACATAATCCTGTAAAAATTATTAAATATACTGACCAGTGTCAAATGAAATTCAATATTTTTAAAGGGCTAATCTGCAAATTTCATATGAAATATATTAAGTTCATAACACATGATGCTATTTGAATTTGTTATACTATTTATCAGAAGGCAGATTTTAAAAGGCTGTATGTTTAATACTTTTTCCAATATAGTGGGATGTTGGAAATTGAAGAAAGGCTTTAATAAAACCCCTTCCCTGTAAACATCAATCCCAATCTTATAAAAACATGCCTTTTATTAGCACTAAAAAGATTTTTCTGCTCAATACATTCATATCCTGGGGCCTCTATGGCAAAAAACAGCAATAAATTTTAGAATCTCCAGTAAGTAGATTATTATATGAATAGAGAATAATTTAAACTGCATTGGTGGTCATTTGTAAACATTAAATAACCATTTTTGGCTGAATAAATTACTCAACAGATTTCCAATGCGGGTAAACAGTAAAAGCACCAGAAATATGTACAGTGCTATTATAGCGCCATTGGCAGCAATTCCACCATTACAGATTTTGACACGTAAAAAACACAGAAGGCTTTCTTTAGAAAATGTATCCTTACGGTACTGAGCAATGGCAAGATCAGGGGGGCTGCAGATCCTGGCTCTTGTGGGAAGGGGGCCAATTTACAGCAAAAGACGGCCTGCTGTTAAAACCAATAACAAGTGAAAAATGACATACAGAGGTCAGTAGTGGTGGCATTGACTGGGAAGGTAAAGCATCCATACAGTTATGCCTTTGTGGCCTCTAAAGTAAAATGCTGCCAATTCCTCAACTCTCACCTATGAATTGTGTTGAAATTTGGTGGAAGGGCTTAAATGGATGCTTTTTATTTTTAAAATAATAATAATAATAATGCTGTCTAAAAAAACCACAATAAAAAACATTAAGAATGGGCAATGAAACATTCAAAAGACAAGAAATGTCCAAGTTAATGTTGCATGCACAATCTTAATTCTCTCTCCTAGTGTGGGAAGATATGGAAAGGGAATTTTGCCCAGCATTTCAATCATTTATTTATTTAAATTTTTATCAAGCCTGGCACAGCCTTTTCATTGCTCTTACATAGTTGACAGGCCCCCTGCCTGAGGACTGCCAACAGGGCGGCACTAATACCGTCCATTTACTGTCATTATTTATTTGTTTCCAATGCGCCCAATATAAAAAGGGCTTTCCAAACAGAACCCCCCTCCCCCAAAACAACAACCAGTACTTGCCCTGAAGAGTCTACTGTCTAAACAACAGGAACAGACAAAGGGTAGGTGGAAGGGGAACAATATTCAATTCTACTTTAAAAACAAAAGAAAATTGTAATCCTGGATGAAACCAATAGTTCATCCAGTGACAGTGGGCATCACTGGACATGTTAGAGGGAATGTATATTAAAAAATAGGATATACATGGTGTGATCCTTTCCCTGTCTTTCCTTTCAAAAGTGTAAGAGGCCACGTTTTCAAAAGTGTTTCATGAAAGTTGAACACTTTTTAAAATGTGTCAGAATAATACCGGATACATTAATATATTTTTAAAATACAGAATCCTTTTCAAATGTGACAAAATGACAAATACCAGTAACTCTACACCACTCAAGAAAAACAGTTTAGTTGTAGCAATGCAACCAATGCGTAAGAAGAGTTAAGATAAATGGATTCTCTATAGTACACATTCTTAGACCAGCAGCCTTTTCCATTGTCTGTTGCCCCTTGTTATGGAATACATACTATTTACACTGACACCATCACTTTCAAGGTACATGCTCCAAACCAGTGGTGCTCAACTTGATTCATGCCAATGGCCAGAAAATTTGGTTTGGACCCAACCCTGGGCCGCATGTGTCCCTGCCCCCAATTTGCATAGCCCACCCCCTGACAGCAAGGAGCTGGGGCTGGAGACCAGGTGGCAGAAGTGGCAGCGAGGGGCTCAGGTGGAGACATCAGCGGCAGCTGGAAGCTGGAGCCAGGGAGGAGGGAGGAAGGATCTAGCCAGTGCTTTTAATAGGTTTGCTGCCTGGAGAAAGGAGGGCTTCGTGTCAGTGCATGGGGGCTGGAGGAAAGGTGATTGCCAGAGCAGGAGGCGGCATGATGGGTTGCAGGAAAGGTCTTTGCAGCCAGGGGGAGTTGGGTCGCAGGAAAGGTTCTTGAGGGCTGCATGCAACCCTTGGGCCGTACTTTGTGCAGCAGTGCTCGACACCATTTATGTTGCTTAAAACATTAGCATTTTGGGTGCTTCTATGCGTAATGATAGTCCTTTGAGATCCTGTGTTTGCATGCATGGGAATGGCTATTTGATAAACCTTGGTGTGCATCTCCAAAAAAATGAAGACTATATTTTCAATTTCATCATTTTTGATTATTTATAATTTCTATAGCACTTTCAGTATTCGAAGTGGTGTACAATCCCTATTAATTCACTCTCACAACAAGCCTGTGAGGTAGGCCATTCCCAATTTTTACATGTGGAACTGAGACTGAGAGGTAGTGACTTGCCCAAGACCACCCAGTGAGCTCATGGTCAAGATGAGATTTGAACCCTGGCCTCCAAGGTCCAAGCTTGGCACATTAGCCACTAGATTACATTGGTTGCCGGCGCACCCACTCCCTCCCCCCGAAAGCAAGACAGGACACGATTTGGATTTATATGGCCGCACCCTTTATTATCTAATTACAACAGTCAAATTAGGTGAGGGGGTGCCATCGCCTATTGCGATACAGGTCCAGTATCAATCATTACCCATAATTTCAACAGAGGGGGTTGAGAAATGCCTTCTCCAGCCTCCTCAACAGTAAACGTCTCCCTTTCGTCCAGCGCCAGGGGCGCGGCCAAAAGGAACATTGTCCATCCGGACCTGGGTAAGAATTGAGGTGTCTGACAGTGGGAGGCCTTACAATGCCCTGCCACTCTTGTTGACACCCCTTTTCCAGGGAAACCAACACCCCGTGTGCCATACCCTGCCCCACGGTACACGTGGCTTCCCCATCCCTTAAGGAGATGACTCCTATCTTACCTTAACCTACTTTAAACGATACTGGACCCCCGCCAGGGTGCGACAGAATCACACTGCACAAAAACAAGCTGAACATCAACAAAGCACCACACCGAACTAGTGGCAAGCCAAATTATCATCCCATACTGTAAGGAAGGCGAAAAAAACAAGTAGGCCCACTGACCAAATTCACTTGCCAAAAATTCCTTCCTGGCCCATACTAATGCGACCGCTTAACTACAGTATAAGGGGAGGGTGGGTGGGTGCTTCTTCTTTCCCCGCTCGTCCTGGACTGAGCAGGGAAAGCCTCTGGGGCTGCTGATTGCTCCCACGTGATCCAGGGAGCCAATCAGCCACCTAGCCCCTTCCCGCCTGCAGCAAGGGTTGCTGTGGCAACCCCAGCTGCAATCCCTGCAACACGGCAGCAAAAATCCTCTCTGCAAGCACCGCAAGAGCGGTGGCTTGCAATCCTTCCCCCCCGCTTGTCGTGGAGGGGAGAAGAGGGGGCACGGCAACCCCCCCCCCTGCATTTGCGATGGAGGGAATTGCCGGCGCACCCACTCCCTCCCCCCGAAAGCAAGACAGGACACGATTTGGATTTATATGGCCGCACCCTTTATTATCCAATTACAACAGTCAAATTAGGTGAGGGGGTGACATCGCCTATTGCGATACAGGTCCAGTATCAATCATAACCCATAACTTCAACAGAGGGGGTTGCGAAATGCCTTCGCCAGCCTCCTCAACAGTAAACGTCTCCCTTTCGTCCAGCGCCAGGGGCGCGGCCAAAAGGGACATTGTCCATCCGGACCTGAGTAAGAATTGAGGTGTCTGACAGTGGGAGGCCTTACAATGCCCTGCCACTCTTGCTGACACCCCTTTTCCAGGGAAACCAACACCCCGTGTGCCATACCCTGCCCCACGGTACACGTGGCTTCCCCATCCCTTAAGGAGATGACTCCTATCTTACCTTAACCTACTTTAAACGATACTGGACCCCCGCCACCATGGGACCGCTGATACTTCCAACAGGTCCAAGGCCCCCACACCTAACCTAAAAACCGTTCCAAATTAGCCCTGAGAGCCCCAAGATAAACTGCATTCCCAGCCGGAGACAGATGTACACCATCAGCTCTAAAATAACCCACTTCCTTGTACGTAATTTGATCATGACTAATCGCCTCCAAGCCAATTGTACCTAACCATTTCCTAATTTCCCTATTAATGGTCTTCCTAGTCTTATCTATTTTTTTAGTTAAGTCCCCCTCCCCCCAGTGTAACCTAGTCACTAACTCGGTCCAAATTAACCTAACTCCTCTAAATTGTCGTCGAATTTCCCACAAATCATTCTTTATAAACCTGATCAATTGTACCCCTTTGAATCCTGGCAGGTCGTTCTCGCCGAGGTGAATGACTAAAATCTCTGGTGTGTACCCTCTACTTAAGTCCCTCAGCATAGGAAGCAGCTGGCGCCACCTCATGCCGCTCCTTCCATGCCAATTAACAATTGCCCTTCCAGATAAACCCATCTGGGATCCCATTGCGGACTCCCGCGCTGCCTTTGCCGCCCAGCGAACTAGGCTGTGCCCACATATCCAGATCCTTGCCCTCCTGGATACGGTTAGATCTGTCAAAGGAAGGAGATGGGATGGTTAGTCGGAGCATATGCGATCCAATCAACGCACATAAGCGCGGTATGCCGCTGATCGCCACCGGCCAATTGCCTGAATCTCAGAACCCGCCATCCCCATTTGTGCTGCAAAGGTGGCTGCGCCGATGCGAAATGAATGGGAACCATAGTCCCCAGGTGGAAGGCCCAACTTTGCCAGTGCTGCACGAAGCACCGACATAAATTGATATCTAGTGACCGGTTCCCCATTAAGGTGACAAAACAGGGGGTCCCTGACTAAAGGACGCATGGCCATATACGTTTGTAGGGCCACAACCGGGCACAGTCCTACATCTCCCGAACGAGCCAGTCTAACCATCCTACCCCTTCCCCGCTGATCCGTTTTAGATAACCTCAATCGTATTCTCACCTGCTGGGTATCCCACTGTACATCCTTATACCCTAACGCCCTACCTGATCTATCCCTGGCTGACTCGGCGACCATCTCGCTCACTCGGAAGGCACCGAAAAACGCCACTTTAAACAGTGCGGCAAACAAGGATTCTTCAAATTTGTCAAAACACACAAACTGCAACATATTTACAATTTGGACCAGTAAGGGGGGGGGGAATGGGGAGCCTAGTATATTGCAGCGTTGGGGGTTCTCTTGCCCAAGATTCAATCAACCTGCGTATCAGAAAACCGCCACCCGGGGATGGGTGACCAGCCAACTGGCTCATAAATCCCAAGGCTGCGATCCTTCCAGAAATGGTGCTGGCCGCCAGGCCGTCATTTCTTAATGCCATGGCGTACTGTAGAACCTCCGCCTCAGGGATCGGGAAGCCCATGGCCCACCCCCGTTGCCCCCGGTAAGCCTGGAAAGCCTGAAAGGCTGCATGGTATGCCACTCTGGTACGACCCGCCAAGGAACCCTGAACCAAGGAACTTAACTCTAGGATCCAAGGTTCCACAGCTCGGCCGGCATGGGTTCTGGGTTGATGTTGGCCCGCGGTGTGAGCGCGCGAAATCGCCCCATCTGGAAACGGGAGAGAGCATCCGCAATCTCGTTCTCGAGTCCAGGAACGTGTCTCGCGCGGAACAGAATATTATGTTCCAAGCATAGCAGCACCAAGCACCGCACCAAAACCATGACCCTCTGGGAGCGGGACGTCAATGAATTGATTATATGAACTACCGCCTGATTATCACACCAAAAAAGAACTGTCCTGTTGGCCAATTTACCATGCCACAATTTGACAGCTACCACAATGGGGAACAGCTCCAGGAATGTGAGATCTCTTATGATGCCAGCGCTGACCCACTCTGGTGGCCAAGGGGCTGCACACCACTGCTGCTGAAAATACACCCCAAATCCATGTGCCCCGGAAGCATCTGAATGGACCTGAAACTCTGCATTCAACTGAACCTGTCCCCTCCAAACCGAAACCCCGTTAAAACGGTCTAAAAATGATAGCCAGGTCCGCAAATCCTCCTTCATCTCCCTGGACACCCTGATGTGATAATGAGGCGACAAGTCCCCTGCTAACCTCCCATACAAACGTGACAAAAATGCCCTACCAGGTGCAACTACCCTGCACGCAAAATTCAGGCTCCCAATGAGCGACTGGAGCTGCCGAACAGTCACCTTGATGGCTGATACACATTCAGTGATCTTCTTTCTCAACCCAAGCACCTTATCCATGGGCAATCGGGAAACCCCAAGGGTAGAATCCAACTCAATACCTAAGTAAGTAAGAACTGTTGCGGGGCCCTCTGTCTTCTCAGTGGCTAATGGGATACCCAAATTTCCAGTTACTCGCACAAACAAGTCTACCAAATCCTGACATTCGGGCGTATGAGGGTGCCCGACGAAGAGGAAGTCATCGAGGTATTTGGTAATATCTCCCCCGCTTGCCTCATGCCGTACAATCCATGCCACAAGGGAGCTGAAGCGCTCGAAAGCCGAGCACGAGATCGAGCACCCCATGGGCATGGCCTTGTCGTAGTAGTATTGCCCTTGGAAATGAAAGCCGAGTAAATGATAACTGTCCGGGTGAACTGGCAAGAGGCGGAACACTGATTTAACATCGCACTTCGCCATCATCGCCCCGGTGCCATACTGCCTCACCAACTCAACCGCTGCATCAAATGACGCGTAATGCACCGTTGTCAGGTCTTTGGGTATCCCATCATTCACCGAGCGGCCACGAGGATACAAAAGTTGGTGGATCAGGCGAAACTGCCCCGGGGCTTTCTTTGGAACGACCCCCAGCAGAGAGCAAACCATTCCCTCAAGCAGAGGTACATCAAAGGGGCCTGCCACTCTCCCCTCCACCACCTCCTTTCATATCTTTTCCGCCACCACGTCCGCCATGCCTACTACGGATTTTAAATTGGGAGGTACTCTACCCACTGTGACCTCCCCAACTGGTATCCAAAAACCCTCTTTAAACCCACGCACCACATAGCCCACCTCTTCCTGGTCAGGGTGCGAACGCAAGGCCGTCGCCAGCCTATCTACTCTCACCGGTGTTGCCAGATTTCCCTGCCCCACTTCCCGCTGAGCTCCCCTGGGCCCTTTTGGGGGCACTCCCTGCTCCGGATTTCCCCTTTGCCCATGGCTTGGGCCAGGGGCAGGACGCCGCCAGGTGAAACCCTCCGCAAGAGGGGCAGGTATGCCGAAACCTGCATGAGGGATGGGTACACACACCGGACCGGGAAAATTCCCAACACTGTCCCACGCTTCCCGAAGTTGCCTGTCTGCCCCCTGCCCTGCCAGGGTCGTTCACCGGGGCAACACTCCCTTTAGCTAAAAGGTGGCCACTATCTGTCTTAGGGGCCCCTTTTGAATCACTCATGCACGTCAACCATAGGTCTTGTGCATGGATGTCCCACCGGAGCCCTGGCTTAAATGAAGCCCGATGTCTAAAGGCCTCATCATACCGGAGCCATGCCCCGGGCGGCCCCGTTTCATACGCACGCTGTATGATCTCGGCATATTTGAGGAGACCTGCCCCTTTCTCTGGAAACATTTCCAGCTGCACCCCATGATATATGGCATATGCAGCTGTCCAATTTGCCCAGTTCCTGTCAGCCTTCGGGCGTTTGTATTTCTCCTTTTCCTTCTTTTCATCCTCCTCTCCCGGATCCACTATCGGATCACTGAAGAGGAGGGCAAAAATATCCACGTATTCTCCCCTCCAGATTTTTTCCCTTGTAGCGGGTAATAAATGCTCCCCAATGGGGTCCGACAGATCTACAAAACTCCCCCCGCATAGGGGCAGGCTGGCGAGGCATCGCTGGGTCCAAACCTATCGGAGCACATGCCATGGGGCTCACCTGCCCTGGTACCAGCCACCCTGTGGGAACATTACTCACCTGCACCCCGGTTCCTTGCCCCCCTGACTGCGAACCAGGCCCCCAAGCCATAAATGGTCATCCATAATTGCCCTGCAGCCCTTGTACCTGCCCACCCATCTGGGTCACACTGACTGTGCCCTGCTCAGGCTGGTACGCTTGCCCGCCGATGTCCAGGGAGGAAGGAAACTGCCTTTGGTGCTCTGGGAGGACCCCCTGCTGCCCGTTACCAATCACGCCCGTCTCCCCGCCTTGCTGGTTGGCCACCAGGGTGGCAGTTCCTTGAGCCACAGGACCCCAGACCTGCAAGGCCTGTTGATCCCAAAATTGCCCAGCCACAGGGGGGAGCCCACCAAGGCCCCAGACCCCATGCCGCCTGTGCAAGTGTACTCCGAGGGGCTGGGGCTGTAACCTGAACCCAGCCCCCATTCCACCATAAATACTGGAGATGTTTTCTCCTAGGGGTGAGCCAGCTTGCCTCCATGCTCTGGGCACCCAGCCACCCATCCCCTGCTATCGTGGGTCCGCTTGCACCCCCCACTCCCTGACCCCCCATTGGGGAAAGAAAACTATTTTGGACCCCATGGATGTCCCCCCTGATGAATCATTCCGCTCCTTCTCTGTTCCCTTGGATGACATCTTCACCCTCTTCCTCCACCTGTTCCCCCCGCGATTCCCTCTGAGGGGCCCTAGGCACTCTAGCCCCAAGGAGCTGCCTTGGCATCTCATGGTCCTAGAAACGGGCAGGGGGGCATGCCTGCCATCCACTCCTCCGCAGACCTCCCTCGTGCGGGGAGGAAGGGGTATTCCCCCCATAATCCTGCCCAGATGCCCCCTGCCCCCCCGATACCAAGACCCTATTCAAGACCTCAACAACGGGCACTGGGACCCCAGCCCTTGATGGCCCCAGCCTGTTTTCCAGGTCCAACTGGGGGATCTGATCCCCACTAGGCCCCACATCCATCGGGGGGGCTCCTCCCCCAAATAGGGCCGCCTCGCAAGCTGCCAGGTGCTCCCACGCTGAACCCTTCACCATGGATGGCTCCTGCACTGTATGTAGGGGGGGAAGGGTTCCCCCCCTCCTGTCCCTTGGCACTCCCCTTTTTGGGCTGCCCTTTTTTGGAGGCTTTTGCCCCCTGTTTTTTCTTTTCTTTTGCCCCTTTGGGGGCAACCTTAGTCTTCTGGGCTTTTTGGACCTGGGACTCGGGCCCACCCTTAGGGCCACGTTTCCGCCCCCGCGCCATCCTTTTCCCTACAGCCCTATGAGCTGTCTACTCCCTGTTCTTGGGCTCCTCTGCCCCAAATGGCTGGAAAATCCTTGCTTAAACCAGCAGGCCGCTTCACGAGACTCCCTCTGAGCTCTGGATCCAAGCGGCCTGCTTCTTCTTTCCCCGCTCGTCCTGGACTGAGCAGGGAAAGCCTCTGGGGCTGCTGATTGCTCCCACATGATCCAGGGAGCCAATCAGCAACCTAGCCCCTTCCCGCCTGCAGCAAGGGTTGCTGTGGCAACCCCAGCTGCAATCCCTGCAACAAGGGTTGCTGTGGCAACCCCAGCTGCAATCCCTGCAACACAGCAGCAAAAATCCTCTCTGCAAGCACCGCAAGAGCGGTGGCTTGCAATCCTTCCCCCCAGATTGTCGTGGAGGGGAGAAGAGGGGGCACGGCAACCCACCCCACCTGCATTTGCGGCGGAGGGAATTCTCATCCAATATATATTTATTCCACAAGAAAGACCAGATACAAGGGCTTCCATTACATTGACAAAGGTAACTTTGGTACCTTGTTACTGACTCACTGAGCTGAGACACCAGGGAACAAATATTTCAGATGAGATAGCAAAGAAGTTACCTGTCATAATATAAGTTATTTCTCAATCTTTTAATGCAACTTTAGGGCTTTCTTAACTATCTGTACTCTTATGGGAAGTTTAGGTGTTGTTTATATGTTTTAATACATTCTTTCCTCTCCATTTCTCAAATTGGTCAGCATAAGGTAACTGAAATTGGGCATGGGATATTGGTAATTGGGGACAATCACGAATGGGCCCCATGAAAAGAACAACGGATTCAGAGCTTATATATATATGATTTCCTTTCCTAAACATTGGTGTGGGCAACATGGAGATGAGGAGAGGCAGATGACATACAAATAAAAAGAACTAGATTCTGTGACACACAGCTTCATTACTAAGAAAAGGAAATTAATTTCTGTCATTAAATGTTTCTTCCTGGATCTTTTCAGAAACTGTTCTCACAGTCAAGGAACCAATAGAAACAAAAAACACTGATAAATGAAATGTTTTGTGACTGGGGAAGTTTCATATAACTTGAGTGGTTACTTAGGGTAAAGTCCAGGCATTATATTTTCACAAAATGTGGAGCATTGGGTTACCAGCCCATTCAGGAAAATGTCACATGCCAAAAGACTGGGTGGTGCTGTGAACACCAGGGATGGGTACATCATATTTCTCTCTTTACTTGTATATTATTAATTATGCAATACATGAGTGTGCCTGTGTATATTAATAATCACTTATATTAGCAATTAATAATACAATTTATCTTCCTTTCCTGTATCTTGCGTCTACCATATGTACTTAGATTGTAAACTCATGTGGGGAGAGATTGCCTATTACTCTATCTTTTGTACAATGTGGTCTTGAGCTCAACTGGAATCCTTAGGTACTTGTAATAAGATAAACAACAACAGCAGGAACAACAAAGACATGTAGCCTATGGACTTGGATCTGGGACACCAGGGTTCAAATTCCATCTCTGCTGTGAACATATTGGGCCACTATCTCTCAACTTTAGTTTTCCATCTGTAATATGGGAATAATAATGGCCTACGTCATAGTGCTGTTGTGACGATGAACTAGACATGGATCACAACCCTTTGAATACTGTAAGTACTATAGAAACAGTAACAATGGGTGTTTTCAAATGCCTCCCTTGGGGAGGGCAGGGTGCCGGGCTGTCTGAAGAAGGTGGTTGTGCGGCCCCTGCTCAAGAAACCATCTTTGGATGTTGATGCCCTTGCCGGTTATCAGTCAGTCTCTAACCTTCCCTTTGCAGGGAACGTTACTGAATGGGTGGTGGCGCAGCAGCTTCAGGGGCAATCGGACCGGGTTAACTTTCTCAATCCCTCACAGTCGGGGTTTTGTCCGGGTTATGGCATGGAGACTGCCCTTGTGGCCTTGGTCGACGACCTCTCCCATGAGTTGGACCGGGTCATTCGACCTTGCTGATCCTATTAGATCTCTTGGCTGCATTTGATACCATTGATCATGAGTTGTTGGTGACTCGGCTGCGGGACTGGGCAGGGATTGGCGGAACTGTTCTTGAATGGTTCTGCTCTTTCCTGGCTGGGAGAACCCAGCATGTGGTGCTGGGGGAGTTTTCATCTTCCCACTGGGGCCTCACATGTGGAGTACCACAGGGCTCCATCTTATCCCCTCTCTTGTTCAATGTGTATATGCAGCCTCTGGGAGAGGTTTTTAGGGAGTGTGGAGTGAGATGTCATCAATATGCGGATGACACTGAGCTATATCTCAAATTTTCCTCCAACTCAGGCCCGGCACGATGCTTACCCAGTGTTTGTCCGCTGTGGGGGATTGGATGAGGGCGAGCTGTATGAGGCTTAATCCTGACAAGACGGAGATGATGATTGTGGGGAAGGCCGAGGGAGTGGTGGCCCCCATCATTGATGGGGTCTGCCCTCCCCTGGTTTCTCAGGTCCAGAGTCTGGGGGTGCTCCTGGACCTGCAGCTCCGCCTGGATGCCCAGGTGGAGGCTGTGGTGAAGGGAGCATTTCGTCAGTTACACCTGGTGCGTCGGCTTAGGCCATATGTCTCTGTCTTGGATCTGGCCAGTCATTCATGCTTTTTTACCTCGAGACTGGATTACTGCAACGTGCTCTACATGGGGTTACCCTTGGTTTTGGTTCAGAAGCTGCAGCTGGTGCAGAATGCGGCGGCCCGTCTCTTGATGGGGACGGGCCAACGCAAACATATCACACTGTTGCATCGCTTTCTGCACTGGTTGCTGGTAGGCTTCCGGGCCCAATTCAAGGCATTGGTGTTGACCTTTAAAGCCCTAAACGTCTTGGGCCCTGCCTATCTGTAGGACCACCCCAGGGAGATGAGGTGGGTGGGTTGGGTTAGGGTAGTAATTGAATTATTACTGTTTGTTTTAAGGTTTTAAAATGTTTTTAAGATGCTGTGAGCCCCAAGATGACTGAGGCAGGAGGGGGTAGCATAAATTTTTTAATATAAATAATCTAAATATAAATGATGGTGCTTGGGTGCTGTCACGGACTTACCCTCTCTGGAGATGGGCCACCACTGCAGCCAGGATCCTGCTAGGCCCCCAAACTAATATGATGTGGGCTGGCCCGTCAGGGAGGATAGGGAGACGCATGGACTGTCTACCTGGCCCTGCCCCCACACTGCTCCCAGCAGCCCACCCTCTCCCTGTGGGCAGCCATGTTGGCCAATGATGGCTGTCATGGCACCCGGAACTGGGAAGGACTCCATACCAGGTGCAGTAAAGCAGGCTTTCAAATGTGAAAGTCCGGTTTACTCTTAGTTGGGTGGTTGGATCCCAACTGTGGTGGAAGCTAGCTCAACTTATTGCCTTGGAGACTTCCCAAGTCACAGCCCGCATTATCCGCCACCATGGCCGAGATCTATGCTAACAACTGGTACGGAAAACTACCGTGAGAGCGCCAAAGTGTAGCAAAGTGGGCCACTGTGACGTTTGAAAACACTCCAAAATAGCAAAATCAAAAATCATCGTATCCTCAGCTACAGTTAACATTAGGCAGTAGTCCTTTCTAATTTTCTCTGCTTGGCAAGCATATATTTCAATCTTCTTTATCACTTCATCCTGCTGCGATATCAACCAGATAAGTTTTTCTAAAGTTGAAAAACCCCTCTACTGGTTAATAATAGGGAGTATATACCTAGATCTAATATTCTTATAAAGAGGACAATCAAAAAATAATGAAGTGTGTCTTCTATTATATTAAGACAGACTGGACAACCTTAGCTGTTCTAGGAATTCCAGCACGATGCCCATCCATCATAGTCGAGCAGTGATGTTGAGGTTGAAGTCTTGCAAGAGGTTGTCTCATCACTGGTTTCATCTCCATTTTCAGGAATTTGGCAACCCACGCCTCATTGTACCAAAGAATATAAAATGGTATTATTCAAGAGACTCTAATACTTGCTATATCTAATTGATGTGCCACATCGTATATTCTACGTAGCATCTCCATTCATTCCTTTAATGGAACCAACCTGTTATCCTTTAAAAAAAAAAAAAAAGATAACCAAAACGTAGAGTCTTTAATGTTTTATAAATATATCCAAACCATGCAGATTGTAAATTGAAATCAGAAAGCAGATGCTCATGCAGGCACATTTTAGGTAATCTGGAAGGTACGTAGACTAGCACTTTAAACCAGTACTTAACAGTTCTAATCAACATTATTAGAAAGATATTAATTGTGAGTGGGGATGGGGGGGCTGAAAAATTCAGGAATGAGTGAACAAAATGTATTATTGAAAAAATGGATAGAAAATCTAAAGTGGCGTTTCAATTTGATATAGCAGCAAAACCAGCCAATACAGTTTTCTGTAGCATATGCACAGATACGTTAACTTGGAATGATGGTGACAGCTTCTCCTGATAGAGGAGTGAGGTTAGAGAAGACTTAGAGTTCTGTGTTTATTAACATGTGCCTCAGGCCTTGAAAATTAAGATTATCTTACAGGGGGATCAAAGGACTACAGCCAAAATGAAATTATTAGCAGACTGGGGGGATAAATTTCTGAAGATTAATGAAGGTTAAATAAACAATATTTTAGACAGAGGAATATGATATAATCTACAGATATGTAAAAGATTTAAGCCTCAATAACAAAAAGAGGTGATTTAGGATGGTATTAGAGTGTGTCATTACCAAATAATTAGATTAAATTGAGAAAGGGAACCTTTAGGCAGTAACAAGCCCATCCTCATTTTTTTTTTTTTAACACTATCTGATTTGCTAACTTTAAAAGATTATCAAAAAATAAAACAGGCATATTTTCTTAGTGCTGTTCAATCTAATAACTCTCTGATATTACTGTAAAGTGTTCAACTTTCTCACAGATGGAATTTTGTACAGTATTTAATGAGCACCATGATAATGGTCTACAAGGAACTGTGCAGCTGGAGAACATCTCAACAGCTATTTTATTTCCCTCAATACTGAAAGTTTTCTCATAGTAAAGTAAGATATAACAGCTGGGAGCTACGAAGTCAGACAATGACCTTAACAGAGAGAAATTCACCTCAATAGTGAGGTACCTGGGGACTAAATAAAATACTTCAAATCCCCTTTTAAAATCAGGATTCAGTCCCTTTCTTGATGTATCCAAAGCACAGAAAGATGAAGACCACACTCTATAAAAATATACTGTATAATAGGACTGTGGTGTCATAAATTCCAACACGTGTCAAGAAATGAGACAATCACTGAAGTATTCATCACACTGCTCTAATGAGCTTGGGAAATGTAGTGAGAATAGTTAATATTTGCTGATGGACAAACTATTACATCTGACTAGGCTAGCCGACCAGTTTGGACAAAATCAGATCAGTTTGTGGGAGTGGATTAGTAATTGAACCATGAACACTGTTAATAAGTGCCTTGCCAACAACAACTAGTTCCCTGTAACTAAGTGAAGCACACCATGAATGTACTCTTGTTTCTCCTGATGTCTGCCTTGTCAGTGTGGTGTAGTGGATAAGGTGCAGGACTTGGACCTGGGAAGCCATGGTTCAAATCCTGACCTATCCATAAACTCACTGGGTGGCCTTCGGCAAGTCACAACCTTTCAGTCACAGTTCCCCATTTGTAAAATGGGGATGTGTGTGTCTGTCTTTCTCTGTGTTCCCCTCACCTTTGTTCATCTTAGATTGTAAATCCACTGGGCAGGGACCTGTCTCTGAAAATGCGTGACTGTAAAGTGCTGCGTATGCTTAGTAGTGCTATAGCAATAATAAGTAATAGTAGTATTTGTTTGAAAATAATTGTGCATGTCTATTTTTGAGAAGATGTTTATGACTATAGCTGAGTGTCTGAATACCCATTGTGTGACAGATGTGCAGTGCTTTGATTTTCCAGCACTGCTTCTCTTTTAAGAGTAAGTTGCCTCCTGAACCTAGATCTTCTAAACAATGTCTCCTACAACAACTTGTAAACTACATATTGTAGTCACCTTCATCATTAGAGACTCGTCAGCATTTTAAATAAATAGGAACATTTACTGGATACACTCAAATATATGAAGTGATGATGTTACCAGATGTGCTACCTAACAGAGGTATCCCCTTAAAATTATTGGTCCTGGGTTCCAAGTAAAGTGCAGTACTTGAGACATATTCAATTTTTTGAAAAAACATGAGGCTGTCTGGAGTCCAAATGAGTGTGTTTTTAGACAAGTGCCTCCCCATCTATTACCCACCCACCATACATGTTGCAGGGCTGCATAGGGCGAAGTTCTATGGGTGGGGAGGCACTTGTTTAAAAACACCCTCAGTTAAGTCTGAGCTCTCTGAAAGTGTGTTTGTTTGTTTGTTTGTTTTATTTTTCTGATTTTTATCCCACCCTTCCCAAATGGCTCAGGGCAGTGTACAAACATATAAAACAGTTTATCAAAATATATAAAACAGCAGAAACCCCCAACCTCTCCAACAACCTTTTCCCTCACCCCTTTCCAACCCCACCCCAACCTACCCTACCTTCACCTCCCAAACTCTCTCCCAATCCCATTCAAAACTTCCTAACCAGCCTCCTCCCCACCAAATGCTTTTTAAAGTGCTATAGTATAAAACATATTGGGAAAACACTACAGAATAACAACCAAAAAGTAATGTGCTAATATCATACACAACTTGTGTAAAGTATCTCTAGATTTAGATGGCACTTGAAAACATAATCAATGAAGGATAGATTTGTGATATCTACTCTGCCATATATTAACTCAAGGAAAGGCTAGAAGGCTGCAGAAGAAATTAGTTGTCTAATTCCTAAAACATAACAATAATTCTTGTCTACTGCTTCTAAACCTTCCAGCCAGCCTGCTCCCATATGTGCTCCAAGGCTGCTGACCTATCATCTACTCTACTCTATCTGTAACAGGGCAGAGTCCCTACAGGCTGTGGGCCCTGTAAGAGCTCCCTATAAGAACATGAGAGCCAGAGGAAGACAGTCAGTTCCTGGCTACAGAGGAGAGAGGATGAGAGGAGCTCCTGAAGGCTGCTGTTTGTGGCTGAAGCCCTGCTAACGTGGAGAAGGCTTAGCTGCTGACCAGCGTACTGAATGGAGCCACACCTGGGAGCTGGGAGTAGCCAGTCAATAGACTGGCGCCTGGCTAGTCTGGGGTTAGTTAGGGCCTGGGTTGCTGGAGGAGCTGCATTCCCAGCATTAGGCAGAGTCCTGAGAGGTCAGAGATATTGTGTATGGACTGAGAACTTTGTATATATTGTGAATAAGTTGAGAATAGAGCTAATCCCCAAGAGACTGAGACTGAGACTATTTTGGGCTGAGACTGTGACTATTTTGGGCTGACCCTGTGGGGACTTACCCCAACCAGCCTGTACCCTGTTACAGTATCCATGTAAATGGGAGAAGTCAGGCAGAGAAGACACAGTATGCAAGTACACATGTGTAATGCGTATACAGCATGACTTGCATGAGGTCTCTAACAAATCTAGCTTCCCCCGTCCACACTGGGAAATACCTCTCTCAAATTTACACCAGGTGTGGCCAATCCCATGCCCCGTGGATCCCGCATACAACCCGCATGCATGTCCACTGGGAATGCATTGGGCTGCAAACTGATCCCGTGGATTCCATGCGGAGGGGTTTGGGATTGTGGCCTCTGTCTGGTCTTATTTCATTGTGGTGGTTACTCTGAGTATAATTTAAACTTTGAGAATTGACCTATATGGAGAATGATTTTCTTAGCTCTCTCTGTTTGGTGGAGCAAAGATTCTCCTCATAATGGACTGAGCCACTTTAAAAACTAGATAGTTTTATTCTGTTCCCTGGACCATTAACACAGGGGACAAGTTTGGAGAATATCTAACCGCCTTTAAGAGTTTGCACTAAAATCACAGCTTCTTGCATCAAAAAGATAGATAAAAGACAACACACAAAGGATGATTTCAGACATTACGGCCGGGCGCTTTCACCACGGGCCATGGGGTGGTTCGGACCACGGCCGGGGGTTAAGGGGCGTGCCAACAGACGTGCACCCCATTGCCCCCGGTCGTGGTCTGAACCACCCCATGGCCCGTGGTGAAAGCGCCTGGCCGTAACGTCTAAAGCGGCAGGCACACACCCCGGAGGGGGCAGGGCCGCGCAGTGTGCTGCACACGACTCCACCCCCTGCGTTTCCCGGCGGCCCTCCCCCCATCTGACGGGCAGCGGCAGCGGCCAATCTGGCCGCTGCCACAACCACGGGCGGGGGTGAATGCCATTGACCGCGGTGAACAGCAAGTAACCAGACGTTACTTTCCGTTCACCACAGCCATGGTGGCCTTTCACCACACTTGTCGACCTCCTCGCATCCAGAGGTCCAGAAGTGTGGTAACGTCTGAAATCACCCAAAGTCATATATTACCTTCTTTCCATATGCAAAACGCCTCTTGAGCATGTGTAAATGGAAAGTAAAACAGAAAATATAATAATGTCTCTATATAAGTCCATGAGGCACCCATTCCTTGAATACCACTGCAGTTCTGCTTGCCTCGTTTCAAAAAGATATAAACAAATGGAAAAGGTACAGAAAAGGATCACGGCTATGGAACAGCTTCCATATGATCTTAGAAACAACTGAGGGGCGCTGTTATAGAAATCACATGTATGGCATAGAGAAAATGAATAGTGAACTGCTATTTATTCTTTTTCATAATAAAAATAAATAGAAGATACCCAATGAAATGAATTGTGGGGTGGGCATGTTTACAGCAAACAAACAAGTAACATATAGTACTCACTGCCATGCTATGAAGGTCAATAGTGTAACTCATTTTATGTTGCCAAAAATTAGACAAATTCATGAAGAATAGGTCCATCAATGGCTATTATCCAATATGGGCAGGTGATGCACCATCCTCAGGATGTTTCTAGACTTCTGACGACTGGAAACTGGGAGGGAAGAACAGGGGAATGATCTCTCTGTAACTGCCTTGTGGGTTCTCATTCCTTCCTTGAAGCATCACTGGTCCTATCAGACACAGGACGTGAAAATGTACATACACCTTGCACAACAGTAGCACAGAAACTGAAGCAATTCATCCGGCAGTATATAGGTACCTTTTGGTACCCAGCAACAGTGAGTTGGTTTGATTACCAAGATGCCAAACAGGCTTAACCATCATTCACTCAGGTATCCATGTTAGCTCTAATACTAGGCCGGACTAACCATTTCTCTGTATGGGAATTCTTATTCTTAGAGCAGTTTATGGCACAAAGGCATCAGCTTATTTCAGTGTAACGTAAGCATTGTAAAAAAAAATCTCTGTCATTTTATTATTAAGTATCATTAATCATTATTTATTAAGCATTTATATAGCATCAGCAACAGCAATGTAAATGGCAGTGTACAATCATTAATTAGAGACAGGTTGTTGCATCGAGGGGCTTACAAGCTAGGAAAGACAAGGGACAGGGGTACATAGAGAAAGAAATGGGAAAATTCACCAAGTTGAGAAATTGCAGGAGTCTGTGGGTATTTTCAGCCGTTAAGAGATCACGCTCAACCACAGACAATCCCCTGTGGTGGGGAATGGTCCCGTAACGTCTGTTTGATCCCCACCAGATGTTCATGCTTTGGCACACTCATAACAGAATGTGTGGACTTGCATTTGTTTTATGTAGCACCAGAAAGAGCTAAAGTTAAGCTGCATAACGTACCATGAGTAATTTGATTATTAGAAAAAGTAATAGATTTTCAAAGTAATACAGGATAGTTTACAAACTAAACAAAATATCATGTATTGTTATTATATGGATAGCTAGAAACTTAATTCATAGCAAATTAGAGTAATTCTTCTAGACTGCTTAAGTGTATGTCCAGAAGCTGACAATATTTTCTCTCTTACAGTAAAGTCCATCCAAATTGTTGTTTTTCTATGGGGTGTATGTGTTTAATCAATTATTTCAATGCTTTTTTCTTTTAACGTACAAATCAATAGTGTCATATAGGGAAAAATCAATGCTCAGCCATCATAAAGAACCCTACAACAATAAACAAGTTTGAATGGCTCACAGTTCTCAAACAATTCTAAAGTGGTGTTGTTGTTGATAGTAGCAGTTAGTAGTACTATTTACAACAATAATAAAATTTATAGTTCCTAATAAATTTTTAACATTGTACAGGCATTAATCCTCACAACACTCTTGTAGAATAGGTGGGGAAGCATTAATTAGTATTATCATCATCATTACTTAAACAACAACAAAAAAACATATGCTAAATTCCAGCACTAAGGTATAAAGTTTTTGATAACACAACATGGAAATTTTGAACTCTTGAAATGATACTTTAGTAATTTAGGGTGTTTTCACAGATTGATGCAGTATGCATTCTGTAAAATTAACACTTTTTAACAACAGGTTTCTTGACATTCTATTACAGAAGATTGCCTTCCAAATGTGAACCTAGTGCAATGCTGGCTTTTGGAGTATGTAGACAGAATTATATAATAGATTCCTAAGCCAAAGCACTCTGACGTACTTTCACTGATTTCTATGAGTCATGGATCAGGCTTTACTTCATGAGTAGGGTGAAGAAACTCATTCATTCCAGTGGTAAAACTAATGGTGGGTGCAAACCTCTGTCATTTAGTTCAGGGTATTTTCAGACGTGACGGTACCATGGGTGGCCACACTTCAACCTGTGTGGCTACCCGTCCTGTCCCTCGAAACCACCGCCGATGCACAGTCTGGGCTAAGCGTTGTTGTGGCCTGTGCAAAGTCTCTGGACTGGGGTAGAGTGGGTCATCCCATTTGATGGCCTGCTCTACCTAACCTCGGTCCGGGTTCAGGGCTGTTCTGGGCAGGTGCAGCAGCTTCATAGGCTGCCACAGCTGCCTGTCAGGGAGGAGGGCAGGCCATGCTCAGCAGTGCAGGGGGCAGGGCCATGCAGACCCACATCGACACATCGTCCCGCTCCCTCCCTGGTCCAGGTCACCGACACGTCTGTTTTGCAGCCAGGCCAGATCATGCCCAGGGTGAGGGCTTTCACCCCGGGGAGGATCAAAACATGACAGCGCAGTGCACCATCACGTGTGAAAATACCTTCAGTGGGAATTTTGCTGTTGACTTCAATGGGTGGAGGATCCATTAATAAAGTCAGTGGGTGTTTAGCCATTGATTTTAATGGTGGAGGGTTGCATCCTATTTCTCTGACACTTGCAACGGTAGATTAAAAGTAATTATTAATCATGATTTTACTGTTTAATTTAATTTAAATGTTTTTATGAGTATCATACACATAGAATTAAGGCTTTAAGAGTTAAATGATCAAATAATAAATGGGTTTTCTCTGAACTACTTGTATTTTTAAACCTCATAGGAATGAAGAAGGAGGAGGGAATATGAGGATGGGGCTGTAAAAGGAGCGATACAAGATGAGTTTTCAGTTTTATTGATAGCTAAGAGATATTAAAGATGCAACTGATTGACTGCAGTAAGTGTGTTGATGCGTTTTGGAGCAGGCCAGGATCACTACCTGTCTAAGGCCAATTTTAGACGACCGCACGGTGCGCTCGCGCTTGTTTTCAAAAATCCCGCGAGATGGAATTAGATGAAGCGCTGCTGCGAGTCATGCGCACAGGAGGGGAATGCACATTCTTTTCCGGACGCGATTTGACCACCTCCATCTCTGATCCAGTCAAATCGCGGCCGGAAAAGAATGAGCATCCCCCTCCCGTGTGTGTGACTCATGGCAGCGTCTCATCTAATCCCGTCTCGCGGGACTTTTTAAAACAAGCGCGAGTGCACTGCGCGGTCGTCTAAAATCAGCCTAAGTGTTTGTACAGCACCATTGGGGTATTTGAGCACTAATGTAATATAGATACATATTAATATAAATATGAAATAAGAGCAAAATAAATCCCACAAACATTTTCACAGATTTTTCAAAATCCCAGCAGAATTTGGTAGTGTTTTCTGATATTTTTAGTGGTCCACTCAAGTACAGCAGTGCCTCTCTATTACTGAAGAAAAGGGGGGAAATAAATCTAATTAATAAAGCAACCTTCTTCCCCCACAAGCTTCCAAAGTCCAAAAGCAAAACATAAATATGGTATTGCGGATAAATAAAACAACAGTTTATTATGTGTCCCTTGAAACCGAAATAAGGAATATCCCTGCTGCATGTTTATTCTCATTAAAGAAAAGGGAAGACAAAGAAATAGAAACAAAATAATAGTGGTGTATATCTCTTGCTGCAATCCTCTCATCTTATGATGACTGGTCAGCCTTTGTAGGGAATGGCCAATAAATAAAAAGCAGAATGAAATGACTACAGTTAATCAGTGAAGCACTGATAAATATATCAGTAGTTTGTATGATAAGCCGAGTGTTATTACTTTGCAGCTCCCTATGAGACACAGTTTTTATAAAATCCACCTTAACCAATATCTACCTTCTGAATCAAAATGAACCTCTGCTGCTTTCCCTCTCTCCCCCACCAAAAAAAACCTTAGGGGAGAGACTAACTAGGGAACAAACCAAATATTATGAATGACTACAAAACTAATTACTATCTCTCTGCTGTAACTGTTAGAACTCATCAAAATGTAGATTGCTCACATATTCGAGCCTTGATAAATATCACCATGTATACACTGAAGATTAAAGAAGGGATGGACCAGAAAGCAACCCGCACGGCACCATAGCTAGGCCACAAAAATGTTCACCACATGAAGAAATTACCCCTGGGTGAGTGCTTGGATTTATGCCAATGTCTCATTAACATTTTGCGCTACTGGCCTAGAATAAAAGTAAGCGACAGAAAAAAGGGGCAGGCAAGAGGCAAGAAAGAAATTCATGTGACATTGTCAGGGTTTCTAGGCTCCACATTTAACACATTTTCAAAGCAAAAGCCAAGTGTTTTTCTAAAGAGAAAATAATCTACCAATAACACTGCTGAGATCCCCAGTGTCTCATCTGGGTAACATTCTACAAGGAGCTCAAACAGCAGTGAGTCTGCTGTAATTAGGGATGTGTACACAACCATCTCAACCTCTCATCCCTTCCATGGATTTTGGGGTCAGCCTGGTCCCCAAGGGGTACAGAAAATTAATAAAACTTTTTTTTTTTTTTAGCAAACCTGTACCATTTCATACTCCATATATTCTTCAACAGCAATGGGGGCAGTTTTCCTGTGTTGGATCATGCCCCCTCCAGTTTAGAATTGAGAATTTCATTAAAATGGTATTGGGAGTAAGTTTGGCCCCAATTATAATGAATGAAAATGAAAGCACTACACACCTAGCCTAGTCCTAGGTCATACTTACCTCAAAACACATACTGTAAAAACAGTATTTTTAAAAAATGCTTAAACTAGAACCTTCTTTCCATTAAATGCTCCCAAATTAGGATAAGGACAACAATTTAGCATTTTGTCTGTTTTCATACATTTTCTGTTTTTACAGAAAAATATCACTACAAGAGCATTTGTAGTCAATTACTCCTCAAGGTGAAAACTCACACCAACTTCAATTTTGTTTTATGTTTATACAGCAGTTAACACTTTCATAGTAGGAACCTTCAATACTGTTCTTTTCATCATACCTACTTGCAGTTTTGTGTTGGGAAAAAATACACCAGGTAGATACATGGGGTCATTTTCACCCCCATTATTGTTATTACTTTTGCAGTTTCTGTACGTTATGTTAAAAAAGGGTGTGTGTGTGTCAATTTAATGGGTATGAACCCCCAGTACCATCAATGTGAGATGTTACTGTTAACATTATGGGTACTACTTGTGGCAGAAGCTGCCAGGAGCATCCCTGCCCTTTCCATGTGACCCCTGACACTCTGGCTTCCAGGTTGACTAGGCCTGATTTCGCAACCGGCCGCATGGCAGGATTTTGCAATACCAGAGGAAGGGACCTACAGCCAGCATGGCTGGAGGGGTCATTCCCTGATTGGACTAGATACAGCCAGGTAACCCCCAAGGACCAATCACGAATGAGGGGTAGTGGGCTTTTAAAAAGAAAGACACACCGCTCAGGGGGAGTCTTCCATCTTGTCTTCTGTTTGCTCTGGATACTGACCCTTTTGCTATGGAGCTAAGGGAATGGCTCCTGGCCGGTTTGCACTAAACTGAACCTAAGGACTGAACCCCTTTGCTGCAAGGCAAAGGCGCACCTAAAGCTGTGAGTAATTGAATGTAATATCTGAGGGACCAGTTTAGGCTAGATGCTACAAAAAGGCCATCGAGCCTAACTGTGTCTGATCAATTGCTTTTGCTCAAGGATTCAAAGTACCTCACATGGCTGTTTCCTGTGATGCTGGGTTTAAAATACCATTAAAGTAATATTCTTTGTGTGTGTGTGTTAGCGAATACGCCTCTGTATGCTCAGGTGGCAGAAATTGGGAACTGTTTTATCTTGGCTTGCGAGCCTAGCTGTTTAAAGAAAAGGATAGAGGTCTCATTCTCCCCAGAGGGATGGGACTTGCAGTCTAAGTAAATATTCAGGGTGGTGGCAGCGGAAAGACACCAGAGAATAAGTGGGTAATGGGGTGCCGGGAGGCTTTGGGTGAACCCCAGTGGGCTCCGTTACGCCACACTACTGACCCCAAGGACCTTGGTGTGGTAGTGTTCTATTTCTGTAACATGAACAATAACCCTTAATCAAATTTAATTTTTTAATGTTAAATTGGATTCATTTTCAAAACGATTAGATTTATTTTTTTTCAACTGTGACATCTTGGCTAATAAAGCGAATCTGGGCTAATAAAGCCAGACAAGACAGGGCCGGCTGGATCCCCCATCTGCCCCAGACAGGGCCAACGCAGCCACCACACTTTGGTCCGATGGGGAGAGCAGGTCACATAATCTATTCCCCAGAGGAAAACCGGACGGAGGGATCAGCGTTGAAAGGCTCACCATGCCCGAGGGTAGTCCAAGGAGCCATTCACACAGGTGGGCACCCAGGCTCACCCCATCACCCCAGATCCTGCCCACTATCCCGCCCCCTGCCATGATGTGGATGTACAAGAATGGCGAACTACACCCATAGCTTTATGGTGTCGGTGGACCTCACCATGGGGCAGGGCTGCATGGGACCGGCCTGATGGGAGGTGGCCTATTACCCCAGGGGTACTTTGGTCCAAGTGGGGCAACAATAGCCCGTGATGCATCACCGACCTTTTCTGGCAGACGCATTGCATAGCAGCCTGCTGCCTTCCCTGGGCCAAAAGTGGGAAAACATCTGATGGCTGCCAGCCTGACAGTCAGATGCATCATGGGCCATGTGGGGTAAGGTTGCCCAATGTGGGTTAACATCTCATGTGGCCTTATCCTTAATTAGGGTCTATGATACCACAATACCGTATTAATACAGTGCATTTTTCATGCTGGGGAGGGTTAATTTTTTTTCAGACAAGCCTAGAATAAACAATGCGCATGGAGGTCAGCAGTAATACAAAACATATAGTTCTGAAGAGATTTCAGCTTGAATATGCCCATGGGTGCTAACTAACTAGAGTCAGGCCTTTCTAATGGCATTACCTCAGGTAATATATAGAAAGAAAGATTGACTCACTTTTTGTGAATACATGGAGTTTGTCAACAGTGCCTGCCTTGTCAGTGCAAGCCTCTGATGTGTAATTTAGAGAGGCAGGTTTTTTTTATCTAGGAACATAACCAGATCTTTTAAAAAAAATAACCAACACAATATGAACTCCGTATCGTCCTCTTTAGTCTGTAACAATGACACCAGCAACAGTGAACAGAAACACACAGGTGGCCCAGCTGGCCCAAGGTTGCCCCACTACCTCCTTTCCAGGCCCTCACCCTCAGGGGTACCGTACGCAAGGCCCTAGAGGTGGTCATCTTTGGGGCGCCACTGGTAGGGCTGAGATAATAGCAAGTGTTCCCATTCTGAAGGGAAATATTGACCTTTTGCGAGTGTCTGTGAGTGTCCATCAGTACTTCATCCGTTTCCAGTGATTCCATGCTTCCAATATATTTTTTGTCATTTTCCAGGAATATTATGATAGTTTTATGTCAATGTTACAGTACTTTTTATTGCAGTTTCCAGCACTTCCCTGGTGCTTAGCTAGCAACTTTTTGTTTCCACAGCTCCTAGGGATGCTCATGGCACACACAGGGCTTGCGACCAGCCCACAGCAACCCAGTTCAACTTTCAAAAAAATATTGGAAACTGGAGAAGTTTCTGCATCATGCAAATCTTGGCTAATGCCCTGCTTCCAATGGAAGCAGCAGTCAGAGAGATTTCTTATCCACTGGGAGGGAGTGGGGGCCTTCCACCCTGTCCTGGTGAAAATGTGGGTCAGCGTGGAGTCCCTGGAAGCAGAGAAAATAGAAGGACCCAGTACAGTCGCCCCAGGTTGCCCAGTGGTAAAGCTGGCCCTGCAGGGAGGTAGCCTTCTGGGGCAGTCCCAGGCTGTGGCTTAAAATGCAGGGTTTGTGCCTGAAGTGTTTTGTCGTCTTAGGAAAAACACTTTGGATTGTCCCTGTTTACTGAGCAAACAGCTGTATTATTATTATTATTATTATTATTATTATTTGTATAGCGCCAACGATGTACCTGGCACTTTACAGAGAATAAGATAAACACGGTCCCTGCCCGAGAGCTTACAATCTAAAGGCAGGGGGAGTGGAGTCAGGGAAGGGGGAAAAGAGGGAGAGACAAGGGATGCAAGAGAAGGGATGCCCCTCTTGTGGGCAGGATGGGCGGGATATACATTTTATATAAATAAATAAATAAATAAATAAATAAATAATAATGAGGATGCGAGAACTCAGGTGCATGTTCTTGGCTTGGTTACAGTACATTGGGAGTTTGCAGATAACAGGTGGGGGATAATCCTGGGTGGGGATGATTAGCAGGAGTTAGGAAGGGCGGAGCGGAAGAGGTGGGTTTTGAGGAGGGACATGAAGGTACGAAGGGAGGGGTCAAGGCAAATGTGGGCAGGGAGGGAGTTCCAGTCATGTGGGGCAGCAAGAGAGAAGGGACGAAGGTGGTTGGGGGAGCAGGGGAGGCATGGGAGGATGAGGGAGGGATGGAAGAGGAGCAGAGTGCTCGCACAAGGGTTTGGAAGGAGATCAGGGCAGAGAGGCGGGGGGAGCAAGGTTATGAAGGGCTTTGTAGGTGAAGATGAGGAGCTTGTGCAGAATACACTCAGGAAGGGGGAGCCAGTGGAGAG
>QEPC01015764.1:861388-889960 GCA_003113815.1 Sphenodon punctatus | reverse complement strand
GGTGTAGATAGAGAAGAGGAGAGGGTCTAGGACAGAGCCTTGGGGAACCCTGACCGAGAGGAGTAGGGAGGAGGAGGGGGAGGAGTTAGGAAGAGATACATTGAAGGAACGATCAGAAAGGTAGGAGGAGAACCAGTCGAGGACAGAGTCCCAGAATCCCAGGGAGTGAAGCAGTTCAAGAGGGAGCGAGTAGTCAACAGTGTTGAAGGCAGCAGAGAGATCAAGGAGGACAAGAATAGAGTAAAGGCAGTTGGATTTAGCTACAAGAAGTTCGTCTGTGATCTTAGTAAGAGCGGTTTCAGTGGAGTGAAGGGGGTGGAAGCCAGATTGGAGGGGGTCAAGGGAGGAGTTGGTGGAGAGGAGGTCGAGGCAACAGGAGTAGACAACCCGTTCAAGGAGTTCAGAAGCAAAAGGAAGGCACAAGACAGGATGGTAATTAGAGGGTTCAGAGGGATCCAGAGTGGACTTTTTGAGGATGGGGGAGACAGTGGCGTGTTTAAAAGCAGAGGGGAAGGAGCCGGTAGAGAGGGAGAGGTTGATGATGTGCAGGAGGGGAGGGGCAACGGTGGAAGCAATGGAGGTCAGGAGGCGGGAAGGAATGGGGTCCAGGGGGCAAGTGGAGAGGTTGGAGGAGGAGAGCAGGGAGGAGATTTTCTCAAGGGAGGCGGGAGGGAAGGAGGAAAGGAGAGAGGAGGGGGGAGGGGGGAGTGGTAGGTTGAGAGGACTTTGAAGCAATATCCAGGCAGATCTTGTCAATTTTAGAGGTGAAAAAGAGAGCAAGATCCTGAGCGGAGAGAGAAGAGGGGGACAGGGGAGTTTGAGAAGGGAGTCAAAGGTGGGAGAGAGGTGGCGAGGGTTCCGGGAGGCATAGTACTGCTGTTTAGTGAACTAAATAGATAGAGTGAATGGAATTTGTGCAATATGTCTTACCAACTCTGTGATGATAAAATAAACATCACTTACAAATACATAGGTCCAATTGAGATATTTGTCAGTCACACCAATGTGGCTGTTCCCAGGGCTGGCCTTATCACCGGATGATCCAAGGCAACTGCTGCGGCCACTTCTAGGACCTCACATAGGGTGCCCGTGAGGGGGCAGGGCTATGAGGAAGCGGGTGAGATCACCATGATCCTCACATTTTATCTTTGCCCTGCACCCCGCAAATTCTAAGGCCAGTCCTGGCTGTTAGTATGATTGTTACCTATATATTTTACCGTCCCAAAGGCCTTCATTGATTATGAGATGTTTCTTTATCAAATGCTGAAGAAAAGAATGAGCAACCTCTAGGTCAAATGTGGGAAATGGGCAATAAGGGAAGAAAGGAGCTGGAAAGGCGCTAGACAAAGGGCCAGGGACCAGTGAAAGGCCCATGAATGGACTCGGAAAAAGCCCAGCTCCCAGTGCTAGGGGTCGCGAAATGGCTAGGAGGAGCCAGTGAGGGGATCAAGCAGCTCCCATTCAGGAGGGGGAAGACAGCAGGGCCCTGCTGCTTTTGCTTCAGAGGCAGTTGGGGGGCTGCGAAGAATGTATGAGGAACCTTGCTTCTTTGGTGGAGCAGAATAGGGAAGAGGGTGCGGGGCAGTATTTGCATGGCCTAGGGGATTTGAGGCCGAGGCTCCACCTGAATTGCCACCAGGGGGTGCTGTGGAGCAGCCTGGTTGCAGTTGTGAGGTGAATAGAAATGAGCGGGAAATTGAGGTTTACGGCAAGGACAGGAATCTCAGGCTGTGGGGGATGACCCCCATAGGGGGTGGGTGTCTGAGCAGGCAGGGTTCACCATTATCTCATTGCAGAGGAGATGAGTCAGATCAATGGCAGCCAAGATTGTTGGAGGAAAATGAGGCAGTCCAAGGCGAGGAGAGGGAGCAGACTTTTGACTTGGTAGGCCACATAGCAGCGTTAGAGAAGATGATGGGGGAGCTTGCAGGGAGGATCCATTCAAGCCATGCTGCATTCCGGGGGCCCCTACATCCACAGATGGTGGAGGTGACAACCAGGGATGCAGCAGCAGTGGCAGCATCAATTCAGGGGCAGCAAACGGGAGCAGATATCCACACACCTTCAAGGGCAGGTACATTTGATGGCGAGTTGGGAGCTCAATGCAGATGCTTGCCAGGAGGGGTCCCAAGAGAAGAGTGCCAAGTGCCAACAGTTAATTCAGGAGGTTCTAGCACACCTAGGTTAGGGTGGGCTGGTAGATGGGTGCCCTAGCCAGAGCAAGGAGAAGTTAATAATTGCTTGTTGCACAGAGAGGAGAGTAAATCACAGCTGGTGGGTCAGCAGCAGCCCCACTCTGAGCACGAAAAGGGAGCGACAGGCCAGGTATGGAAGGGGGAGCAGAATTTATCCAAGTGCTCAGCATGCCTGGTGCGCTCGGCAGTAAAAGTTAAGGAGCTTCCTCCTTTGGATGGGGTGGGGTGGGATACCTGAAGTCTCAGCACCAATTTGGGCTCATCTTTTTCAGTCAACCAGAGAGAAGATTTGGAAAGGGGAATATGTAGATTTGTTTGCACTTTTGTTTAGCAATCCCATCCCTGATCCCAACGACAAAGAGGTAAAGGATAAGGAGTGCTTCAAACGGCCAAAAGCAGATCACAATTGGTCAAATTGGACAGCTGCTCATTAAATATATATGGGAGTAGTGATGCAGGCATACCCCGAAAGGGCAGTTGAAATGGTCAAATACCAAGAAATTATGCGTAGGGTGTATGAGACTGGGAATCAGGGGGCATGGCTCATTTATGACTAATGCTTCCTGCACAGGGCAGCCATCACCCCGGGCATTAGATGGGACTTGCACGCGAACGATATTTGGTTGGAATCCATGAGCGCCGTGGCCAATGCGAGTCAGGCCGATAGTGGCCATCTGCTTGTAAGAGGAGGAACTGCGCCGACCAATGACTTTAGCTTTCACGAAGGGCGAGCGGGCAACAACATTGGGGGTCCATGTTGGAAATTTAGCCAGTTAGGGACGTGTAGCAGGCCACCATGCAGATTTCGTCATGCATGCACTCTGTGCGGTGCACCACATGCAACAGTAAACTGTAATAACCTTAAAGTCTTTGGGAAGTTTCACCTACAAAAAGGGGGGGAAGGGTGCTCTGCCTTGTGGGCTGCAGGGAGGTGCTGCTGGAAAGAGTGCCAATTCCGGTTAACCCTGATGTGCTGGAGGCAGCACTCAGAGGTTACCCTGACAAGGACGCATTGGGGTATGTATTGAAGGGGTTTAGGGATGGGTTTAGAATACAGGGGGTGGATTTGGTTCCATTGCTAGCAAAAAGAAATTTAAAATCAATTAGGGGTATGGAACACACTGTGAGTGCTAAACTGGAAAGGGAGAGTGCTGAAGGAAGGCTCGCAGGACGTTTTGATTCCCCTCCATTGCATGACCTGCATATATCCCCATTAGGTGTTGTTCCCAAGAAGGTGCCTGGGGAATATCGGCTTATTCATCATCTCTCCTACCCTAGAGGAGCTTTGGTGAATGATGCCATACCCACGGGCTGTGTTCGGTGCAGTATTCTTTATTTGATACAGCTGTGGAGATGGTTCGCAGGTGTGGAGTGGGAGCACTCCTTGCTAAATGCGATATCAAATTGGCGTTTAGGCTATTGCCCATGCATCCTGATGCTTTTAAGTTCTTGGGTTTCACATTTGGGGGTAAGTTTTATTTCGATACGGCAATGCCGATGGGTTGCTCCATTTCGTGTGCTGCCTTTGGGAAATTTAGTTCTGTTTTGGACTGGCTGGTCAGGGAGCAGTCGGGATTACATCAAGTCATCCATTATATGGATGATTATTTATTCATGGGTACGCAAGGCTCTGATGAATGTGGGAGGTTGTTACAATTGTTCCAAGAATTGGCAAAAGAATTGGGGGTACTATTGGCACCTGAAAAGACTGAAGGGCTAGTGATGTCATTATATTCTTGGGCATTCAACTGGACACAGTTAACTCGCTTTCACGCTTGCCTGAGGAAAAATTAGCTGCTTTAAGGGAAGGGATAGATAAGTGCTTAAGAGCAAGGAAGGTTACGGTTCGGCAGCATCAGTCATTGCTTGGCAGCCTTAATTTCGCATGTAAGGTAATAGCACCAGGGAGAGTCTTTTTATCAAGGCTCTACGCAAAGGTGGCCAGCAATTTGCCTACACATCATCACATTAGGTTGACACAGGACATGAGGACCAACATGGACACGTGGTCGGAATTTTTAACCAAGTTTAATGGCGTTAGTTTCTGGAGGCAGGATTTATTGTTGAAAACTAACCTTCAGGTGCAGTCTGATGCTGGTTTCTCTTGGTTTTGGATTATATTTTAGAGACAGGTGGTGCGCTGAGCATTGGCCCGATTCTTCAGTGCAGTTGGGACTGACAAGCGATCTGACGCTGATAGAGCTATTCCCAATAGTGGTCGCGGTTAACCTTTGGGCAGGCGAATTTGAGAACAAGACCATTCGTTGTTGGTGCAATGTGGTCTATGTTGTGAATTCCTTGTCATCAAAGAACATTCGGGTCATGCGATTAGTGAGGGCATTTGTTTTAAAATGTCTGGAGCATAACATCCTTTTCTTAGCTAGACATGTGCCAGGTCTTGATGTCATGTATTTCCTATTATAAGCATATATTTTTGGCCATCTGTGTTCCTAATGTATTAATTTTGAGTTTTTTATGTTAACTTTTTGTTTCAAAGTATTGGATTTGTGTTTTGCAGTATTGATTTCTAAAATCAACTTCTGTGATTAGCTTGGTTCAGGCTGAAGCTTCTTCAGCTACATTCCAATGAGCTTTTTTCTAAACTTCCCAAATGAACTTTCACCGTATCCAAGGAAACAGTCAAATGGCTAGGAGTTAGAGGGCAGATCAAAGGCCTCTTGCCAGTCGAGGTGTCTGGAACCTTATCTGTTATGTGTCTAGATGACGAATGATCAGGCCATAAACATCTCCAGACTGAGAAGGAAGATTTAAGTTGGTTTTTTCTAGCTAACATATCTATTTAATTAATGGTTGAAATAACCTTGAAGCTTTGGTTATTCTCTCTGTAATCTGACAATTATCTTTGATAAAAATATAAGGTTTCTATTCAAACCTTGAAGGAAATTTAAAAACTTTACTTGTTCAGAATTAAGAGAGCCAATTAGAATCCAGTGTATTTCCTTGCTAACTGACGTCAGCAACGTCAGTCCTCAGGAATGTGAGCCTCCCAAGCAGGCAAGCTTAAGAAGGGAGACAAGAGCTTTGCTCTTTAGACTGAGATTCCACACCTCATGTTGGAGTTTCTTTCTCACCAACATCTTGGCAGACAAAGGGAAGAACTGGGAAGAATGTAATGTATTACTCTTGATATCTTTGAGCCAATGAATTGAGCATATGTTAAGCTTTTAGAAGCTTTTTTCTTAAAATAGAGATGTTTTAAGATCATGTAATTTTGATTGGCTATCCATGCTATTCTATGTAAACTACTGATATTCTCTATTTATATTTAAGTAAACTACGCTTATATTTTTAATATATTCTAAAGTCTCATGTTCCTTTATTTATAAATATATTGTCATTTTACAATACTTGCTTTGCTAGTCTGGTATCAAAGTGAAGTGTAAACTCATTTTATACAACTTTGAAAAAGTGAAGCCCAATCTAGTATGATTAGTTCAGCTAGACCATAAAGCTCACTTTCCATTTGTAATAAATGGGATCACGCAAAACGTGAAATTGATAATGGCACTGCGGATGCCCTCTCTCGATATATTATTATTATTATGTATTCTTCTGAGGTATTCTTGATTAACTACAGTTTCCTACTTCATCCCATCCTTTAGCTGTTTGTACAATGCCTCCTCAGTTTACCGAATAAACTTCTTGAGCCACGGACTTGTCTATAGGCTTACTATGGTATGCATTCCTGTTCTGCTGTATACAACACATAAGAAGTCTTAGAACACTGGACATTTTTACACACACCTTAACGTTCCGTATTTTTCAATCTTCTGCATTTACAAGTCCACAAGTAAGTTCCGGATGCATTTTTCACACACACACACTGCCCTGAGGCAATTCCTGGATGCATTCTTCACACAAACACTGCCCTGAGGCAGCCTAAAGTAGCAACAGCTGTAGACGTGACAGGCTGCCATGGAAACCTAGTGACCACAGCTACCTGGAGCAAAGCAGTTTACCAGGAGAATGTTTTACACAAAAAGTTCTGGGAAAAGTTCTATGCAGAAGTTCGAAGAGCCAGATGTTTAAGATCTGAGCGAGTGATTTAGACACACAGATCTGAGTGGACCTCTTAAGTACTCCCGCCCCCAATTTCTATGCAGATTTCTGAGCTTATACTAGTTTACAAAGTGGCTCCTGGGGGAGAAGGGGAAGGTTCCCCCTCCAACCTTTAGAGGTAGATTCTCAGCTTGTATAAATCAATGGGGTTAGGTTACCTGAAATCAATTTCAAAAAGAACTGTCAACTTCTTGTGATGCTTTACAAAGTGTGCATCTTGGCACATAGAAAATGAAAATGCAACGTTTTTATGCAGCTATTCAGAAGGCCAGCCAGCTTACTATTCAGGGAATAGTGCATTATGCTGCAGCCAAACCATCAAATGATTGGGTGAAGCTCCATTTGAAAGTCCCAACAGGCTGGAAGCTTGGTCTCATTTTCTTTGTGCTGAGGCTACATATATTGCTACGGTTTTTTCAGCCAGTTGAGAATGATGTATGAAGGACACGGGAAATCACTGTGCCACTCTACCTAGCTCTGGTTATACCCCAGCCGGAGAACTGCATTCAGCTTTAGGCACACCATTTTAAAGAAGGACGTAGAAAGTTGGAGAGGATGCAGAAGACAGCAGCAACAATGATAAAGGGTTTGGAGCACAAATCATATGAAGAGAGTTTGAAGGATTTGGGTATGTTCATCTTGAAAAAAAGACGACTAATTGGGACTATGATAACAGTCTACAAATAGTAGAAAGGCTGCCATAAAGAAGATGGAGAACAATTGCTCTTCCTTGCTATGGAGACCAGATGAGCATGTGTCTTGGATGATATAGGTATGGCAAATCCTATGCCATGCAGGGGACAGGACTTCATGATCCTCATAGTCCCCTTCCAGCTCTATGGTTCTATTAAATAAATATCCATTTTTGCACCCCTGTCCCAAGAGGGATACATGATACAATCACTGTAGTCCTGTGTTTATTATTGGATACTACTTTACTGCTGCAGCCTAGTACATATGTATGTAAGGACATACAGGACTCAAAACTCATCTCAGTCAAATTGGTTTTTTTACATGATTGTAACTCCAATGACTGTTGTAGAATTATTCCTAACTTTCATGGGCATAAATTAGATGGAAATCAGATCTTAATTATTCAGATTAGGTATAATTCAAACAGCACAAAATTTTCCAACAGTGATGGCCAAACTCTCTGCAAGAGTTACTTGATTCTCTTTACTAGAATGATGCCAACGGGAGAATCTGGCTCCTGTATGCTCTTCTAAGATACATCTAGTTTGTGAGGCAACCAGGAGATTTTGAGATAGTAGACGGCCATTTGATAGCTACACATTAGTACAAAAAAATTCACAGGACCTAGCAGTATATTTTAAATATATGGTTCTACAATAAATTGATTCCATCAAATTTTGAATTCTTTTTCTACCTGTCACTATAGCCATAGCCATGCTGGTTTCAGACAAATTATACTTGAGATGGCATGAAGCAGTGCAGAAATCATAGGAAACAGAGACTCCCTTAGTGAGAGGGGGAACACAAGAGCTGAAGCAACTATCCAGAAAACCAAATATTTTTGACAAATTATTGACAAATTATTTTGCAATTTTGACAAATTAGTCATCTCAAGTTCTTTGGTTATTTTAGTTATTTCGTTTATTTTGGTTTTCAATTTTGATTTTTTGGTCAATTCAGTATTTTGTTCATTTGTTTCAGCTGTTGCATGCATGCAATAGCACTCATAGTGCTGAAACAAGAATAATGAAATGACTGAAATAACCAGAACAAAATACTGAAATAAATTTAAAAAATCAAAATGAAATATTTGTATGAGCAAATATGCAAATAATGATGTTGGGTGCAGATATTGTTCAGATATTTGCCTGTCTGAAAATGCAAATAATATTCATGAATACTGAATCCTCACTTTGTTTCAGCCCTAGGAATAGGCCTTGCACTTTGTGGAAGAGTACAGCACATTAGTCCTATTTTGAAGCGCTGCCACCAGCTAACGTTGAAGTCACGTTTATTTTAGAATCCTTTTACTGATGCTGAAGACTTATTTTGACATGTTTTTTAAGGATGAAGCCTAAGAGAGTTAGGCACGCAATTCCCAGTAAACTCTAATGGACTTTGAGATCCTAAATGCTGCAGTTACCATGAAAAATCCCAAAGTTCTTAATGTAGGGAAGGTGTAGGGTTCAGTGGATCCTGCTTACTGGCAGGGGGCTGGATTAGATAACCTTGATGTTCCTTCCATCTCTATGATTCTATGATCTCAAGTTCCAAAACACAACTTTTGGAATGGTGTCTATTCATCTCTCATCTTGGGTACTAAAAATAGTTCTATTTAGCAACAGAAGCAAATGCAATTCAAATTTTAAAATAATTTCTTCTTAAAGATTTTTCTAAAATCAATAAACACTCGAGCAATTTCTAAATTTTGTTGTCCTATATTCACTGTATTCTGCAAAGCTTCAGGGATGTAATAAAACATAATGACAGCCTGTCCTTACCTGTGTACCAGCTGCTTGCGGCTGACACAAATAGCAGTCTCATAGTCATGAGTGACACACACTTTATGTGGGCTGCACTTCACCTTCAGACATGGATCTTTGGATGGATCAAGAGCTATTATAAACACAATAAAAAAGAAATTAGACACTTAAGAGATGTTTCTCTCCATTCTTTAACCCAATTAAAGTACATGCAACTAGTGGGAATAAATATATTCATTCTTATTGTATACATGCTTTTTCTACACTGCAGTGTAGATTTTGTTTTGTCGTCTATGATTGATGTGAATTGGACTGTAGTGTTTAATAGAGGTTTGGACTGAATACAGACCAGCAATTTCAATCTATCTTGCCATTCAAATAAAAATGTGAGGTGATCATTTAAAAAGAATACCTCATATAACCAAAACAAAGTGTTTATCTTGTGTAAAACTCTGAACTGCAGTAAAATACACCAATAACTAATAGAATAAATATTAGTTTAAGGACTACTTAAGGATTATTATCTATTATACTGCCAGTAGGGATGGGCGAACAGAACCGAGTTTGGAAATTTGGTTCGGTTCAGTTCAGAAATTCGGTTCGGTCGACCGAACTATTTGAGTTTGGTCCGAACTTCCGAACAAAGTTCGGAAATTCAACCCCCATTGAACTAAATGGAATATTATCTTTTAGGGATGGGCAAACAGAGCCAAGTTTGGAAATTCGGTTCGGTTCAGTTTGAAAATAGAGTTCGGTTTGGAAGTTCGGTTCGGTTGACCGAACTGGTCAAGTTCGGTCCGAACTCCGAACTGTGTTGGCCATCCCTAACTGCCAGGTATGTAGTGCTTATCATGCTCTGAATAACATTTAGTACATTGTGTGTCATTATGCACGATGAATGCCTGTCTTTTACCCTAATATAATTCTAAAACCAACAAAAAGACATGATGTTGTTTCAGGTAAATATCAGCATGCTGTGAAAATGCCAGCGTACAAGCACATTACTACTATCATTAAAACTATTGTTTATTTATACAACACCTTTCATCACAAATGATCACAAAGAATTTTCAAAATTTTATATCAGGAGTGGGCAACCCCTGGCTTGAGGACCAAACCTGGCCCACAGCTGTTTTAAAAAAAAATAATTTTGACCCCTTCACAATTTCTGGATATTGCCTGTGAATGCAGTCCCTACCTGCAAGCACCGAAAGAGTGACCTGAGAGGAGAGTGGAGATGAGGGCATGCACTCAAGATGGCAGACCCATGATCTGGATACCCCTTTTTCTTCTCCCATTCTGAGCACATTCCTTAAGAATCCCCAGTCCCAATTCCTACCTGGACCATGGAGCTTATATTAGTTTTCAAAATGGGCCATGGAAAAGAAAACATTCCCCAGCCCTGGTGCATAAACATACTGAAAATTGCTCCATTCACCCCTTATATGCAGCCATTTCTGGCTTAAGATATTGATATTGCTTAACAGTGCACAGCAACACCAAGCAGCACTGGAAGACTTGGAGGAATCAATAAAACCATGCTGTAATGAAATGACAGGGGGATTTTAGTTATCTCATACAGAAAAGTAATTACCAAATCTGGAATCTGGCCAGAAAACAGGGATTAAAACCCCATCATGTCTAAAAAGCATCTTTGGAGACCAGAAACCACCCAGAGATGTGCTGCCAATACAGTGTTTAGCTGTGGGTTTCTTTACTATGAAACTCCTTAGTTAGCAAATGATAAACTTCTTTATTCCTGAAGTGTGGTGCACATGCAAAAAGGAGGGGTGAGCAGCTCAGGAATCTATTTGCTTGTTTTTTAAAAAAATTAAATACAAACAGGCTTTTTAAGAAAGGAAAGAGGCAAACAAAGTATATTCTGTTGTACTTGGCTGAAGATTTTCTCCTTAAAACTGATGTGCTTGTGGGAAATTATTTATTTAATTAATTAATTTATTTATAAAACAATGTATATATCACCCCCCTCCTGCCCAATGGCAGCCCAGGGTGGTGAACAACATAATAAAAGTACAAAAATATAAAATACCAAAATACCATTCACAATAAAATAACAAAACAATAACCCATTAGAAACCCAAGATAAAAATACCCTTGACCCTAAAGAAACCCCCAACCCATCCCACTAACCGTCTCCCTCACCAAATGCCTGGCGAAACAGCCAGGTTTTACATTGTCTGCGGAAGCAGGGGAGATCCAGAGAGAGGCAAAACTCTACCGAGATGGATTTCCAAATTAATAGGAAATACATTAAAATACTTTCTATTTGAAAGTATGCTTACGAGACCTACGTGCTCTGGATGAGAGAAGAAAAAGGAGTATCCAGACCATAGATCATGTCTGGTAGGGATCTATTAATGGTGTCCAGAAAGGGAGGCTGGGCCTAGCAATTTTGAGGCTCCTGCAAGGTAAATCCCTTCCCCATCCCCACCCACCACTGTGTTATCATAGAAACTGCAAATAGCAAGAGAAAGGGTGTTAACAAATGGGATGATAGCCCATTGGAGACCGGCTCTGGTCCGTGCATCCCCCCCCCCCCCAATGTTTAGGGTTTACACTGAATAAACCGGGAGGCCTTTATATGTAGTTCTTGTGCATTCAGGCAGCTCAGACTCACAGGTTTAGTGTGACAAGACTAATACACGGGCAGGTGTTTTTCCCTGCTATGCTCCACCCATCAACACCTCCCCCCCATTATGACTCAGCTGCGGTGAACAATGGGAGGAAGCCGCACCAACTGTTTGCTTGTTCCGGGCTATGACTCCAAGAGGTAGTCCAGCGCCTGCTATTCTCACCTGTATCCAGGTTCATACCTGGGATTATACCCACAGGCACTTGGTGACTAGAACTAATCTTTTTCTATGTCCATAATCCTGAGCTTATTGAACAAATCACATACTTTATTGAGTGCTGATAGTAAAAATGGAAAGTGCAATTAAAAATGGAAATCAAAAGCAATCAGTCTTTGCATACTGTCACCACCTGGTTTCTCACCCACGGCACACAGCGACATACTGACAGGTAGCAGCAGACAGTTTCATTAGGGTATCACCTGTTGCAGTGTTGGAAATCCCTTTCAGCTTGCATAAAACCCACAAACATTTGCCTCTTGTAACTCCTCTGTATCATTTTCTGCATTACCATACATTGGAGGCGGATAACATCCCTGCTCACAAGGGTGCTCTGCGCTTCTCTGAGTGTCCAAACCTCATATAGTGCAATGTGTTCTTCAGTTGGTTCACATTCCCTGTACCCTGAGTCACTTGTTTCCCCAAAGAGATTCATCTCTGCCACCCGACTGAGGCACCCTGGTGGCCCCGCGGGTATCCTCTTGTTGTCATCAGGGGATTGATGAGAAAAAGCAGTGAGGAGGGTCCAGACTCTGTTACTGACTGTCTTACTATGAGCAGTGCACACTCTTATTGTACACATTTTTCTACATTGCAGTGTGGGTTTTGTTTTGTTGCCTATGACTGATGTGCATTGAACTGTAGTGTTCACACATCAAGAAAATTCTCGATCTCATTTGGATCCCAATCTCTCATCTTGTCTGGGGTTGACACTCTTCCATTCTGTTGAACATGGAAATGCAGCAGGGGTGCATGGTGTCTGCGCTTCATCATGCATATGTGATACCCCAACTGTATGTTTGTACCACCCTATGCACACATAGGCTGCCTTGGACCAATCAGTCTGCCAGTTCTCTCCATACGTCAGGCTTCATCCAATGTCAGCAAAGGTCAGGGAATCCATCATCCCCCAACTTCTCTGGGCCTCATACGCCGGACTGCCACAGCACCCACAGACAAAAGCTGAAGCCATTTGGCCTTCCTGGGCAAACGCACAGCAATAGCTTTCTATGGCATTATGACCCTTCATGTTCATTGCAAGCAAAAAACGTTACTTTCAGAAGATAAGAAATTATGGGTAAGTTTAATGGGTGATATGTGTCCCAGCTCTGCTCCTACATACATTCCAACTACAGCATTGCCCGCTGTATTGGCAGCTTAGTACGTATCGCACACTCTGTTATGGAAAGAGCCTTTTGCCTTTGACTGGAGGACAACTGCGGGCAGAATTGATATTGATCTGGCGACCGCTCCATTGCTAAGAACAGCTGCTTATGTTCTACACAACATCTATGAGACCAGCAAGGCCACATTGGAAAACTCCCTGCCAATTAGTTCTGACAAGCCAGAACTCCAGCTCCGTTAAATGAACCGAGTGGAGCAGTGCATATCCAGAGAGAGATCTGGGTTGTGTTGTGCCAGCACATCAACTGGAATGTTCACCACAACACCCACCATCAGTGACTTTTTCTTCATTAAAAGTTAATGGTTTTTAATGATTTTGGGGTCGATTCTGTACACCAACCCCCATGCACGGCATATGACTAGAACACTAGCGCTCACATGTCCACACATCCCATGCACACAACACAGCCCTGGGTGCGTGTGCTGTGCACGCGTGCCACACATGCGCACCTGAGAGCATGTGTTCTGGCGTGCAGGTGGTGCCTGCTGGGGGCATACATGGCCCACTGGATCATTCCATTTGTTTGTAATAATAAATCATTTCAAAACGTATCTTTTCTGTGACTTTGTGTCCTTCTGCCCCATCCATCTCCCCCAAGCACCAGGATGGCTTCCTTCCCCTCCTTCTGTCGCATTTCCACCTACCCATTGACCTTTTCCATGTGGGGTCCCATCAGCCTTCCCAGACATCTTTCTGGTGGCTTCTCCCTGTGCGTTTCCTATTGTCATTCCCCATTCTACCCCCAATAGACTCCCTCCATAAGCCTCCCCTACACCAAACATCTCTCCTTTTTACAAAGGAAGGACCCAACTTAAGATCTGCAAAAAGTAAACAAAGTTTATCAATAGTTTTTAAAGTTTCTCTCTTGAGTGATCCATCTGCCTCTTAAGAATCAGGAAGGAGGCGTTAACCTGTGGGGTTACCTCTTCTACCTCAAAGAAAAACAGGCCTTAGCACCTTCTTCAAAATTCTTTTCTCTCTTATTCCCCTCTTTTTTATATAATTGTATTTCCCCCTCTGATTCCCTACTTTTTAAATATATAATTTACCCCTCTTATTCTCCTCATTCTCCCCCCCCACACTTATCCCCACTTTCCACTTCTCTTATTCCCTCTTTTCCCCCAAAGAAATAGGGAGATCATGGTTTATAAAAAGTAAATAAAGTTTATTAAACTTAGTTTTAAAACAAAACAAAACTTTATTAAACATAAAACTATTTATTTATTTATTGCACCTTCTCTTTGGGGCAACAGTCCAACATGCTTGCTTTATTTGTAGGATGGGAGGGGAGACATTCTTCTGATCCTCCTCCTAAAGATCTAACTGCAGTGGTTTACGGGAGGCATACGGGAATGACTGGCGGGGGGAGGTGTGCCTAATCCATGAGAACAGATTTCTTTCTCACGAAAATCTCACAAGAATCAAGAATCCGGGTCAAGATCTCATAGACATGTCGACCTTTATTCAGATTCTCATGAGATTCCTCACTTCCTCCCCTCACCCCCAGCATGCCCAGGCTGGTCTCCCAGCCGAGATAAATTAAAGTGGGGAGGGAGGAGAAAGCCATGCTATTTTGTGCCCAGCTTTCTTACCTTGTCTGGGGCTGGCAGCTGTGCCGATTGCAAATTTTCAGGAATGGGAGGGGGGAGAGCAGGAGGGGGCAGACTCTGCTGATATCTTAGCATTCTATTGGCTAGCAGGAGTCAGCAGCCAATAGAATGCTGAAAAGCTGTTCTGAGTCTATCTCTTCTCTTCAGCTCTCCCCCCTCCCATTTGGAAACCAAGAGAGCTGAAGGGTAGGCCTGAAGCGAAAGTAGGTGCTCTTGTTCCATCGGGAAATATCGACCTTTCAGGAGCGAGGAGAAAATATACTGACATTTTTGACATTTTCCGTAATTTCCCCCCATTTTCTGCCTTTTCAGTAATTTCTGATAATTTCCAGTAATTTTTTATAATTTCTGGTATTACCGATAATACTGGAAATTACCCAAAATACAATAATACTGAAAATTACTGGGAATTACCGAAATGGCAGAAAATATCAGAACAACAAGAACATGTCAAAAATGCGAGTAGATTTTTCTCCTCACATGAATGAAGATGAAAAAGCTGTTTTCGTCAGAAACAGCACTTGCAGAGATTTTTTGTTTCAGCTCTACTGAAGGGAGGAGACGGACTCAGCACAGCTTTTCAACATTCTATTGGCTGCTGACTCTGGAAAGCCAATAGAATGCTAAGATATCAGCAAGACAACAAGCAAAGCCGTTCGTTCATATCTCCCCACCCACCTTCTTGGCCACATTTTTTGGCCCACCACCCATCCAATTTTTAAGTCATGGGGTCACGAAAGGGAAGTGGAAGGGACTACCTGACCTCTGCAGCTGCTGGAGCAGTTCTGCAAAAGGGTCACAGAGGGGTTTGCCTCTCTGCATGAACACTATAGGGGAGTGAGGAACATTCAGAAATCAACCACTGTCACGAATACCATGTTGCCCTGCCCTCCACCACCATCATTATGCTATATTGACTCACCTCCCATGCTGGACCGCCATGTTGATTTCCCCTCCCCCAGCCCACCCTGTTGTCTCTCCCACCACATCTTTGCCTGCGTCTGTCCTCTGGTCTGGTTTTCTGGTGATTTTCCAGCTCTTCGTCCATGGTCTCCCATCCACCTGTTAACATAGTAAATAATGGAAATGATAATTAAATAGCAATAAACAGAAGCCTGGATCATGCAGTTGTATAAACATAAGCACCCACTCACCATCCCTCCTCAGATGCATTAACTTACCATTCCTCTCTGCCTCAACTGCCCCCTCCACAAAGGTGGCATCTGGGTTCTCGTTCTCAACCAGAAGGAGGAATGGCTCTTGAGATGGAGGTAGTAGACCATGAGAGTCAGTGTCTGTGTCCACGTTGATCCAAGCTCTGTCTGTGGTGGCGATGGGCTGGGAGGGATGTCCTCTTGCAGTTAATACTTCCATGGGGGTGAGTGCAATTGCAGCGGGAGCTGGAGCGGTTACACAGTGAATGGTTGTAGTTTAACTGGCTGAAGCAAGTGTGGGCAGTGGGGGAGGCATATCAACCCATTTCTGGCCCTTGGCAAAGGCACAGCCATACAGGCGGGATGTGCCAATGCCTCCATCCACACACAGGAACCAGTCCAGGAGCTTATAGTAGGGCAATGTTGGCGTCCCATGGTTGAAGGTGAAGTTGCTGTCTTGGATCTCCTTGTACCTACACCTCAAGTCTTTGATCCGCTCTCATGGGGAACCAACCAGAGGAGACACCTGGGCCCAGCAGGTGGTTATACTTGCAACCAGAGGTCACATAATGTAAATGTCACAATATAAGTCACACAATATGAATGTCACAATGTAAAGCTTTGAGGGGAATGGAATGTGGGATGTTTCAGTGTGAAACCTGTGATGGGACATTGGGAGAGTGCTTTGAGTGACAATGCAGGCTTGCAAAGGAGATGTCCGCTGAGCGGTAAGTAACAGTCAGCAATGGGCCATTGACAACTATTGCCGCCTAATGATCCATCAGCATCATCGCATGAGACTGGGAAAAATGGAGGCAGTGGCTTCTTAAGACAAGCCCCAAAGAGCCAAAAAGAAGAGACATCTTGAAGCTGGAGGCAGAGACATGAAGCTGCAGAGCAGGAGAGTCTGGAAGGAGTCCAGATACAGAAGGAACCAGAACTAGAGTAAGGGGGCTGTCAGCCCATGGCTAAGTAAAGGCAGCTTTGCTCACCCTTTTGGACTTTATTTTCTCTATAACTCTGAACCAATACTTGTCTTATATTCCTACATAAGCTTTTTCTGTTCAATACATGTCTCTGTGAGTTTACTGGCACCAGATATCAACTGGGGAAGGTCCTGGCCTAAACCAGAGCACCTTGAACTGAACTCAATCTTCTGATGACTCGGGCCCCCACTAAGACACAGGCAACCAGGTTGTGGCTGGTCTAGTGGGGTGTTGGGGGGGGACAGCCTAGATTGATGGGGGACCCCAATCCTGGTCACACCCACTACTGGCACTGGTTCATATCCTGGCTGTAGCGCTACAGCATCATCTGGGCCAAGATCTCTTGGGCACCTCCTTGCTCTGGCAGCACTTCACTAGAGCATATTGGACCTTTTGCTCACTCCAAAAGGTGATAAAAGTCTTGGTCTCTTCCTTGGTCCAAGGAATGCAGCAGTGGCAGGCGGATTTGTAGGCAGTGAGTGCTTGCGATTGCACAGTGGAGGTAGCAGTGTTGGTTGTTGCCTGGCTGCTGGTCTGAGCCATGGCCACAGTGATGGTAAGTCTCTGCAAGTCATTGCAGAGAATGCAGCTGCTGGAAAACAATGTCAGGCATGTACTGCCAACCAGGACGAGCTCAGAGAACACGTCTGAAAATCATTCAGTGGGTTTTTTAGGCGGACATTATACATAGCAGTAAGGATGAGAGGGGAAAGAAATGGTCCCTCCTTGAAGTGCTCTAGACTTTTCAACCACAACTCTATGGTGCTGGAGGACCTGAATGTGAGCAGGCGGCACACAATCTTATTGACAGGACATGGACACGTGGGTACATATTAGCCAGCATTTGCCTGCACGGTGGGCTTCACATTCCTTGGAGCCCATGTCCGGTGGGTGGTGGCTTCATGGCTGGTGCGAGCAAACACCTAGTAAATGGGCAGGTGGGCTACCTTCTCATTTGTTAACACCAAATAACCCACTGACATTCCCCCTGCCCTCCCTTACCTCCTTCCTTTCTCTAAATTACTTGTCATCAGATGCTCTGGACTTTTCTAGACCTGAAATGGGTACGAAATTTCGTACCCGCAAATATTACCCACAGTTTCAGGTACTGCCTTTGGTACCTGGAAACCTGAGAAATTGGGTACTTCCAGTACCGATTTTTTAATTTACCTTGTGAACCACTGTGCTATGCCAATCAATACAGCAAGTTGGAAAACAAAAAAAATCTGCACAAAAATAATGTTTAAAGTTACCAGAAGTAGTTTCCCAGGACCAGAAGTTGACTTTCCAGGACCGGAAAGTTGATTTTCTGGGACGGAAAACCCATAAATAAGTATTTTAAGAAGAAAAATTGAAAAGTTACAAAAATGGAACTGGAAGTAATTTTTTAGCACTGGAAGTTGCCGCAAAGTTGTCAGAACTTGATGGAAACCCGATAAATCGATGTTGGGAGTTGATATATTGACATAAATGACAAAAAATCAGTACTGGAAGTCGACAGTTTGTGAAATTGGGTACCTAATATGATACAAAGAAATCACCACCTTCTTCCTTCAGTTTTGTTGTAGAATTTTAACCCAGGGTCCTGCAAGTGCCAGGAAGTAGCCAGGACCTCAGCTACCAATCCTACGTATGATTTTAAGAAAGCACATTTGCTAATTTAGTTGATCCTGAACCAGTTTTATTTGGACTTTATTATGATTTCAGCTTTTCTCTCTCCAGATTTCCACAAGTCCACATTTAGCATTTGCTATTCCTTAACCACCATATCCTGTGCCCCCTTTATATTCTTTTAATTATCATGACAGCTTTTACAATTTCTTGGAAGAATCACAAATCACAAATGTTAAAAATGAACTCTCTTTGTATTTTAATGTTTCAGCTCCATTACCGACAACATTCTCTATGTTGCAGCAAATATATTTCTAACTAGATACTCTGGCATCCCGCAGAGTGGAAGTGTTGCAGCTGTTCTCTGTTGGTTTAAGCAGTCAGAGTTACAATACTCACCACATTAACACCCATTACAGATTTGTGATGGGCAATTGAGCACAACTAGTGCATATGTATTTAGGGAAATGCATTTATTGCAAGACTTGGAAGTCTTCAAAACATAACAAAAAGTGTTAATAGCTTTGACTCTGAAAACCATTAAACTGTTTTAAAAAAGGTGAACTGGAGAGAAGGTCAGAAGTTCCCTGTGTGATTAAGCTTTTCAGGTTGAAAGTGTCAACATTCAGTGAATTTCCATTAACAAAATATGTATGTTCAGGTTGATGGTCATAAGGTGAGCCTCGCTGAACAGACACAAGGTTCAAAAGACTCCTCCTCTTCCCTCCCCCCGCCCACTCACCCCCCTGAGATTTTTGCTTTTGTTTACTGGTGGTTGTGTTTCAGAGTCAAACATAACATAGTTCAGACTTAGTGGTTGTAATTTCCTCTCTTACAGTAAATGACAGGTAAAGTTAAAACCAACAGCTTAGCAAAAGAGCGAGCTCCCTCGGGGTGGATTGATTTAAATCACCAATTTAAAGCCAATTTGCACTTGCATACAAAACCCCTTGATTTAAATCTCTGAACCAAGTTTTGCATTCATGAGAAGGTGGAGCCAGTGTAATCCATTAGACGGCTTGCTGAATCTCAGTGCCAACACCAGAGCAGTAGAGAAGGCCAGAGGAACATATGGTAAAGGAATGTCACCATACTTCACAAGGTTTGGCCAAGACTTGATTATAGGGGTTCATCTCTCCTTAAAACTCACCTCTTTCGCTCTGCTCTGTCTGACTCTTTATCCTGCTGAGCCACTATTTCCTATACCTATGGTCTGTTTACCCTTATTCTTGCCACATGGACCTGCCTGCTGTTATTCTCATCGTAACAAAGCCAAGTACGTGCACTTGAGACCTCGCATCTTCATGAATGTTAGACCCCTTGTCTCTCCCTCTGTTCCCCTTCCTATGTCTCTCCCCCAGCTCCTGTCTCTCAGATTGTAAGCCCTAGGGGCAGGGACCGTGTCTATTTTATTACTTTGTAAAGTGCCAGGTACACTGCTGGCGCTATATAAATGTTTGTTAATAATAATACTACTAATAATAATTTCAACACATGGCATGGAATTCTCATCTTCTCCAAAAACAAGAAATGCAGAGGTGTTGTAATGATCAAACTGCAGAACAAGACATTTCCCCAAACTTACTCTGGGTGTAGGGAACAGGGAAGACTATGGAATGTATGGGATCATATAGGGGATGGGAGGAATAGGGGTTGTTGGAGGGAAGCTGGGTCATTCTAAGGCATGTAATGGGGGAGGTGAAGGGAGTATGGTGTTTTTATGTGTCACTTATGTATGTGTATTTCTTTTTTTTTTTAAATTATGTTGTGAGCTACCCTGAGTGCGCAATGATAAGGCAGAATATAAATTAACAACAATTAAAGTGCCCCATCATCACTGTTGAGACATAAGAAACACGTCACCCCATTGTAAAGATTGATCTTATTCCTGAACCACAACTGGCACATAGACCTATGGTCACTGCTGAACCTATAGACAAGTCACTACAAACTGCAACCCCCCTGGACCACCTACATCCAATACAGTGCCCCTTCTAGCAGCTACAGTCAATGTTGCACCCGTGTCAGCTACCAAACACTGTCCCAAGTCTGTACCATCACTACCCTAGTGGGTTGCTGCTCTGGTGCCAGGACCATCAAAAGTGCAGCATTTACAGCACTGTGATGAGCAAGAACGCTGGGATTTGCTACCTTCTGTGGAAAGAAAAGAAACCTGGTAAGTCTCTGTCACCAGCACCACAATGACCATGATTTTAAAGGGATCACTGCAGGCAAGGCAGAGAAAGGTCATGCGGGTGAACCCACCACCAGTGCACCAAGGATCTCTGGCAGGCATAACACAAAGTCAAGGATGCCTTTAGGAGGCTTGGAGTCAAGATCAGAACCAGGAATGTCTGTCCTGGGCCTACTCAGATTTGTTGGCACAGAATCTTACTGTGGAGGCATACAGAGAGTCAAGGATGGGCTGTAAGAATGCAAACAGACCAGACGGACAGTAAGGCCAATGAGGGTGCTGCAGATTCAGAGGCAGACAGTTCCCAACATTTGTTGAATGGGACCCGATCATTCCACATAAGAGCAGTATAAATGGTAAGTTTAGGTACATGTTGAGTGGCTGTGTCTTTATTGGGTGGCCTTCAGCAAGTCACATTCTCTCATACTGTCAAAGAGTTGTGGCCAAACACTTAGCTATCTTAGATCACTGGATAAATTTCTTCCTTCAGGCCATTTCCCCCAGACTTCTGGGTCTGTGAGAACTGCTTGGAAATGCAGTTTCTGAGACTGCATTTCTCCCAGACTTCTGAGTCTGTGAGAAACAAACTCTCTTGTGCCTATGTGGGGGTGTGAGACATTTACACCCGCTACTGGAAGTCGGCCAGGCGCCATTAGAAATGGCACGCGGTGGGGAACTTGTGCATGCTTTGAGATCCAGACTTGTAAAACCTCAATATTGTGGCTTTACAAGTCTAGATCTCCAAGCATCCACGAGTTCTGCTACCCCAAGATTCTCCCAGGAATTAGCTCCACCAGGGGTAAGGGACCTCTACAGGAAAACTTAAGTTTCCTCACCAAAATGTCACTATAGGCAGTTATTATGACTAAATACTACGATTTATTGTCCTGCCAAACTGGCTTACACACTACTATAAAAGCACTAAGAAAATACTACAGAAGCACAGAATATATCTCACCACACAGATACAGACAGGTCAGTTGTCCTGGATTCTGGAGTCCTGCTGGGGAAAATAAGATGTAGGCTTGCTGCTATGCTGGAGGCCAAAGACTGAGCTGAAAATAATTGTTCCTTGGTAGAGTAAAATAAATTATGTCCCAACTGGAAACAAATGGATTAAAATAAAAATAAGCAAAAAGGAAAAAGAAAAGTAACAGCTTTAAAAATAGCTTTTAAAAAGGTGCAAAACAAGAAAAGTGAATGAAATGTCTTTTGCTATAGTAAAATGGAGTAATAGCTTTTAAAATGTCTTTAAAATGTGGAAAAATAAGCAGCAAGAATAACTTTTAAAAAAATGAAAACTAATAAAAAGAGAAATGTCTTTTGCTAGGGCAAATAAGAGGTGGTAGCCTTAAAAATAGCTTTTAAAAATAAAATAAAAAAAGAATGAGAATAATGAACAAAAATAACTTTAAAATAAAAATGAGAAAATGAATGAAATACCTTTAAAAGGTGTCAAAGAGAGAGAAGTATTAGCTTAAAATAGTTTTAAGATAAAATGACAAAAATATTGTCATGAAATAGCTTAAAATGAAATTGAATTAAATAGCTTTAAAAGGTGTGAAAGAGAGAGAATTATTAGACTGTGGCACCCGCTGTTTCCAATGGCGCCTGGTCGACTTCCAGTAGCAGAGGTGAACGTCTAACCCCCGCCATGCACGCGAGTTTGTTCCTCCTGGACTCAGAAGTCCAGGAGAAATGCGGTCTCATCTAAAAATGCCCTCAACCTTGTTCCTGGTGGACTGATGGATGGAACACACACATGCATGCATGCATGAGAGGAGGTACTGAAACAAAGCATTAGAATGTCTTCTTTGTTTTGAAGGAGAAAGAAATAATTTTACCATTTACATATTGAATAAAAATATGAGTGACAAAGATGGACAGTTCATTAACACATTAAAGGAGTGTGCAAGGTTATGCTGATGCTAAACACTGTAGCCCTGAAGACAGAAAACAAAATAAAATGTATTTTCTGAAATATGCTGATAAAAGATCAAGTTTTGCTAATGAGGTTTCTACATGATTAGGAGCAGATGCTCATCATCTGTAGAAAGAAAAAGACCTTTGGGACTAAGACAAAATAGAAAAAAAATTGCATATTTATTGTCACCCTTCTTTCTGTCCTAAGTAGTGACTTGAATATGAAGGCTTTGCAGTGAAGAGTTATAAATAATGAAGCAAGGATATAGAGAATTTTTCATAAAAATCCAAGAGGTGTCATAAATAGATGTTAACCTTATACTTATAAGGGGGGATATGACAGAAGTTTATAAAATCATGAGTGGTGCTGAAAATGGAAATAGGGAATTGTTGTTTGCCCTTTCTTACAATAAAAGAGCAAGGGGAAACTCTACAAAGATAAATGGCAGCAGATTTAAAACAAATAAAAAGGAAATACTTTTTCACTCAGCAGACAGTTGTGGAACTCATTTCCACAGGAGTCAGTAAAACCCAGCATCATAGGGTATTTTCAGACTTACGGGCCTCCGTTTTGACACGGTGAACCACCCATCGTGGCGGAGAGCCCGTAACGTCTGAAGGGGGTCATGCCAGATGCTCACCACAGTGAACACCCGGCGGGAATCCCTGAACCACAGTTCCGGAGGTGAGGCTGGCCTCAACCCCGGAACTGTGGTTACTCTGATCATGGCCAGGAATTGGCGGCTGGTAAAGTCTGTTATTGCTGCCGCTTCCCAGCCGTGGTCCCGCCCATGGGCCGGGATCGGGTGCAGCAGCCGGATTGGCTGCTGCGCCCACCTGCCCGTCTCCTGGAGGGCGGGTGGCCCAGGGAGCGTGGGGGGGCGGGACTGTGCGGCTGCATCTTGCGCCCCTCCAGCCCCGCCCCCTCCCCAAGCGAAATCAGGCTGGCATGTCTGTTGCCTGGCCGGCCTGATTTCGCTCGGGGGTGTAGACATGACCACGGGCCGTGTCAAAACGGAGGCCCGTCACGTCTGAAAATACCCATATACTAACTTTAAATGGAAACTAGATAACGAGGATAGAGTCAGAAATGCTTACTAATTGCAGCTTAAACCCCTGGTTTCCGATAGTTGGGAATGGTTAGCAGATTGGTCACACCTCCATGACCTGTACTTTTTCTTCTCTCAAGCTACTGTAGCAAGCTGGGCACAGTCAGAGACAGGACGCTGGGCTCGATAGACCATGGGCCTGAACCAGTATGTCACTTCTTATGTACTAGGGTAATGCCTCAGGAACAGCTGCATTATTCTCACCACTGAGTTTGGTTTTGTAAAAGAACAATAATAATAAATTTCACTACAACAATCAAAGGAGAATGCCCTTTATCTTCCTTGCAGTAGCAAATTGTTTTCAATTTGTATTTTATTTTTGAGTTTATTTGCTTAGCTAGGCCATTGGAACACTAATAAATTAATACAAATAACTTAACAATCAAATAAGGTTATAAAAGAAATCCAAGAATACAGAACAGGACAGTCAAACCGCTGCCAGACCAGATCTAATCTTAAGAGCAGCAGTTAGAAACCTGGCAACCTGAGTAGTTATATATAAATCCTTTCTCTACAGAAGTGATGTCAAAGTAGTAGATTGGGAACAAGGGGGCATGGTTAAGATAACTGAGGACAAGATGAGGCTCCACATAAATCCTACAATCAAATATTGTATTTATTTGATTCACAATTTTCTCAATTGTTCGCCTATCACAAATACAGATTCGGTACACATAAGAAACTTCCATCACTCTCCCTTCCATGATTGCAGGTGGTACTAAACTAAGACACAGGGTAAATGCCCTCCTATATTTCAGGGTAGTAAAAAAACCTAAATAGGGGGCATCAGATGGATCTAGCACCAACCAGGGGTAAATTGGCAAAATCTTCTGGAAATTAACTGCTGCTATCAAGGATTGTTTCTCTTGATCAGCTATTTGTTGTCGAATTTGGAAAGCAGTCGCAGAAAAAGGAAGTGTAAGTAATAAGTATATAACCTCTAGATAAACCAAAGAAAAATAGAAAATTGTCAATGCCAACCACCCAAGGACCATCAACAGACATCCTTTAGTAGCGCCCTAAAACGGAAACTATAATGAGGGGAATGGGAAGCAAAGAGTCAGTACTTCAAAATAGCTAGTTTGAAAATTGAAGCAAGGCCAACTTCAGCTCTTAAAGAGGGCCACTGGGGTGCCTCTAGGAACACCCAACACTGCTTTAAGGAAATCATTCTCAGGCTTCTCTAGTCTGTGTACCAATGACACACACCCAAACCTGGGAGCCAGAGGACAACTGTGGGATGACATTTTGCTCTGAATTTTTTTACAGCTGGGATGTAAAGTTTGCCACTCCTAGAATGGTAAAAACTTCATATATTCTTAATTGTTGAATAAATAGTCTTAGAAATAGAGTGAAAATGGGGCAGTAAGGAGTGGGACTGGGCGAATACAACACCCAAATATTTATATTCCTTAACTTGTTCAATAAGGTGGCCATTCATAAACCATCTGTGATAGGCGGGCCTTCTCCCAAAGACCATCGCTATAGTTTCTGAGTAATTTATTTCCAGTTCCTCAGCTCTGCAAAAGTCACGAAATCTAGAAAGTAGTCACCGTATGCAAACCTCGGTTCGAGACAACAAAATTGTGTCGTTTGCATATAATAAAGCTGAGATAGGAGTTTGACCCAACGTTACCGTATGGTGCGACTGATCATTGAGAAAAGGCAAAACATTGCTAATCTAGATATTAAAGAGCAGTGGGGCCAGCAAACAGCCCTACCTTACACCTATGACCCTGGGAAAAGGGAACTGGATGAGACAGTTGGCACTGATCACCAACCCAAACATGAAGAAACACCCCCTGGTGGATAGTTACTACTAAATACAGTAGCCTGCAGTCAGTGTTTGTGTTAGGCAATTTCCACCATAATCTATCATGATTTATAGAATCAAAAGTGGCTTTAAGATCCACAAAGGTAACAATGAGGGTGGGCTTCTTCCGGGAGCATGCTTGGCAATGAACTGGATGAGTAGGAAAATATGATTTATTGTTGTTAGACCCTTTCTAAATCTGGCCTGTTCCATTCCTTGCAATAGAATTAATTAATTTACCCTGCCACCATTCAAGGAAAACTGCAATTACCCCATTTATATGTATGTGGGGATCAATGAAATCACCAGAAATCTGTGTGAATTCCTTCTGTGATCCACTCAGCATCAGGAAGCAAAAACATCTTGAGACAGGCTGTAATTTATGGCACAGTGTGTGAGCAGTGGACTCCACAGTCTCCTGTACACTATTTTCTCAAATTATCAGGAGACATAACAAACATCTTGTAGAAAATGATAAGGAAAAACTGTGCCTGACCTTAGGTGAGAGGAGAATGATGACAGGGGGTGGCATTGTGCTGTACAGCAGTATGCCATTGGATCAGAATGCCACAAATATATGACAAATGCAGAGGATTAAGTACCATACAGAGTGCATAAGACGTAACAGATCATACTTTTATACTGCCCCGAGCTGCTCTTGAGCGGGAGGGGGCAGGGTATAAAAATAGTAAAATAAAATAAAATAAAATACTTGCCTCTCAAAGATCTGTCTTTTTCTTACACTTTGGCAAAACCTATATAGCTTGTCATGTAAATGAAGTATCATTGAACTGAACTAGATCAAATTACTGCAGCCTTAAGTTTGGATGGAGCAAGGTGGTGAGTGGTTAAGTGAGCGTATCAGGGAACTGGTGAAGGTGTGGCCATATATATGTTGTTAAACTAAGCTGCACTGGACCTATGCTGCTATTTTAGCCTATTGGATTAAACAGGGTCAGAAGGTCAGCTGTGCACATGCCAAAATTAAAAAGATTCCATCTATATGTGAGGTTTCCATTCTCAAACCCAAACCCAATTTATTCAAGCTTTCACTTGGGAGCCAAAATTTCAGTCATAGTCATTAACGGGCAAAGTACACACACACACTGCAGTGCACACATGCCATTTCATCTCTCAGCTGACTTTTTGTTATTCATAACAACCTTAAGTTCCTTATTAAATCTATAAATCCTCTGTGGTTCCTTCTCAGAGTTCACAAAATAATTGAGAAATAAACAGTAACAACTGCATTGGGTCATTAACAACCTTCTAACAGTATGTTAGTATCCCTTTTATACAGGGCACCAATATCCACCAAATTGCAATGAGGGTTAAGTGTTAATCACAACACAACAAATTTATTTTTCATACATGTGACTTTGTAAGGGTGATGATAAATAAATACTCTCTGAGGCTTGCAGCAATGGATGTGTGATTCTGTAGAACTTTATAACTAGTTCACAAGAAGATTTATGGGCTTGATTTTATTTTAATGCCCATTCTTCTGAGGAAAAAAAACCCCACCCTTCCCAACTGACACCGATATTAAAAAAAGTCCTGGAATAAAAAAAGAATATGACATTAGGTAAACACTTTTTGTTCCCAAAATTGCCCTACAATAAGTACTCTGTGATCACTTCAAAGCAAAAAGACTTTTGTATAATGAAATGTCAGCAGCAGTTGCCTCACATTGTCCCATTGGAATTGTTCTCAGTTTAAGAGAAAACAAGAACAGCTGTTGAGAAACTGACTTGAGAAAGGTAAGAACAACTGAAAATAAATAAATAAATAAATAGGACCTGCTGTTAAAAATTCAAGTTTTCTAGTTAGAAGGGCATTGTGTATCACAATAAAGAGTGGTAATAAAACATAGCATCTAGGCAAAATGACACTTCGGTGGAGGATCTACATTTCACATATCACTGTGTGTTTACTATTTGCTTATAGCTGCATCCACACTAGTGTACAACATGCAGAGGAAGACACAGTCCCAAATGTCAATACCATGGAAGTAAGTAAGTGGGATGGGAGTGAGAAGGCCACTGCTCTTCAGTTACCTCTGAAAAGGTAAACTAGGGCACCAACTTACTACACTCCTTGTACTACTCCCTAACTGGCATTGGTGCCCCATTGATGAACTCCAGATGCAACACACAGAATCTTGAATCATTCCTCTCACTACAGGAATCTAGCAATTGACCTAAGCACAGAAAAGGAGTAGAGCAAAGAGCTCAGTACTGGTCACATATGTAATGGCTATATACTGGATTTTTCTAAGTGAGAGATCTCAACCTAAGGCAGGTGTACTGTATTCTGAACCTATGGGCATAAAGTAGGGGTGTGCATGTCGTTTTCGTTATTACAATAATGATAACAAAAATTGTAATTTTCGTTATCTTTATTGCAATAACGAAAATGAAAAATAATAATAATGAAAATAGAAACAAAAATATTTTGTTTTTGAAATAAAGGGGGAAAACTATGAAATGTATTTCTGGCTATAACTTTGTTGATTCTTATTAAATTCTAATAGGAATTGGGGAGAATGTACCCCCAATGTGTACCATGATTCGAACGAATAGATAAAGGGAACTGATTTTAGAAGCATTTGAATGTTGTGATTTTAAGAAAAGCTCCATACACATGCATGGCTACAACATTTTTAACTTCCATCCAATTTGCATGAAACCTGTGAATATTATGTCCCCCCACAAGATTAACACTCCTGACAATTTTCAGAAATATTGGATAAAGGGTCCTGATGTTATAAGAAATTAACTTGAAAATACATTTCCAGCTGTAACATTTGTATATTCCATTCTATTTACAAAATAATTGGCAAGAATGTATCGCATATCTTCCCTGTCATCTCTGCTAAACTACAGGATAATTTGATAAAGGAACCCAATTTCATAAGCAATTGAAGTTGTCCCCTTGAATACCATTATTCAGATAAATAGCAGCACATGCAGTGTCAGTCAGAGGCAGGCACCTGGAATGGCAGGGGGAGAGAGGTAGGCGAACAGATTGCGGTTTGGGTTCGTCCATTCGGTTCGGCTGCGTTCAGTTCGTCCGTTCGGTTCGGCTACGTTCGGTTCGGCCGTTCGGTTAGTTTGCCGGGTTCGGCCGTTCGGTTCGGCCGTTCGGGAAATGTTATGGGTGTTTTTTTGTTTTTTATTGGGTTTTATATGGTTTTCTTTTGTTTTTTATTTGTTTTTTTTGTTTTTATATGGGGTTTTTAAATTTATTTTTAAAATCTAATATTATGTATATCTATCTACACTAAATCTAACTGCTATTAACTATTCTAAATGCTATGAACTAAATGGATTATCTAATAAGTACACAGGCCTACTCCTACAAACACTAAAACTAAATCACTAAC
>QEPC01015764.1:828834-860967 GCA_003113815.1 Sphenodon punctatus | reverse complement strand
GTTCGGGTTCGGGTTCGCGTTCGGTCGTCCGAACAGGCCGAGTTCAGGCCGAACTCCGAACTTCCGAACCGCGATCCCTAGAGAGAGGTTGTTGGAGGGAGGATGTGGCGCAACTGAAAAGACTGACAGACACATTCACTGGCCAATTACTGCATGTTTCTAGCTTTACAGGACCAACTGGTAGTGGCTTCAAGGCGGGCACAGGGAGCGGCCCTCAGGCAGGCATAGAAGGGACATAAATGGGATTTTGGGGATAGCATCCCAGAAATCAGGAGGCATAGTTTACGCATCCAGACTGGCCAATTATCTTCACAATCACATCCTGCAGCACTGTGACAGAGGACATAAGAGAATCTCTATTGACTCTTTCCTAAATAGATGCTTCTGTCTTCCAGTAACAAGCGGAGGAGAGATGCTGGGATGGTCACAGTACATAATGAGGATATTTGGTTGATATTTCTTCTGCCAAATTAGCATCACAAACCGATCTTATACAATAATGGGCATTTTTACACACCTTAAAGTTCTGGATTTTTCAATCTTCTGGGTTTACAAGTAAGTTCTGGATGCATCTTTCACACACACACTGCCCTGAGGCAGTCACAGCTGTAGGTGTGACAGGTTGCCATGGAAACCAAGTGACCACAGCTGCTTAGAGCAAGGCAGCTTACCAGAGAACTTTTTATACACAAAAGTTCTGGGAGAAGTTCTATGCAGAAGTTCAAAGAGTCAGATGTTTAAGATCTGGGTGAGTGATTTAGACACAGAAAGTTCAGGATGTAACAGCAAACATGCAAGAGAAATGTGTGTGTAAAAACACCCAGTGAAACATAAGAGAATCCCTGGCATAGGCTCCTTCTCTGCATATGTTTTGCAGGCATATACAATTGGGACCCCTTTATCACATCTTTCTGATATTTGGTAAAGATAATCAGGAAAGTGTTGTATACAACCCTGCCACATTTCATGTACACTGGTTGGACTACAACGATGTTACAGTCAGATATACATTTATATGTTAATTGCTTATACTACCAGGACCATTTATCCAATTCTTCTGAAATTTGGCATAGATAGTAAATATGGGAAGGGGTATAAAATTGGCAACTTTCATCTACATTAAATATAAGGCAAAGAAGTTACACCAAGGAATGTATATGAAGAGTTTTGAAAAAAAAAAAAATCAACTGCTTCTAAAATTGGATCCATTTATCCAATCTTTTTAGAATTTGTTACAAATAATGCCTTCCATTGATCAGCTATATATAGTAAAAACAAAAGCATTACAGCCATAAATGTTTTTTCCATTCAAACCAATGGAAAACAAAAACGAAAGCAAAAACAAAAATGACAATTTGATATTTATGAAAACGAAAATGAGAGATTTAAATAATGAAAATGAAAAAAACAAAAACGACATGGGCCCCTGGTGCACACCTCTAGTAGAGACCATGGAGAAAACTAATCATCTGTGCTCTTTATGTACATCGTTGCACAACACATTCAGCTCTACTCTGCACCCTTTTGTCCTCTCAAAACACCACGATTCCCAGTACATACGAAATAAGATATATACTAAGTGTACATGTTGAGTAGACACCAGCAGTAAAATCAGAAGAAACTAGGAACCTCATTATTCTGACATTCGTAAGGATGAGACCCACACAGCAGTTTGGTGACAAAGGCAGGAAGAGAACCCAGGAGTCCAAATTGCTTATCCCTTGCTCTAACAAGCATATAACACTGCAATCAATATTTACTCAAGATAAGAGAAGCTCCTCTCCATCTTCTCCTTAATTTAGTATTTTAGTAAGTCAAGACATTGCTTTGATTAGGATATAAGGAGATGCCTAACTTAGTCAGACCAATGGTCCATCTTAACTCAGTATTGACACAACCTGGCACTGCGGCAGGGTATTCAAATCTGGTTCTCCAGGGTCTCTGGCAAAGGCCTCACCCAGGTGTGCTACCTGAGACCTTCTAGGATTCCCAGTAGATGCCTTGCTCAGGTCTGCTACCAGAGATCCTGAATCAGAGATGCTGGGGACTAAACGTGGGGACCTTATATATGCAAAGCATGCACTCTACCACCTGAGCCATGGCCCAACCTGTGGTATAGCTTCTCTGGATGCTTTCTTATGTGATAGCCATTGCCACTGCCACAGACTTCTCTGGGCGGTGGTGGGAGCCATCACTCTGGCCGGGAGTTGACCCAGCTGCCAAACACGTTACAGTGGCTGGGGAGGGGGTGGGGAGACACACAGACGTGCATACTTCTGGCTCCGCTCCAGTGCTGCGTGGAATGGACCACTGCCTTCTCCCCCAGCTGACAGGCAGCCATGATGGTGTCATGCCCGCCGGCCGTAGAGCCCGTTGGGGGGGGGCCCTCCGGGTCCCGGGAAACTGCCGGGACACCATCCCCCCCGCTCCAGAAGAGGATGCAGTGCCACCGGCCTCAGAAGCGGCCGCAGCTGCACCTTCAATGTCCCTGCGGCAACGGGTTGCTAGGACAACCCGCCCTCACACCGGCCCTGCAGACATTCAACCACTGACCTCACGCAACGTGGGGTCAGTGCCGCAGCCAACACGATGCTCCGTGCGGCTGCAGTCACGCAAGGGGACGGAGCCTGGAGTATAACTTCTGGTGTTGTGAGGCACACAGCGCCAGTAATCAGAGTCTGAGGAGCTGGCTCCTGCGAAAGCTAAGTGTGAAGTTCTTCTTGTTGCTATAGTGTTTATGTGTTGTGTTCTTGTGCGGAGATAGATTGTATCACCCATTTTGTGTTCCTGGGACTGACTGTGTGCGTGCAAGGTGAGCGAGAGGGGTGCTAGCCCCTTCTCCTCCCTGGGGGTCCTTTCCTATTTCCTGGAGAGTGAGTGTCTTTTTCCCTCCATCTTGAGACCTGGAATCCTGCCCTGGAACCCCTCACATGCCCAGCACCTGCCTTTCCTGTCCCGTCCTTTCAGTGTGAGTGTCAGTGGTGTTAGGAATGACACCTTTTCCCCTCCAGAAGCCATAGACCACCCCCCTTGGCAGCACCCCACGAGACACAGGTCAATGGGTGCAGGGGAACAGAAGGGGGAAAAGGAAAAAGAAAGAAAATGCCCCATGCAAAACCGGTCTGTTCAGAAGGAATAAGAATGAAACAAAGGAGGCTCCTGGGTAAACAATGGAGCAGTCAAAAACAGGTGACCTCCCTCTTTTGAGATGAGCCCTCCATGGTCACCCAAAGCTCTGAGCAAGCAATAGATCGATCGTTAGGCTGATTGCTCCACGTCCGTTTAAAAATAGCCTTCTTCCCCTGTCTATAGAAACTCCCTTTTGCTCTCTAGTTCATCCTGACATGCTCCCCATTGAAATCCTCCAAAGCTTTGTTTCCCCCAGCACATCACGCAAAACCTTCTTTTTCAGTCCTAGCATTCCTAAGTGCCTCTGGGACACCTTTTATGCATGAAGTGCTTTTGAGACCCCTTGCCCCGCCTCTCAAAAACCTGTAACTGCCCTTGCCCCTGCGAGCAAATTGGGACATTCTTGAACGCAAAGTCGCAAACACAAGCAGGTTACTCTGTGCGTGCTTGCCTCAAGGATCTCTCCCAGATCATTACCCCCTTTTGGTCTGTCCAAACTTTCCCCCCCCTCCCCCTCCGAACGCCGCTGAATCTACAGGGTTACCTGTCCCTTTTCAACAGGATTGGACAGGTAATATTGCTCATTTCCCCCTTTTCTCCCTCTCGCAACGTCCACTTATACCAGAGTAACCAGACCGGGGGTTTTGCTTGTAAATTACTGTGTGTGTGTATGTCAATTGTGCTTGGTGGGAGGGTATAGAAACTTATTTGTATCATCCTAATTGACCCATAGGTGAACTGTCTATTTATTATACCTAGTCCTTTGCCAATAAATATCCTTCTTTTGTATTGGAGAATCCCCTTTCTGTGTTGGGGTGTGGGAGGGAAATTCTCCAGCCAGCTGGCAGTGCATCACGTCCTCTGACTGATCCCAGTGGACACGCCCAGTCCCTTTGAATTAATTTGGCTAATTCCCCCTAAATTTAAGAGGTCGTTTGGATATTGGGGTACCAGCCTCCAATATTCACTCATGGAGTGGGTCCTTCTCCTAACAGTGGAGTGTGGGTGTGGCGTGAGGCTATAAGCTCACAAAACAGCTTTGAGCCCTATAATGATAGGGGCCTGGTCTCGCTGAGACCTGAGGGCCACAATACTATCCTGATAGACATTATTTCCCAGGTTCCCTCCAGCAGAGCGTGGGCCTAGTTTTTGTGTGAGAGTGTGATTCCCCCCTGGGGTGTTTCCCCCCTCCCCAGTGACAGATGGTCAATGACAGCCACCATGGCGCCCAGTCATTGCTGTCACCACGGACCAAGGAAGGTAAAGCAGCAGTTCTAATATGACAGCATGCTTTGCCCCCAGTCGGGCAGCCATTCCCCAGGTGGTGTTGGCACTTAGCCTGAGCTGTGAGTTGGGGATTTCCGGCCAAGGCTAACATCTGGCGGCGGTTTCTGATGTGATGGTAGCCTGCATTTCCACACAGGTAGAAGCGTGGAAACGCGGGCTATCATCATGTCTGAAAACACCAACATAGTGTGGAGGGCTGTAATCTACAAATCTTGGAGCCATGATATTGTTAATAGTCTTGTTTTTACAAAATACTATTTTAAAAAGTAGATTAGAAAAACCAAAAATATCAGTTGCAAGTAATTAGGTTTTTATTTTGCTTCTGAAAATCTTGGCATAAATCATTCTGCTTCATTAAGGAGAAAATTGCCAGAACCCATCCCCCAGCTCTGAAGAAGAGTCTTTTTGACTAACGTACTGAGATATTTAACTCTCTCTTTTTCTCTCTCCACATAATTACTCATAGCAATTTGTATACGGAAATCAATTCAGCTAAAAATTAATTACAACAGGCCTCAATGCTTCAAACATGTATGTGAATTATTTTGAGTAAATGAATTTCACAATGCAACAAAACAGTAACAAATCAAGCTGTCAGCACCTATTCAGTCAACTGCATTCTATTTTGTTTGAGAGAAACTAACATCTGAGAAGTGAAAGATGCAGGTATCCTAGAAAGCTACAGCTAGCTAGTCAGATGGGCACTTTGAAAAATAATTTCTCATGGCTGACACACAATTCCTCCTGACATTGCTGAGGGCTAACCAGACTAAAGACACTCTAAAGGACCCTGATGATTTGCTTTCCAAATAACATGATAAGAAACTTGAATAATAAAGTATCTGCTTGACAAAGTTTCAGTTGCAATAGGTGCTGTGAAGAAAGTCAATACAGGGCAGGGCAGGAACTCATTGATCAGTCCACTTATACCAAACATATAATCAGTGAATCCTGAATCAATGTAGATATCTTGTGCACTCAAGTTCTATTGCCATGGAGATGGTTTTTAAAAAGCATGTGATTAGCTTATCTGGACTAGCTCCCATAGAACTCATCAGAACATCCTATACCACCTGGATAGGTTCTGCACCTTGCAGTATTGAGGATGCCACAATGCTTTATCATCTTTGTTTCCTAAATCCATTCAGTATGGGTGTGATGGATTCCCTCTGCTGCAGGGTCAGAGTGGATTAGGAAGAAGCATGGGTACCATTTTATACCAGCCTTCTCTGCTATAAATCCCTACCAGTGACATTTTGCCACCCAAGACTGCAGAATCCATAGAGATGTTGTGTAGAAGGGATGTAAAAACTCTACCTGCCATTCACTATGGTGAAGTGGCTTAATACCAGGCTAGTCGTTCACACAATCACTATTCCGGTATTATTTCATGCTGAATTAGATAAATCTTTGAAAATAATGTTGAACAATGCTGGCATAAAACCAGGGGTTAAAAACTAGGAAGCAGAAGTGATTGAAGCCATCATGGAAATTCACACGATCAACTACAATCCAGCGTTAGAGGAGTTAATGCCAGCATTAGGATCATGTAAAAACAGCCATGGTGCTGAGCACCCTCACATGCTGAAGAGTATATTCTACAGGACTGAGTGCTAGTCAAAGACAGAAAACCTCTGGACAAACAAATCTGTGTACAAGAAAAACAGATTTCTTTTCTATTAACTCTAAATCACAGGAAACTATGGATACAGCATATATCCCTCCACTAAGCAGCTTCTAAGACATATGGAGCCCAACTTTCAAAAGAGCTCAGCCTTCACAACTGCCTGAATGTTCAAAAAAAAGCTCACCATCTTTTATGCCATGTGATTCAGAATATTTGGCTATGGGCAACACAAAGGGGGCTGTTGGGTGCTAAATGCTTTTGAAAAACCTGAGTATTATTCTGGTAACAAGATGGTACGGAGCTCTTCTGAAAATCTGGTGCAGGTTTTGGAGGCTGAGCCCTTGAGAATCTGGCCCATGTGGGATCAAACAGGGTATTATAATAAACAAAAAGGGTAATTATTAGGGGTGGGACACCAGGGCAATTACTAGCTACCGGATTTACCGGTTTTCAAAAAACCGGATTCCTGGATTAAATCCGGTATACCGGTACCAGATTTATTCCATTGATTTCAATGGGGAACTGTCCCCATTGAAACAATGGAATAAAAAAAAAATTCCTCCGCCCTCCCCCTCCCAGACTGTGTGGGTGGAAGGGGGAGCACCCCCCACCTACCCTGCCCAGCCTGGATTTTTTTTTAAAATTTTTTTTCTCTAAGTCCCTGCTAGTGCGGGGTCCGGGCTGCCACCGGCAACCCAGAGCCTGCACCAGCAGGGACTAGGGTGATCCCTGGGGTGGGGGGTGGTTTAACACACACCCCACCCCAGGGATCACCCTACCTCCCCCACCCAGGGATCGCCTACCTTCACTCTCCGGGCGGCAGCGGTGGTCCGGCTCTGGCGGCTTCAGCGCTGGCTGTGGCTGCCGGCTTCAGCGCTACTAGGCCTTCCGGTGAAACCCGGAAATTCACCAGAAGGCCTAGTAGCGCTGAAGCCGGCAGCCACAGCCAGCGCTGAAGCCGCCAGAGCCGGACCACCGCTGCCGCCCGGAGAGTGAAGGTAGGCGATCCCTGGGTGGGGGAGGTAGGGTGATCCCTGGGGTGGGGTGTGTGTTAAACCACCCCCCACCCCAGGGATCACCCTAGTCCCTGCTTTTTGTTTGTTTTTTTACATTGCAGCCATTCATTTGAATGGCCACAATGTAAAAAAATCCAGTAGGGTGAATCCAGTAATTTACCCGGATTACCGGGTTTAATCCGATACTGCCGGTACACCCAATACCGGCATTATCGGATACCAGTAAATCTGGTAGTCCCACCCCTAGTAATTATCGGTGGCCATCTAAGTAGCTAAGTAGCTAAGTAGCTAATTTCAGCTCCGTACAATAACTGAGAGAGAATTCTGACTTTGAAAATATCAATGACCTGCTCGATTGACGCCGCTGGGGAAGAGCGATGCAGACGGAGAACACTAGCCAACGTCTGCATTGTTTTTGCCCTTAACATCTCATTATTGGCCCGCCAGGATTGGGAAGATGCAAAAACAAGGCCAAGATAGGTATAACGTGATGCCAATGTTAATTCCTGTGTCCCCTGCTTCCAACGAAAATTTGGGCGGGTAGTTCCGAAACACATGCTGGATTTGCTGAGGTTAACAGAGAGTAACTTCTCCTGGCAGAAACAGTCAACAGCATCCAAAGATCTTTGAAGGTCCTGTTTGGTTTGGGAAATTAGAACAACATCATCCGCATATAAAAGGATCGATAGTGGTCTATCTTCAATAACGGGCGGTTTGTGATTTGTGGCATCTACCAATCAAACTAGATCATTGATAAAAAGGTTGAAAAGAGCCAGTCAATAGGCATACTTGTGTTACACCTAATTGTAAAGGGAAAAAATCAGTAATACTTCCATTAGGACCAGTCCTAACAGCTGCTCTGGTATTTTCGTGCAATTTAACCATCACCTCAAGTAAATGAGGATTGATACCCATCTTCACCAGCTTGTCCCACAGAATCCTTCTTGGGACAGAGTTGAAGGCCTTAGATAGATCAATAAATGCAAGGTACAGTTTCCCTCTTCTTACATGAACATATTTATCTATAATATGGGCTAAGACAAAACAATTATCGATCGTCGATCTGCCCTGTCAAAAGCCGGACTGTTCTTCTGCCAAGAGAGCTTGCGCAGAAATCCATTTTTCTAGAGCTAGCAGAAGACCATGAGTATACAATTTGCTAGTAATGGGTAACAAGCTAATGGGCCTGTAGCAGGGCAGATCCCTTGGGTTACCCCTTTTGAAAATGGGGATGATCACTGCTAAAGTCCAAATCCAAGGGATATTTTTAGTCTGATTAATGGCAGTAAAATAAGATGCAAGAACTGATGACCACCAGGCAGCATTTTCCTTAAATAGTTCGGGAGGGATACCATCTAGACCTGCAGCCTTGCCAGCTTTTAATCTGCCAATACTTTCATAAACTTCCCTCGCTTCCACAGGTTGAAAGGGATGGGAGACCAATTCATTGGCAGAATCATAGAAGGCCGCACAGTCAATGGGGGTACAATTTGCATTGGAGGAGTCATGGAATAATCCTGAATAGAAAGCTGTCCACTGGTCCTCCTAACACAAGAGGGGTCAGAGGACCTGCCCCTATGCTGCCAATTTCGAATGAGTCTCCAGAAACCGGCAGAGTCCTGCAATCTCGCTGCAATCTGGAGATCTGCCCAGAGTTGGGATGCTTTGGCAGTTCTCTTGAACCGTATCAGTTTCTGGTACTCTCTTCTTTTCAAAATGAATTGGTCCCAATCTGTTCTCAGATGGAACCTATTCCAAGTTTTTCTGATCTTGGTCAATTCGCTCTTAGCTTGTCTACAGTCATAATCATACCAGCTGCTGTTAGCCTTTTTCCCCATAGAAATGCGGGGAGGGCCTTGTCTGGTAATATGTGGTGTTATAGAATCTATTATAAGGGTGAATAAACTGAGAACATCAGAAGGACAAGTTGTCTTAAGAATTGCCTCTCGGAGCGTAAGCAAACTGCCTGTGTTAAGCAAATGAGACACTTTAAGTGAGACCCGTGAGTCCCACTTGATAGGCAATACCAAATAGGATGATGTCTGGCTGCAAGGGCAGGACATTAAAGGAGCCGGGGATAATGCTATTTTAATACAGAGAGGGAGATGGTCACTCCCAGGTCTCTGCAGTACCTCAAGATCCATTACAGTATCAAAATTGTCTGGAGATATAAAAAAATAGTCAATGACACTAACTCCTATGATAGACTCATAGGTATAATCACCGTCAAAGTCAGACGGGGTTCTCCCGTTAGCGACTATTAGTCCTGTACTGACTAACAGTTGCAATAGTCTAGTGCCATTCTTATTAATAATCTGATCTTTTGAGACACGTGGGGGGATTTTCAGGGATGACTGCAGATAGTCATCAACAATAACTGGGTCTTGAATGCCTACCCTAGCATTAAAATCCCCTACTACAATAAGCTTGTCCTCATAATGGGTCTGGCACAACATCTCAATCAGAGTCTCCAGCTGGTCCCAAACAGTGGCTGGATAATAATGTGAGGAATCAGGGGGGATATATATGTTTAATATAAGAAAATTCCCCAAACCTGATCCTTTGATTTCCAGCACAAGGCAGTTTGGCATGGTAACTGGGATCAGTTTGCAGTCCACTTTCAGTCTGGTGGAAATAAGTGTCGCCACTCCAATGGAAAATCGGCCTCTTTCCCCCTCTTTCATTCCTGGGACTGAAAGAATCTGAAAGCTCGAAATCGATAAGGCATCGCCTTCAGCTTTGGAGAGTCAAGTCTCCTGTAAGCAGATAATTTTTAAAGCTTGCAAAAATTCACACACCCTATATTTTAGCCTTAAGCCCCTCCAGATTCCACGACAAACAGCTGATGGCCTGTGCTTGAGCTAGTCAGGCCAATGAAGAGCTTGTTATTGGGGCCAAACTGGATTTTACTAGAAAGTCAGGCATAGGAAGAGGACTTTCCCCAAGGTTACCATTTGCTCCATGGAGTTCTGTTTTTCCCTTGGAAGTATATCTAAAAATTACCGTTTGATCCAATAAGGAAAGCTCTGAGCAATCACCATCCTCCCCTCAGGAACGCTCATCACGATCACCCTCCACCACTGAAATTTGCTCTGAAATTGGTGAATGGTCAGTTAGCAGATTGACATGGCTATTATTTTCCTCAAGAGATGAGGACTCGATGGCACCCGTGGTATCTATTATTTCCCAGTGCCTGGAAGAAGGGGGGCCAACAGAGGCCCGACCGGGGGAAATTATTAGCGGCAATCCTGGTCACAAAAGCTACCAAAAATGGCCCTGGCCAGAGTATTTTCAATTCTCTGGATGAAAATGCAAGAGGCCTTTAGCTTCTTCCGTGCATCCCATAAACCAGACACTATCGTCATATGGTTAAATTCTAGTTCCCACCTCTGAAACCGACCCCTATCTATAAGTGACTTGCAGTTCACTAATTCGGAGGAATGGAAGGCGACATCCATCACTGAATGAAAAAACTTAACCAGGATAAGTTCATCTAATACTTTCCTTTTGAGGAAGGGAAACTTCTTTTTCTTGTTAAAATGGCAGATTATGGCCAGCGCCCAATGGTCGTTGGTCTCCTGAGGCCAGACCTTAAGACCTACAGGAGGCCGAAGTTCGCTATAATCAGCCACATGCGCCTCACTGGTCTCAACAATTCCTAATGGGTCCTTGTGGGAATTTTGGGCAGATAAGGCTGATGAAAAATGCGGATCTATTAGATGACCCCTAGAATTATTAACTGACGTAGGGAATTGCTGGCGGGGAAAAAGTGGTGGGGGTAGAGGAAAACTCAGCATTAACTTGCTGGTTCCTAATGAATGTAGTTTCAGACGTTTGCGTGGCTTAATCGACTTTATGACTAATAAAAGATTCGTCCTTTTTAAATTTAGTAAACACATTATTAAATTCGAGTCAAAGCCCACCAACCAAAACTTTCATGGAAAATAAAAGTCTAATTTCTCCTCCATTTCCTTAAATTTGGTATTGAGGTCTAAGTCGAACCTTATGCCAAAATCCTCAAATTTCCAACATAGTGAAGTACAAAAAGCCTCTATATTCCTTAATTTAATGTCCCACTCAGGGTCCTTCTCTGATTGCAATACTCTATGGGGCGAGGGTTCAAAACTCTGCTGCCAGGATCATCCACCTAGCCCGTCGCTTTGACCATATGCAGCATCTCCTCTCCTCTCTCCACTGGCTCCTTCTTCATGACCATATTCTGCACAAGCGCCTTGTCCTCACTTACAAAGCCCTTCACAACCTTGCTCCCCCCTACCTCTCTGCCCTGATCTCCCTCTGAATCCATGTTCGAGCACTCCGCTCCTCTTCCATCCCCTCCCTCATCCTCCCACGCCTCCCAGGCTCCCCCAACCGCCTTTGTCCCTTCTCTCTCGCTGCCCCGCATGCCTGGAACTCCCTCCTTGCCCTCGTTCACCTTGCCCCCACCCTCCACACCTTCAAAACCCACCTCTTCCGCTCCACCCTTCCTAACTCCTGCTAATCATCCCCACCCAGGATTATCCCCCACCTGTTATATGTAAACTCCCAATTTACCGTAACCAAGCCAAGAAAGTGTACCTGAGTTCTCGCATCCTCATGAATGTCTCTTTCCTTGTCTCTCCCTCTGTTCCCCCTTCCCTGTCTCCCCTCCCCCTGTCTTTAGATTGTAAGCTCTCAGGCAGGGACCGTGTCTATCTTATTTTTTTTTAAAGCGCTAGGTACATCACTGGCGCTATATAAATGCTAATGCTAATGCTAATAATGATAATATCCCTTTTTGAATAATTCCCAAGATTCTGTTTTCTTTTTTGATGGCCCCCACACACGGAGCTGAGAATTTCAATGTATTGTGCACAATGATTACAAGGCTGCCTGTTCACCCAGGCCGCTTTCACATGAGTTTTTTTTTATAGCACTAGTACTCTTCTAGTGTAATTTTTTGGTCACTTGAGTAAATTAGAGGGACCCCTTCATAGATATGGAATTTCGCACCACTCACCCGACAGTGATGTCAGCAAATTGGCTATTGTAATCATTTGTCCATTTTCACACAGGCAGGAAACTTTGTCACTGCTTCAGCGCGATCACAAACCAACTTATCCCTGCTACATCTATCCCTGCGTATCTTACCCTCCGCAGCAGCTTCACTTTCAAGCTATGGCAGTTGCATTTCCTGTTTGACGACTGCTGTGAGAGAGGAGGGAGGCAATCACAGAAGACTGACCATGGATGCCACTAACTCGTGCGGAAATAAAATTAGCGCAAAAAAACTTCTCGTCTGAAAACGACCCCAGTCATTAACTCCAGGAAGCACTAGGAATAAAAACAAGCATTTGCTTGAGGTCTTAGACTAGAGTTCTGAATATGATTTTGGTAGACTTATAATGGCTAGAGGTGCTATTGTCGTCACCTAAAATTCCAGGGATGTTTCTCGATTGATCCACTTTCAAAGCTCTAACACTGTAGAAAGCTAAAAAACCAGCATGTTCAAACTTGAAATTATAGTTACTAGCTCAGGGCCAGATCCAGAATATTGCAAACTGTGCAATCACACAGAGCCCTGTGTACTGAGAGAGGGAATCGAAACAGTAAGTATGGGTTCAGTAATCAGTTTCGTATAACTGAACCAGTTCAAACCGATTCACATAGAAAAATATCACATTATGATGAAACTGATTTGCAAAATGGGGTGGGACATGTTAACGGCTCTAAATTAATCAAAGTGTCAAGGGACTGCCCATAAAGTATGTCACACAATACAGGAGGAGGAGAAGGGTTAGCAAAGTTGTGACAATCTGTAACAAAGGAATGTGGGATTATTGGTTACAATGTGACATCACAACCATGTTTGCTTCTCTGGCACAATCATTTAGTATGTGCACATTTAGGTATATACAGGTATATTTACTTGCCTTCCTGTCTGTCTCTCTATCCCTCCTCCCATTTACCTTTATCTTTGCCTGTTCTGCTCCATCTTCACTCCCCGCTGTCCTCGTGTTCTGATTATTTCCTGTGCCTGTTGTTGATTTTCTTTTGCTCCCAGGTTCACCCTACTCTCTCTGCATACAAATAAGGAATACAGAGTAAAGAGGCAACCATCCAAAAGACTGCATGGACTGCCACTTTAGCCTGATTCTCTATCACCTAAGTCAGGAATCCCTAACGTTTTGGGGATGTAAATTGGTCTGTATCTGGAATCTTAAAGCCCGAGAGGATAGTGGAAAATGATAAAAGATGACAAATAGCTTACAGGTAGTTCTGGGAAGTATCATAGGATTTCTTGTTACTCAGCTGAATATTTTTTTCAACTATATTCTATGATTGAAAAATAAAAAAAAGATATTCTTATAATAATTGGGGTTCTATCTTACTGGTATTCAAAATGTGTACATGGAGTGTGTGTGCACCTTATGTATGATTCTGTAATAGAGTGACAAAATGTGAGGAGGAGGATGGGGAATTAAAAATGGCAAAACAAATACAACATACTTTGCAAACAGTGCTGAAGGTATTCATGCCCCATTCTAGGTTTAGAACATTCCACTGGCTGCCACAATCTCACTGTGATTGGAGGAATAAAAATCCTGTGGCTATATTTCCAGTCCCTCTCCTCTAACCATGAGGCCGCCTTCTCTCTTTGCAGCCTCTAAATGCTTGGGGGAAGAATTGGCAGGAACATGATCTCCAATAAGCCTTTCCACCACACACTTCTCATTGCTTGGGTTGAAGCCTCCCTTTGGCTGCACAGGCAAGGAGGAAGGCACCAGGCATCACCCGCTCATCATCTCTGACTGTCAGAGCCTGGACTGACAGAGACAGAAGCCACTTCCCTCCAAGCTGGTGGAGGCTTTCTGCACTGCCTGTGACCCTCCAGGAAACCCCAAGCTGGAACGGATATGGGGCTTTTCCCAGGTCCCAGTCTTTGTCCCTGTTTTTACTTGCATTCACGTCCATTGTGAGACTACAGCAGACTGCAGCCTTAAAGTGAGATGGCTCCTCCCTACTGGTTTCCAGTCCTTGAAGAGGGCAGAGGAGCATGGACAAACCCAGCATGTATAGAAATCCTCCCAGATGTTCTTTGTATGAGATTGTGATACTTCTACTGTGGAGCTGGCAAGGGAACAGGTTTGGAAGGAGGCAACACAGTCTAGGGCTGATGTACCACATCAGCTTTTAGTTGAACCCTTGTTCTGAACTAAGAATTTGAATTATTCCCCAACCCCACCCCCCAGTTCATTTTTGGTTTGGGCCTAACAAAGACTTCCAACAAATGGTTCAGATTGCATTCTGGTTCAAGAAAAAATAAATGCTTGTTTGAACAGGATTTTGGTTCAGGTTTGGTTCAATTCCCTGGTTGAGGGGCCCATGAATCAACCTGAAATGAAAACGTAAGTGTGAGAAAGCCCCTTGGCCAGCCCTAAAGGCAGCCACTAGGGCTCTTGTTGAGCTCTCTAGTTGGAATGGGGCAAGGGGAAAATGGCGCACTTTCTCCCCCTGCAAGCCGCTGCAGCGGGGAATGTCATGGGGCAGGTAGCCGGGTCGCGGCGGGAACAGATGGTGGCCCAGCCAGGGTTGCCCCATGATGGGGCTTCAGCCAATGGGCAGGTGCGGGTGTGGAGGCCCCTCCCCCTGCCGAACGGAGGGTGGACGTGGCCTTCCCGCCTGCTGCGCCCCCTTCCAGCTCATTCAGCGCTGATTGAGACAGAGCAAGCAGCGTCTCTTTGCCTCACCCACCTTTGTTGTAGGCCCTGATGGGGAAGGCAAAGGCAAAGAGATGCCCGAAGAGGGTCGAGACAGAGCAAGGTCCAGTGGGGGAGTCTCAGCCTCCCGCTGGTGTAATGTGGGTGCTGACATCGCGGACAGGAGCCCGGGCAGCAGCCCCCCCCAGGGCCCGTCCCCCCCCAGGGACCCCTTGACCTCAGTGATCCTAAGGACGATGCAGGACAGGCTCACAAGGTGAGAGGCCTGAATGCAGCGGATGGGGGTTTTTTGCTCGTAGGATGTTGGAAAGCTGGTCCCGTAAAACACCCAGGGTAATAGATTCCAGGGCCCCTATCACCCCCACTCTCCTAGTATGGCTCTGTCACTCTCTACCTAGGCTCTATTCTGACCTGTTCGAAGTGGCATTTTTCTCTACAGTATTCAAGGTCACCTTCTTTGGAGCATTTTGAGTGAGCGAAGTTGGGGTGGAAGCGGCCTGGGATACCATGAACTATAGCAATAGCGGATGTCCATTTAGACCAGCAGACACTTTACCTCAGGTTAAGGCGCTCCAAGACTGATCAAAGAGGGCAGGACCAAACTGTTGCGAGAGGTGCAGAATGCACCTGTGACCGGGCAGAGGCGGCGCAAGAGACAGGCCCGACCAAGAGGGGCGCAGGCGATGGGCCGCAGCCAGAAGAAGGGCCGCCAGCGATAGCCCTGGTGGCGCAAGGCAGAGGAGGTGGAAATGGCCCCATGCACAGGGGTGGGGCCACGCCAAAGGAGGGAAGGGCGCGGCCACGGCAGAGGGACGCGGGGCCCTTCAAAAGGGCAGACAACACCCCAGAAGAGGAGGAGCAGTGGAGCGAAGAAGAGGCGGCAGGAGGGCTGAGAGACAGGACGTGGAGGTACTCGGGGACCCCGGACTGGGGAGCGGAGCTGTAGGCCTGGGGCTGCCACCTGTACAGAGCCCCGAAGACAACAAGGAGGCAGGGGGGGTGAGCACTGAACTAAAAGGGGGTTGTGAGCACTGGACTAAAGGGGGTGGGAGCACTGGACTAAAGGGGGGGTGAGCACTGGACAAAGAGGGGGTCGTGAACACGGGACAAAGAGGGGTTTGTGAGCACTGAACTAAAAGGGGGTGGGTAGGATCCAGGCTTTGTGCATGTGGGGGAAGCCCATCTCGGGGTCCAGGGGACTCTACCATCGGACCCCCCTGGCTATTTCCCCAGAGAGCAAGGGGGTCGCCCCTCCCTGCCGGCCCGCCTGCGGGAACTGGCGGGGCACATCCATGTGGGGGGTGACAAGTGGCGTCCCTGGGTGGGCACAACAAAGAAGGCAGCAGGCCATGGAGGGCGGACTCGCCACTCGAAGGGGGCTAACAACCAGCATGGAAACAGAAGCCATGCTGAAGTGGCTCATGGATGCGCAAGCTGCCCAGCTGGAAACCCAGCAAGGGTTCCTCCAGCAACTGACGGCAGACCTCACCAATAACCAGGCTCGAGGGCAAGCCCAGATGGCCGAACAGATGGCTGCCCTCATGACACCCACCTTGAACGTGGTAGCAGCCGGAGGCAGCGGGGGCCCGGGGGAGATAAGGGGACCCGAAGTGCGGCTGACTAAGATGGGTCCTACGGATGATCCCGAGGCCTTTTTGAATATTTTCAAGAGAGTAGCTACAGCCGCTAAATGGCCACGGGACCAGTGGGCCCTCCTGCTGGCCCCATGTTTGTCAGGCCCCGCCCAGACGGTATACGACCGCCTGGAACCCGTCGAGGCCACCGACTTCGACCGGGTCAAAACAGCCATCCTGAAAGGGCTGGATATTTCCAAAGAGACTTACAGGAGAAGATTTAGGGGAGAGAGGTACATGCCCGGGGCTCCCCCCCAAACCCTAGACCAGCAGCTCAGGACCCATTCCTTGCTCTGGTTAAAACCCCAACAGAGAACAGCCCAAGAAATAACCAAATTAATAATGACTGAGCAATTTATACAAATATTACCACCCGGAAGCCGGGCCTGGGTAGCCCGCCACTGCCCGACCACGCTAGAAGAGGCTACCCGATTGCTTGAGAACTATGAGGCTTTCGAGGGGACGGCGGAGTCGAGGGGGTGGGAAATGGGAAAAGGGCCGGAGGATAGGACCCTGAGACCAGGAGTAGGCAGAGAATCACGCCCGAGAACCACCGGGGTAGGGAGCTGGAGAGAAGAGGGACCCCAGGGTTGGGGGAGGAATAGGCCCGGAGGAGAAGGCCAGAATGGGGGGGGGGCATAGGCTCCACTAGGACCTTTTTTTTCCCGGGGAAAGGCCCCAAAGGCCCACCCAGCAAGGGGGGGGGGGAGGACCGGGCCTGCGGGTCTGTTATCAATGTGGGAAGCCAGGGCACTTTAAGCGGGAGTGTCCCCTTATGGACTGCACCTTTGCCGAAGGGTGGTACGGGGAGGAGCGGCAAGAAAGGGCAGACCAGGGGAAGCCCCTCATCCCCGTGTGGGTGGGGGGGGGCGCCAGTACGAGGCCCTGGTAGACACCGGCTGTGGGCGAACATTGGTGAGAGAAGGGACTCCGGGATTACCGCAAGCTTCAGGCCCCGGGTGGGGATTCGCTGTATCCACGGGGAGGTATGGTTCTATCCTACGTGTCGGGTAGGCATAGGGGTGGCGGGATGGGACGGGGAGCGACAAGTAGGAGTGGTCCCAGGGTTTGCTCACTCAGTCATACTAGGACGAGACTGGGGGGCTATGACCCCTTTGCTACAGGCGGCAGATGGACTGGAAGGCGAGGAAGTCCAAGCCGGCCACGAGGACCCCGCACCCGGACGGGACAGAGGAGGGATACCAGGGCTGGTGAGACCCTTTAATCTTATACAAGAACAGCGTAATGACCGCACCCTGAAATATACATACGAGCAGGTGCAGGTGGTGAATGGGAAGCCCCAGGAGCCCGGGGCCACCCTCACCTACCCCCATTTCGAGCTAGCGGGGGATCGGTTGTACCGGGTCCAGAAGGAAGGGGTCAAGGGGGAGGTATGGCAACTATTGGCCCCCCGGGGTGTGCACGGGGAATTGTTGAGGGTCGCCCATGAGCTACCCTGTGGGGGGCATCTGGGCGAGGAGAAAACCCTGGACTGACTGACCGCCCAGTTCTACTGGCCGGGTAGTCGAGCCTCGGTAAAGCACTACTGCGCTTCCTGCCCGGAGTGTCAATTGATCACCAGAAGGAAGGTGGCCCCTGCCCCCCTTATCCCATTACCCCTCGTGGGCACCCCATTCGAGAGAATGGGAATGGACATAGTGGGGCCCATCAAGCGGTCCGCTGAAGGGTACTGGTATATCTTGGTAACCGGAAATTACGCCACCCGGTACCCCGAGGCTGTCCCAGTCCGGTCCATTAAAGCTCCGGTGATTGCAAGGGAGCTATTAAAAATATTTGCACGCACGGGCTTCCCCCATACATTGCTAACGGATCAGGGCACCAACTTCATGGGGAAGTTGATGAGACAACTGTGTCAGCTGTTACGGATACACCATATCCGCACATCCGTCTATCACCCTCAGACAGACGGGCTTGTGGAGCGGTTCAATCAGACGTTGAAGGCCATGCTCCGCAAGTTCGTCCGAGAGGAGCCAAAGGGGTGGGCCGCCTTACTTCCCGCTCTCCTGTTTGCGTACCGGGAGGTGCCCCAGGTCTCCCTGGGGTTCTCACCCTTCAAGCTCCTCTATGGGTGGCAACCCCGAGGGCTCTTAGACCTGATAAAGGAGGGATGGGAGGAGACGGGCAGCGATCAGGACAACGTTATAGAATATGTTACCCGATTAAGAGAGAGATTGGAAAGGGTGGGGGCCTGGGCCAAGCAGAACAGCTTAGAGGCCCAGCAAAAACAGAAGGAGAGATTTGATAGGCAGGCGAGAAGTAGGCAATTGCAGTGCGGCCAAAGGGTCTTAGTACTACTACCCTCGTCGGAGTCAAAGCTACTCGCCACCTGGCAGGGCCCCTACGAGGTGGTAGAAAAAAAGGGCCAGTAGATTACGTTGTCCGACGTCCCGGGCGTTGCCCCGAGCTCCAAACATACCACGTCAACCTCCTCAAAGAATGGCGGGACAGAGAGGGAGAAGGAGACGAGGCACTTGGGGGGGAGCTTATGCGCCCACCGGCGAGGAATCCCCCCAGCGAGGAAGTCCCGTTGGGGAAGGACTTAGAGGCGGCACAGACGGAGCAGTTAAAGGAGTTCGTGGAGGCCTATCGGCGGGTGTTCACCAGTTACCCGGGATGTATGGCTCTAGTCACAGAGCCGGGGAAAGTCGTACGGGACCCACCGCGACGGAGTCCATATCACCTACAACAGGTAATAAAGGAGGAGGTGACCAGGATGCTGGCCTTAGGGGTCATTGAGGAGTCCAATAGCCCCTGGCGTAGCCAACCGGTGTTGGTCCGAAAACCAGATGGCACCATGAGGTTCTGTATAGACTTCGTCCGGGTGAATACAAGCTCCAAGTTCGATGCCTACCCCATGCCATGGGTGGACGCCTTGTTGGAACAGTTGGTCCAAGCCCGCTACTTGTCTACACTAGACCTGACAAAGGGGTATTGGCAAATTCCCCTTACCCCCGCTGCCCGGGAGAAGACCGCCTTCGTGACCCCGAGGGGCCTCTTTCAGTTCACCAAGATGCCATTTGGCCTACACGGGGTGGCCGCAACCTTTCAGCGGCTGATGGATAGGGTCTTGGGGCCGCATCAGGGCTATGTGGCCGTGTATATTGATGACATCATCATCTTCAGCCTGACCTGGGCCGACCACCTTAGACACTTGGGGAAGGTGGCAGAGGCACTGGCACAAGCGGGCCTGATGGCCAACCCCAAGAAATGTCGGCTAGGGTTGCGGGAAGTAACCTACCTGGGCTACCACATAGGGAAGGGGCAGATACGGCCCCTGTGGGAAAAGGTGCAGGCCGTCAGGGATTGGCCTCCCCCAACCTCTAAAAGGCAGGTGCAGCAGTTCATGGGGTTGGCGGGGTATTACAGACAGCATGTCCCCCACTTCGCGACGCTAGCTACACCCCTTACAGACATAACAGGGAAGAAACAACCGAAGGAGGTAGCCTGGACGCCAGCCTTGGATGAGGCCTTCACGGCCCTGAAAAAGAGCCTCTGCGAGGCCCCTGTCCTGTACGCACCGGACTTCGGGAAACCATTCGTGTTACAAACAGATGCCTCGGATGTAGGACTGGGGGCAGTCCTATCACAAGTGATTGAGGGGGAGGAACATCCGATCGCTTACCTCAGCCGGAAGTTGGACCCACGGGAGAAGGCCTATGCGACTATAGAGAAGGAAGCCCTGGCCATTCGCTGGGCAGTGGGGGCATTGCGATACTATTTAGCCGGGGCCTCTTTCACCCTCGTGACCGACCATGCACCCTTGCAGTGGTTGGCCTCAATGAAAGACACCAATGCCCGCCTAATGCAGTGGTACTTGGCTTTACAGCCGTACCAGTTTTCAGTGGCCCATAGGGCCGGGAAGTTACATCGTAACGCTGATTTCTTCTCTCGGCAGGGTGAGTCGGCTCCTCCTTTCGCACCCCCCAAGGGACCTCTTAATGGGGGGGATGTGTGACCGGGCAGAGGCGGCGCAAGAGACAGGCCCGACCAAGCGGGGCGCAGGTGATGGGCCGCAGCCAGAAGAAGGGCCACCGGCGATAGCCCTGGCGGCGCAAGGCATAGGAGGTGGAAATGGCCCCACGCACAGGGGCGGGGCCACGCCAAAGGAGGGAAGGGCGCGGCCGCAGCAGAGGGACGCGGGGCCCTTCAAAAGGGCAGAGAACACCCCAGAAGAGGAGGAGCGGTGGAGCGAAGAAGAGGCGGCAGGAGGGCTGAGATGGGACGTGGAGGTACCTGGGGACCCCGGACTGGGGAGCGGAGCTGTAGGCCTGGGGCTACCGCCTGTACAGAGCCCCAAAGACAACAAGGAGGCAGGGGTGTGTGAGCACTGAACTAAAAGGGGGTTGTGAGCACTGGACTAAAGGGGGTGGGAGCACTGGACAAAGAGGGGGTTGTGAACACGGGACAAAGAGGGGTTTGTGAGCACTGGACTAAAAGGGGGTGGGTAGGATCCAGGCTTTGTGCCTGCGGGGGAAGCCCATCTCGGGATCTGGGGGACTCTACCATCGCACCCCCCGGGCTATTTCCCCGGAGAGCAAGGGGGTCGCCCCTCCCCACCGGCCCACCTGCAGGAACTGGCAGGGCACACCCATGGGGGGGTGACAGCACCCCAAAAAGGACAGCCCCTCCACCCCCATGGTCGGAAAGGACATGAGGGACATGAGTCATCAGACATTGGAAAAGCCTGAGCGAAACCATGGTTGAGCAACAATGTAGCCTAAGGGAAAGGTTCTTTCATGAAAAAAACAGTCCGCCCTTGGAAAAGGTGATGGAGGAGCCTCTGAGTAAATATTGGGGCAGTTAAAATAAGACCTCCTTCCTGTTTAAAGAAATTACTGGTGAATGGAATCTAGATTAGCAATGACTCCAAAGGCATGGACAATTAGAAGCACCCAATGTTTTCCCCACACAAGTTAGCATCCCCCACACCTGATCAGTGGGAATTGCCCACCAGCACCAGACTCTCCTCATGATTCTCTTCCATCCCCAGACTGATTAGAAATCTCCCCGTTTATGCCCTGATGTGTCCTTTGTCTCTGCAGCCCCAGTTTCTTTACCCTTTGCCTCTTCCCTTTTGTGTACCTAGACACACTGGCACCTCTTTCCAGTCGCACCTATTGGCATTCTTGGCCCCTCTGCCCCTGTGGGTATGTTCCTTTTCTCAAACCTAAACCCACCCAGAAAATCTCTCACATCTTCCCATCTCACCTATTGTAGTATACTTAAGCTGATCCCAAATCTTTTGTCCCAAAACTTATAACCACTCCTGGCTCCCTGTCTGAAACTGAGAAAACTTTGGAAGGAAGCACGTGCAGGTTTCTCCGTGTGTGTCTTGATCTTAAGGAGTCTCGCAGACTTTGGTCTGTCCCTCCCCTGCACCCTCGCTGGATCTGTGGGGTTGCCTGTGGGGGATCTGCAAAGAGAGGTAGTCACTGGTCCTGGTTCCCCTTCTTCAACCTCCTTTCGCTTTTAGCCTTCTCTCGCTCTCTCTCTTCCCATATTACTTTTATTTCCCCCACCGCTACTTGTGTTTCCCTCTGAAAACCACCAGCCAGACCGGAAACTGTGTTAGCCAATTGTGTGTGTGTTTTTTTTATATACCTCCCATTCCTGTTAAATAAATATTCCTTTTTATTAAGCATTTTGTCTCCCTCTTTTCCCTTTTACTATTCTTTTGGGGAGGGTACATAACCTGACTGTAGCACGCATCTGACCTCAGACTGATCTGGGAGACACGCGGGGACCCCTAGTCCAAACAATTCAGCTAATTCCCCTAAATTTAAGAGTCAGGTGGGTATTGGGGCACCAACCCCCCAATATCCACGAGTGGGAGTGGGGTCTCCTGTTAATAAAACAGTCACTCTGGCCAGAGCAGAGGCTCCTGAGTTGTGCCCCATGCAGGCCCTGGAGGAGTACTTCAAGGCACAGCCACGCATGGGGGGAGCTTTATTCTGACACGCAAACAGCGCCCTTTTGAGCAGGCACCAATTTACCACGGTGCTGCGTCAGGCCCTGAGTTTCCTGGGCCTTCCCTCTTATGAATACGGCTCGCACTTGTTTAGAATAGGAGCAGCATCACTTGCAGCTGCAGTTGGTTTGTTGGAACAGGGCATCAGAGCAGTCGGGAGGTGGTGATCGCAGGCCTTTCAAACTTATGTAAGAAGTCTCCCCCATGAATTTTGTGTTTGTCTATGCCCTCAGGTCTGACACGATAGCCCAGTAGAAGCTTAATTTGGATCACTGGTCACAGCCTAGTGCGGTGGGCTGGAAAGGCAGCTGGGCAGTCATCATGGGGATCCCAATTGGGGCTGTCATCAAAAGCTGTGATACGGTGGATGGGTCACAGCGGGATGTGATGGCACCAGCTTCTCCCTGCCCTCAGAGCCGAGGCACATGGAGCCTCCCCGGATATAGTGGTAATCCATCTGGGCGAAAATGATCTGCTGCAAAAAATGGGGATGGAACTGATTGTGGGAATAAAATCCGACCTCATAGAAGTGGAAAGAATGTTCCTGGGGGTGATCTTGGTTTGGACCGAATTAGAAGAGCGGCTGAAATGGGATAAAGCTTTGAACCAGGGGAAAGTAGATAGAACTAGGCGTAAGATCAACCGGGAGGTGGGAAAATGGATAAGGCAGAAAGGAGGTCGTACACTGTCCCATTGTGGGATTACGTACAGGAAGTCAGAGTATTTTCATCCAGATGGAGTGCATCTACCCCCAGCGGGGAATGACAGTTTTTTGCCACGTTGAAGGCCTGTTTGGTTGAAGTATTGGAAGCATGAGTTGGAGGTGGGTGGGCCCGTCCATTGTAATCAGTGGCGGCCCCTTAGTGGCAGGGGTCCAATGCTATATTGAGTTATTTGGATAAGAAATCAATAGTCTGAGTCATCTCCTTAAGAGATGAGGAGGCAATACCGGGTGCATGGCAGGGCACGGACAGCACCCAGGTTAGTTTCCTTGGGAGGGGTGCCAGGCAAAGGTGGGCAGGGACATGCACGGCCCCCAAACCGGCAGCACCTCAATTCCTTACTCCCGTCTGAAAGGACAGTCCCCTCTGGTGGTAGCGGTTAGCCAAGGCCGGAGGGGAGACGTTGGAGGTAAGAATCACGAATGGCATTGGAGGGCACATCCAAGTCATTCCATCAGTGTATGGTTATTCAGTTATGTTTTGAGCACTGGACCTGAATTGCCGTGGGCAATTACCCCCACCTGCACAATTCATGATTCCAATTTGAATAAAGAGTGCGGCCATTTAAATCCAACAAAGTTGTCCTTGTTTCATTCAGGATGCGCCGACAAGTGCTGGGGTGAAATATAGACCCACAGAGCCTCAAATACAGGGAGTCCTGGGCTATGAAGGGGCCTGTGGTGATTCAGGAGGGGGCCCCCCAACACATACGGGTAAACACATATAGTAAACTAGAAATAACAACATATGAGAACATACAGGCTCACTGGACCAGCAAAGCAGGGAACCCTGGCCCATGAAGGGGATGCTATATTTAACTTAGCATTAAAAATTAATTGCAACACCATTTCCCCCCTCCCCTTCTGAATGGAAAAATCAGGTGTGTCCTTCAAATATTCCTATGTTAGCAAGGGGCCCACACCACCATTTTGCACAGGGTTCCAACTTCCCTGGATCCAGCACTGCTGTGGCTGGAAAGAATTATAAGGCTATTATATGAAAACAGCCCCTGAGATTTACAGGCCAGTCACAGCCACAAAGGCCAGGATTTCCAAAGTGTTCAGCTCCTGTTTAGTTGGGATGCTGAGTAGGGCTGAATTGAAACAGCCCTTATGTCTCCGCAGACTTTTCCCGCATTTTCAGAAAGTCGGTCACAGTTCTGCAGTGCATTTAAGCCATGGCAGAATTCGGATCAATGTTCCAGTGGAATGATTCTGCCTCCTACTGTGCATGAGCAAAATGGTGGTAGACGTACTGCACATGTACAAAATGGCAGTGCCCTACATTGTGCTGCCATTTTACGCATGTACAGTACAGTCACCACCATTTTCGCATGTGCAGTAGGAGGAATCAATCCAATCATTCCAGCGAAATGCAGATTATTCTGGTCTGCATATCGCTGGATCACATTTGGAATGGCCGGATCTGTTGAAAATGGAATCGAAGCAGAAATTTAATGTCATCTCTAATATTGAGCTCTGGCCATAGTTGATGAAATGTGAGCTGTTGGGTGCTCAGCATTTTTAAACATCATTTCAAGTGTCAGTCAATACGTTTATTGTACTGGCCTTCGCCATGACAAAAAAAGCAAAACAATACAAACAAAACAACAATCTTATTCAATTTTCCCATCTGCATCCTTCACCATACAGGTTCAATTCATCCTAGCTAAAACACCAACATAATCATCCCATTTAATTTACAGTTCATTACCATAAATCACATTTACACTCATTTGTTCTGGGATCAATTTATAGATCTTTCAATATGTTGCATTAGCAGTTACCACTTGTGTCCTTAGCTTAGCTGCCCTAAAAGCAAAGAAAGCCACTTCATTTGTAATAACATCTCTTTTGTCACTCAAAAGTTATATAGTTTTCTGTGTTGTGGGCCACTGCGGATTAAGTTTAAACTTTTTGAGGAGTCTTTCCCTGGGGAGGGTATATATAGGACAGACAAACAAATAGTAGGGAAGATCTTCCACACTCTCTCCCCCACATATACATTTTCTCTCCTGATACGGGATTCCGTTATATCTCCCCTCTATGACATTGACATTACATGGTAGGTTACATTAGTGCAACTGAGAGAATTTTTCTGAAGCATATAGGAAATAAAGTTAGTAATACTTTCAACAACAACAACAACAACAAAAATGTTTATAAATCTTCACATGTGGTTATACACACTCTGTCCCATTTCAGATGAATATAGATAAACACTATCTACTCCTCAGGGCAGAAAGGTTACACTACTATACACTATGAAACATTTATCTAACTACTTGCTGCCCGGTGGCTGTGAATTATGCTTTACGTGAAGTGGTAGTATGATCATGGCCAAGAAGTAACCAAGAATTAATTTAGGTAGTTGGCTTCCAAGATAATGAACTAGTCTCTCCTGTAACCTTGATTAAAAGCAACATTGGACACAATGAGTGCAAACCATCTGGGTTAAAAAAAAAAAAAGTCTTGTAATTGAAATGAAAATACCTCAGGATATAGAATTTCATCCTAATATCTTTCCCAGGCATATTATATAGTTCTTCAGTACATATTTCATACCCTTAAATATCAAATGAAAACATATGCTTATGCATGTTTAATTCCCAGATTTGTAAGCGAGATGTGTTTCCAGAAGAAAAAACTCCTCATTATTAATACCGAGCACATTATCATTTGGTGAAAATTAAGCAGTGAATTATCAGGCTTATGACACTGTACTTCAGCAGGAATAATAAAGCTGTGTTTCTAGTAAATGGTTACATGCTGTTTGCTGTGAGCTCTGGAAATTCATATCCCAAAAGGCTTAACAGTAGCACATATGTGAAATTGCTTTGTATGTTGACAGATTGAATGTTACTGTTATTACTGTAGCAGTCATTCCCAAACAGGGAGTCAGCCTTATAGTGTCAGAATCCAGCCTTACATTTCCGTATTCAGCTTTACCAGGGACAATTAGACATGATAGGCTAGATTCTAAACTCAGCTATTTCAAATCAATGGATTTATTATCCTCCTCTATTATTATTATTATTATTATTATTATTATTATTATTATAACAGTAGTGTACCTGGAACTGTACAACCAATAGTTATAGACAGGTAATTACCCTAAGGGGCTTACAAACTAAGAGAGACAAGGGGGGGGGGAAGGGATTTTAAAGGAATTAATCTGTTTTTACACCAGGGTGAATGAGAACGGAATCTGGCTTTCAATATTTTCACCTAATTATCACAAAACAGGGCCTTGTCCAGAGGTGATGATTTTAAGGGTGCAGTAGGTATCTTACCTCGCTCTGCATTATACTTGGAGCATTCAGATGTGATGCTGTGATTTTTGGACAGAACACCTCAGGAAACTGTACCGAAGAGTGGGAGTGATTCTAGAGGCTTAGGGTGGAATGATTTACTGCAAATGAGCAATCCTCAGTGCGGGCCTTACCACAGGGTGACTGCCTCAGGCCTCGCTATTTTCTGTAATTTTGTGGGCTCTTTAATGACTCCCATTTTCACCAGAGCAGGGTGCAGGGCCTCCACCCCCATCCAGTGTGGCCCCAAACACGACCACCTCTAGGACACTATGGAGGGTACTCCTGAAGGCTGGGGACCTGCATTTTATCTTTGCTCCACAAATTCTAAGGCCAGCCCTGGCAATACAATATAGTCATCTGTACCACACATAGTCAATATACCACACACCCTAGAACATGCCCTGGGCAGTTTCCAGCTTGCTGGAATATTTTCGAGCTCTGTCCTCCTCCACCCACCCACCCCTTCCCTTGGCATAGCCACCCTCTTTTCTAAGCACCATGACATTATGTCAATTGGGAGGGGGAAATTGTTGTGTCTATGTTATAAAGGAGCACAGTAAAGTTCCCTGTCATTCCACCCTGTAAATCTGTGGATGGATCATATGGAGCTGCTGCCTGGGCAGGATCTATGGACTAGCCCAAAGGGTATTGCCATATAGTTGGTACCCGTAACTACGACGCATGCCAGTCTGAATATTTACATGCTACCGTATAGTAACGATGGATATACTATATGGTATTTCTACCAATGATGTCACATCTGAACAACACTTTAGTGATCATTAGGTACCCCATTGTATAAAGGCAAAAAAATGGCCTGCTATCTTATTAAAACATCATGTCCGTAGAAGAATCACCATATATTATTTATTCTTGTTCTTTGCATCTTTGCGTGTGTTTTATACCTCCCAACATTTAAAGTGGCCAAAGAAGGACATACACCCCACCCCCTTACCCACACATGTATATCCCATGCTACTTTACATGACTATGCAGTTGCTGTAAGGGCAGCAAAAAAGGAGATTTTTGCTGCCCATATAGCCTCTGCTAAATCTTGTCCACCGGAGCTTTTCTGGGTGGTGAGGGGGTTGGTCAGTCTGGAATTGGAGTCACTCTCTGCCTGGAATTGGAGTAATCTAATGCCTGCTGTGACACGTTTAGTGATTATTTTCCATAGAAAATCATCCGGATTCACCACAACGTCAATGTCGCACTTATTGCAATGGGTGAACCAGAGGTTTTGGAAGCCCTGCCGGGTCCAGTTGCATGGGATGGATTCCAGTCGGTGTTGTCAGCTGAGGTGGAGGATGTTCTTAGAACTGTTAGGGCCACTTTTTGTGAACTTGATCCATGCCCATCCTGGCTGGTTAAGGCCAGCCGGGAGATGGTGGAGTTGCTGCTGGTGGGGTGATAAATGACTCCCTTCGGGAGGCCAGAGAACCAAGCTGCCTCAAAGAGGTGGTGGTGTGCCCTCTGCTCAAAAAAAATCCCTTGAAATTGGTTCCCTTGCCAACTACCGGCTGGTCCTGAACCTTCCCTTTTTAGGAATGGTTATTGAGCGGGTAGTGGCTAAGCAGTTGCATGGGCATCTGGACCGCACCGGTTATCTGGACCCTGTGCAGTCCGACTTTCATCTGGATTATGGCATGGAGACTGCACTTGTGGCCTTGGTTGATGATCTTCGCCATGAATTGGATCAGGGCCGTTCAACCCTGCTAATTCTGTTAGATCTGTCCGCGACTTTTGATACCATTGACCATGAGACTTTAGTGAACCACCTGCAGGACCGAGCCAGGGTGGGTGGGATTGTCCTTCAATGGTTCCACTCCTTCCTGGCCAGAAGAACTCAGCGTGTGGTGCTCGAGGACTGTTTTTCGTCCCCTTGAGATCTCACGTGTGGAGTCCTGCCAGGCTCCATTTGGTCCCTTCTCCTGTTCAACATGTATATGCAGCCACTTGGTGAGGTCGTGAAATGGTATGGGGTGCGTTGTCATCAATATGCTGATGATACCCAGCTCTACCTGTCTTTTTCATCCAACCCAGGCCCTGCAGTCTCGGTGCTTACCCAATGTCTGGCAGCTGTGGCGGACTGGATGAGGGCGAGCTGACTGAGGTTGAATTCCGACAAGACGGAGGTGATGGTAGTAGGTAAGGCAGTGGATGTGGTGGCTCCCATCATTGATAAGATTCACCCGCTCCTGGCTTTCCAGGTTTGCCGTTTGGGTATACTCCTTGATCTGCAGCTGTGCCTGGACCTCCAGGTGGGGGTTGTGGCGAGGAGTGCGTTCCGCCAATTACATCTGGAGCAATGGCTTTGGCTGTATGTTTCAGATAGTGACCTGGTTACTATCATCCATGCTTTCATTACCTTGAGATTGGACTATTGCAATGCGCTCTACGTGGGGCTACCCATGGTGACAGTTCGGAGACTGTAGCTAGTGCAGAATGCAGTAGCCTGTCTCCTTGTGGGATTGGGCACCTGTGAGCACATTATACCGGTGCTCCAGGCTCTGCATGGCTGCTGATAGTCTTCCGGGCCCAATTCAAGGTGTTGGTTTTCACCTATAAAGCCCTATACAGCCTTGGCCTGACCTACCTGCGGGATCGCCTCACTCCCCGTGCCCTGGAGTGACCTCTGCGGTCCAATGGGAGCACCCATCTTGAGGTTCCCTATGTGGCCACTATGGAGAGAATGTTCTCGGTGGCTGCACATAGGCTTCCTCCCAGCCGAGGCCCAGTTGGCCCCGGATCTCCCTTCCTTCCGCCGTATGTGTAAGACCTGGCTGTTCCACCTGGTTTTTGGCGAGGGAGATGGGGTGTAGAGTGGGGGTTTGTGGGTTAAGGTTGGGGTTTGGTTAGTTTGTTCTTCCCTTTTATTGTATTATGCATTTTATGTGTTTTTATGATGTGAGCTGCCCTGGGCTGCCTGGGGCAGGATAGAATTTTTAAAAAATAAAATAAATAAATAAATAAATTTATAAAATACTTGCACTGTTCCTTTTAATCAGCAGCACTCAGGAAATAAAACTGAAGATACCTTCTTTTGCCAGCAGATGGTGAGGCAGATATTTCTGCCTCCTTCCGCTCTCCCCTTCCTCTTCTGGCCCCAGCTAATCTGAGTTGGTCTGTTCTAGGCCCTTTTCACACAAGACCCCCTCCCCCCTTGCCCATGTGGACGACTGGGTGGGCATCTGTGTGAGCATCGGTGCGGGTGGGCGGGGTGCGCATGCGCTCCTGAGCTCCACCCAACTCCACCAATCCCCCATGCATGGAGGCACTGAAAAAAACGGGAATGCCTTCGTGAGTGGAGATGGGTGTGTAGCCATGTGATAGGCCGCCCATACGGCGCAGCGCACACCCATCCCCCCTGCACTTCGGCTTCTCCTGGGCCCGTTTGAAAAGGGCCCTAGACTGAAGCATGAGCACGATACTGAGCATGCTCAGTTGGGCATTTTCAGTCAGTTCAGCTAGGTCCAGAAGGACGAAGTTACACCAGAGGAGCAGTGAAGGTTTATACCCTGAGGTTGGAGATCACAGCTTGCTTTGTTTGATTGCAGAATTCAAAAGACATCAACAGGGAAGAATTGTTCTTGTTCTTCAACTCCTGCAAGAACAGCTACAAGGAAGAAGGAATCAAAGAAACTGAAAGGACTTTGCATCATTGTCTGTTCTCCACAAGTCTGCATGGTAATATTATTGCCAGAGTAGTGGTGTTACACGTACAAGTCTTTTTCCTTCCTTGGCAATGCACCTTGTTGGGTAGTGATGAAAGCTGTAGAATAAAATTATTGTACTCATTTGCGAAAGAAATTGCTATGTTAGAGCAATAAAAATGCATTTGGATTCCTGAAGGATATTACTTTTTCCTCAGCATTGATACATGCATAAAGACTTTTAAGAGTATAAGAACATAAATAATGCCATACTGGGTCAGACCAATTGTCCATCGAACCCAATGCCTGTTTCTGATGGTGACCAATCTCAGACACTTGGAAGAAGTACCCAACAGGTTACAAACGGGGTGATCCATTCCCTATTGTTCACTCCCAGCTCCTGACATTAAGAGGTTACGTTCCCCCAAACCTACCTGGCTAATATCTGCTGATGGACCTATCCTCCAGAAACTTGTCCAATCCTTTTTTAAACCCAGTTATACTATTGACCTTGACCACCTCTTCTGACAACAAATTTCACAACTTAATTGTGCGTTGAGTGAAATTATGCTACTTGTTAGTTTCATGAGGTGTCCCCTAAGTCTAGTACTATCTGAGAGGGTCAATAACCATTCCCTATTTTCTCGTTCCACATCACTCATGATTTTATAAACTTCTATCATATCCCTTCTCAGTCATCTCTTCTGCAAGATGTAGGGGGCCCACCTGTGGCCTCCTACTGCCCCTCACAGCCAAGGCCTATGTCACCATAGGTGCACACATTGTCTGTGTCGAGGGCTTGACCCCAAAAGCCCTTCTTCTAGGCATTTGGCCCTCTGCTCTAAACAGGCCCTTTATCCAGGTTACTGTCCAGGAGTAGGGAGTTCACAGCCCTAGCTCCTGCACCTACGCTGCCCCACTCTCAACTGAGCCTAGGCCCTTTGTAGGCCCTGAGCATGCTCAGTTCACCAGGTCTCCACTGAGCATGTCTCCGTACTTGGAGCTCAGAGAGTGTTACAGAGCTCTACTGAGCATGCCCCAGCACTTAGAGCTCTAAACGGCTCTGAAACCTCCACTGGGCATGCTCCCTGGCTCTAGCTTGGCTATTCCTTTACAGGGCTAGTGTCCAACCCAGGCTGCCTTTGGCTTCCCCAGACCCACACATGCGCACAGCCTTCCAGCTGACACACTCAGATCCCTCTTAAAGGAGCCGCAGCCTTGGATAACTGCACCCTGCTATACTGCACCAATCTGCCAGTGCCAGTTGTGGATCCAGATCCCACCCCATTAGAGCGATTTTGCACATGTACAAAATGGCTGCCTCTCTTAACCAAAATGGTGGTGATATCATTTTGACCACCACCTTTTTAGTTAAGGGTGGTGGTCATCTTGTGCATGTGCAAAGCAGCCCTGGTGGCCATTTTGAACATATGGAATCTGGAGCAGACTACGTTGCGGGAGCCTAGAGCGCCTAGAAGGCCCCACAGTAGTGGGGGTGCTTCAATCAAGCCCTCTGAGGCCGGTAAGTACCACTCTGGGGACCTGGGGAGGGAATCTGAATCCACAATTGGCAGTGGAGTATTACGGATTGGTGCAAATTGTCCGCGAAGGCGAACGAGCGGCTGTCCGGCCTGCCCAAGAGCAGCTGCACAGCAGGGCTATTCCACAGGTTGCATAGGGACATGGTCTTGGTGTAGGTCCAGATATGGGGGGCCCCATGGGGGCCGGGAAGTGGAAGCCCCATGGATGGACACGCAGCCATGGTCCAACCACCCGGGGAGATGAGCACCAAGCTCAGGGGGCCTCACACACCTTCCGGGGCTGAGGGGCCTCCCGGGGGTCGCAAGGACAGGAAAAGTGGCCACGGGCCACAACATTGTAGCACAACAGAGCGAGGCGTGGGGTGCGGACCTAGCACAGCTGCATAACACAATCGCTCTCACATACCAACTAATCAGCCCTTCAAGGCCACGGAGCATCAAACATTCAGGGGGGGGTGTTGATGGCTGCTCGCATCCAGCTGCACAAGGAGCGCGTGGAGCCGCGTGCCCATGCAGGGGGGG
>QEPC01015764.1:814600-826915 GCA_003113815.1 Sphenodon punctatus | reverse complement strand
TGGGCACGAGCCCTCTCCCCTGTGGGGCAGTTACTTACCCTCTGTCTTGGTCAAAGAGTCATCCGAGGCCGGGTCCTCAATGTGGGAGCGCTCCTACATGGACCTCCGGCTGTGTGTGCTGCGGGTGCTGGCCTCGGACTTGCCTTGCCTGGCCTGGGGCTGGTGGCTCTCTGGGCTACTGTCCAGGGGGGCCTGCAGGTTCTGGAGGTCCCGGGGTCTTCCTCCTGGGGGTCCGGGGCCCTGGAGCTGGAGTCGACCACAGAGGTGGTGAGGGGAGGGGGAACCTCGACTCATTCCTTGCCCTGGACCACAGCGCTCCCAACGAGTTGCAGGGCAGGAGCCCTTCATGTGGAGGAAACGGTCCAGGGCATCGTAGTATGGGGTGGTCCAGGCTCCGTGTCCAGACCTCCTACTGTTGTCCCGAATGGCCTTGTACCCCCTCCTCAGCTCTTTGGCCTTTGACCGGCACTGTGCCACTGTCCGGGGGTGCCTCGCCGCCTCCATGTCCCGCACTATGTCCCTGTAGACCTGCTCATTCCGCTGGTTGAGCGCGAGCTCCAGCTGGTACTCCAGGGTCCCTTACCCGTTTTCGGGGTCCCTCCTCCTCCGCCAGCCCAGCAGATGTCCCCGGGGCATCCTGTGCCAGCTGCTGTGGGTGTTCTCTCCCTACCACCTCCGTGGTCAGCGTGACCCTTGGCTCCCCCACCTCCACCTGTGCTTCCTCCTCCTCCTCCACCACCGCCCCTCGCTCTCTCCTCCGCCACCGCTCTCTTCCTCCTCGCTCCATCCTGCTACGTTTGCCTGCTGCGGTTCGCCCTTTAAATCTCCCTCCGGCGGCTGTGTTGATGCCGGTTGCCTGGCTGTGCTGTTGCGTGCATTGCCTATGGCTGGGGATCATTTCCTTTGATCCCGGGGGGTGTTTGCCGTTCGGACGTTACGTTTGGTTGATCCCCAGTGGGGATCTCATTGACCACACATCCAGGGGAATTGGTGCGGGGAGTCCGGGAAGCGTGGTTGAAATTGACTCCGTGTGGGTATTGAGCATGGTGAACATCTGGCGGGCACCGAACAGACGTTCAGGGTGCTTTGGCTCTGCCGCGGGATTGAGCGTGATCTCGTAACGTCTGAAAATACCCTATGTGATCCTTGGATTTAAATTTAGTCATTCTGTGCCCCATTTACCCCAGGTTCCAAATAAGAATAATAATGCTATCCTGGTTTTATGAAGCATTTTGAAACCCACCGAATGCACTATGGTGTATATAAGCACAAAGTCATTGTGAGCAACGGTCACTGATAAATTATACAAAACAGGCAGAATGTTGCAGAGCTCAGAACCATGATCATTCATCACCACTTTTCACCGTTGCCATGGAAACATGTAAACAAATGTTACAATCTCAATACATAAAAACTTGTTTCCCAATTATTTGTATATGTTATATTATATTATATAATTTCAAAGACTGATCTTTGATATTTCTTTTATATAGAAACTGAGAAAGTGGTTTAAATTCTCATGAATATGGAAGCCATTCATATCTCAGTATCTCTAGAGAGTGGTGTAGCAAAACTGACTTAATGGGCCCTATTCCAGTCTGTGGGAGCCTGGAGGAACACCTCTGAGGCAATACAATTATTTTGGATTTAAGGCCAGTTATGTAAGGTGCAACGCACCTGTGGACCTTAAACCTCTAACTGAACTGAATGGGTACAAAATATATTCAGCATAGCTGAGTGTGTATTCTTTAAGGCTGTGAAGCACAGGTGCAACTGACAGCAGAATTTGACCTGAAGGTTTTTAGTAGGTTTAGTATTTCAAAAAGCTATAGAAGAATTTTATTTTGCACAGACATTGATTTCATGTCATTAATTATTAGAGGAGTGAAATTCTGAAACAGGCTCTCAAGGATGTTGGGGGTGTGTAGCAATAGCAAATAATAGCTTTAAAATAGAACTGGATACATTTGAGAGAGAATTTTTTTAAAAACTGATGTTATAGGAAACCTTCCCCCCCCCAAAAAAACACATGTCTTTTCCCCACTTTCTTCTATAAAGTATCAAAGACAGCCACAAGTGGAAGTGAAGTGGCATAGGATGTTCTGCTGCCAGAATACTATAGAGAATTTTACCTCAGGTGCCTCGGGGGTGGATCGTAAACATATGCTCAAGATCTAACTGATCATCGTATTTAGGAATTTTACCCAGGTCAGTCAACTTCGAGGGATTTTTGTCTCAATGAGTGTTTTCAGAGGGATGTGGGACTGTACATTCCCCAAGTATGTCAGCTCCCAGTCCCGTTGGAGTCTGGATCAGATGGACACGGCAGGTTCCCTCGCCTGTGGTGTGCCTCTCCCCACCACCACCATAGAGTTACGGGTTAGAGCATCCACAACACTATGGTGTTGCCTAGGGCAATGGCTGGCTGGAAGTGGAGCAGCAGCATGGCTTCACATATTAAACTGCTCCATTTCCAGCCAGTGCCCCAGGTTTGGCCAGCCCACTCTGGGATGTTCCAGAGCACTGTCAGTGGGGCTGCCCTAGGCCAGGTGCAGCCTGCTCTGTGCCTGCTCTGCTACCCTGGTCACTCTTCCTCTCTGCTTGTAGCAGATATTTTCTTGCAGCACTTGCTGCAAGAAAGTTAAACGCACAACCACTCTCCATTATATACATGGGACTGCCAAAGCCCTGATTTTGTGGAAAACACTTGAGCAACATTTCTGAAATTTTATCCATGGCTAAAATTTGTTGGTACCATCATATGTACAAAGATTAAAGACGTTCCATCCAGAAAATAAAAAGTTATGCCTGGTCAAAATGCACAGCATCCTGATGATCTTGAATCATCAATATCGCCTCCCCCCGATGAGTTGAGCCCCCAAACTTCACAGGCTTGGAGCATGAGATCAATGCCAACTGCTATGGTAATATTATAGCGACTGGTGCAGCCAAAACCAAGTTATTAATTATTTAAAATTCACTTTTGCAGGTTCATGCATGTGCAATAGAGGTGCCCATGCTTCTGCCAGCAGAAGGACAAGCCCAGCGGTGAACTTCAGCAGCATGAATGAGAAGGGGGGAGGAGGGACTTGCCGCCACCTCCCTCCCACTCACTCTGCTGCTACTGATCAACACTGTGCTGTTCCCCGTACCCCCTGCTCAGCTCCCCAACCCCTCGCAAGAAGTGTCTGGGGACTTTCAGCCAGGGCCAGCCTCAGGCATGTGCATAGCACATGGCCCCATGGGCCGCTCATTTTCTGCTCCACCGTGCGCCTGGCCCCACGCCTGGGCCGGGCTGGAGGAGGCCTGGGTGCAGGGAACGCCCACATCGTGTGTGTGTGTCTCCATCCCTTACCTCCATCTGCCATCTGCCTGCTAGTAGTGCTGCAGCAGCAGGACACCGCAACACCAATCGGACTGGGAGATAAAGCTGTTTGTAAACAAATAACACCTCCCCATGTGAGTGATCAGAAGGTTGTTGGGGCATGAGTCCGAACATTCTCACAACTGGGTTGTGCATGGCATGCTCACCCTATTCAAATAATATGCCATGTGATGGTCTCGAGCTCCTCAGAATGACAGTTGCTTCCAGCCCTTTCTAGGAATATAAGAACATTCCATGAGGGACTGGAAGGGTGGGTGTTGTGAGAACGTTCGGGGTCATCTTGAAGAACCTTCTTTACAAGGCAGCAACCTTCTGTTCTTCTTTGAATGGCTCCTCACATGCCGGTTTTACACAGGTCCGCCGGGTGGGGGGGTATGCGGGCACACAGGTGCATGAGTGGGGTGTGCACACAGCCGCATATGCATCCCCACTCACCTCCCTACTCATCCACACCCATGGAGCAGCCACACCCACGGAGCAACCGTCATTTTCCCTGGTTGTTTTGTGCATGGGGACGAGTGGGGGGGTGAGTGGGGATACGTGTTAGGCGGGCGCACACGCCCCCATTCACCACGGGCATGCATGCCGCGTCATTCACATTGGGCTCCCCTACCCATGAACATGCAGAAATCTGCATGTTCATGGGTGGGAGAGGCCCGTGTAAAAAGGGTCACATTCTCACAACTGTCTTACTTATACTACCTTAGATAGGAATTTAGGATGCAAGGCAATATCTATTCTATCTTGGAAAATCTGAAAATATGGTTCTCAGATTATTATGGCTACTATTTCCTTAACTCTTCTTAATTAAGTTATTGCTAGCCATAATAATGTCTTTAAACACCCACCCCATAACCAGTTCATTTGTGCCCACCATATAATTAATTCACGCTGCTCCGGGGGCGCAGATGAAATGGTTGTGGGTGGGGGGGTAGCGTGAATTGATTATATGGGGGGCGGGGGCGCAAATGAACAGGTTATGAGGTGGGGGCAGCGCTGCATTTTGGGTGTCTTGTGTGTTTGATAGCAGTGCCCCCAGGCCTGCTGCACCGGGCGGCGTTCCTAGGCCCGCCGGAGGGACACAAAGAGGGGGGGCATCGTGACCAGGGCCCATTCCACCCTAGCTACACCCCTGCTAGTGAGTGCAGCTGCCAGGCACACTGATTTCAGGTTGAACCATGGGCGGTAGCCTCCTGGCCGGCCCATCTCCAACTCCGGCCCACAGCATGGCAGACCAGCTGAGGCCTCTCCCTCTCCCGCAAAACAAGAATTTAAGAAACAGCAGCCAGACAGACAGAGAGACAACCAGCGCCCAGCAGCAGCTCAACCAGTAAGGTCTCCTGTGTGTACCTCAGCCCTGCCCCCCAGCCCTTCCCTTTGCAAGCTCAAGGGAGTCAGGGACTTCCTTCAGTTTAGGCAGGCAGGGAGTGTGTGTGATTGTGAGTGAGAGAGAGTGGGGGGAGAAGAGTGCATGCGTGTTTGTGAGCAAGAGAGACTACGTAGGGGGAGAAGAGTGCATGCATGCGTGTGTTTGTGTGTGTGTGAGAGAGAGACTGACTGAGTGGAGGGGAGAAGAGTCTGCATGTGTGTGTGCTTGTGAGAGAGTTAGGAAAAGAGTGCATGCATGTTTGTGTGTTTGTGTGAGAGAGGGAGAGAGTGAGGGGAGGAGAAGAGTCAAATATACAACTTAAAAGTTGTGCAACAATTGATATATTAATGTGCTGATATATTAATCACATCACACAAAACCTGGAAATTAACCAAAACAAAAAACTTTACAGTTTAAAAAACTGTTAAATGCACAACAATTTTTAAAACAAAAAACTTTCTTCTTCAAAAGTCACAAAATCATTTTGACTCTAGCTTAAACTCCAAAAAACATACAAATACATTACAATCACAATTAAAAAAAATTCAACTCCATACATTCCAATAAGACATAAAATTAAACACCAAAAAGCATGGAAATTATTGCAGAATTTTCTACAAATATTTCATATTTTATCATCAACAACATAAATGTAATATATGCACTTAATTCTTTAACATACATACTTCAATAACTAAAGTTTAACATTTTTTCATTATTAAACTTTAATTATCATAATTCAACAACCAATAATTTTTTCAGAGTGCATTAACTGTCTGTTTCTGCAGAACTGCATTCTATACAATGAATTGTATAAAGTTCTCTACACTGACATTGTTAACAGTGTATTGTATAAAGTGTATAGTTTCTATAAATGTAAAGGATAGAGTTAATGCACTCTGAAAAAATTGTTCATTGTCAAATTGTGATAAAGTTTAATGAATTTTTTTTAAAGTTTAGTTATTGATAAATATGAATAAGAGTATGTATGTATGTTAAAGAATTATGTTCCTATGCTACATTTATGTTGATGATAAAATATGAAATATTTCCAGAAAATTCTGACAATTTCCATGCTTTTTGGCATTTATGTCTTGTTGCAATGTATGGAGTTGAATGTTTTTAAAATTGTAATTGTAATGAATTTGTATGTTTTTTGGAGTTTAAGCTAGAGTCAAAATGATTTTATGTTTTTGAAGAGGAAAGTTTTTTGTTTTAAAAAATGTTGTGCATTTAACAGGTTTTTAACTGCAAAGTTTTTTGTTATGGTTAATAACTATTGCTTTTATTTTTCAGTTAGTGAAACCACCTGTTGATGTGATTTAGGTATAGTGAATCCAGCTGTTATGCAGGTTGGACTAAAAATGACCCTAGAAGTTCCTTCCAGCACTATGAATCTATGATGCTGAAAGTTTTTTTAAAAAAACTTTAATTGTAACCTATTGGTCAAATCACGCTCAAAAGACCAATGTCTTAAGTCCTGGGCATTCCCTGATTCAGTCCCTGGTGAGTCTGCCAACATCACAGTTAACTCTGACCGCTGATTAACTCTGCAAATTTTTCCTTTATTCCTCCCTGAGGAAGAGTATTTAGTTCTGCTCACCCTATCTAAAAAAATACCTATCATGTAGAAAGGTTTAGAGACAGTTGCTGAAAATTATTAGAGGAATGAAAACATTTCATTATGAGCAGTGGATGAACAGAGAGAGACTGCTCAATTCAGAGAAGACCATAACATAGGTAGGTATATAAAATAGGGAATGGTATAGAGAAGGTAAACCAGCTGCTCCTATTTACCTTCTGATATAATACAAGAACAAGAGGATATCCAGTGAACGGAAGCACAATTGAAACTGATGAAGGGATTTTTTTCCTTACAGATAGCATACTTATCCAGTGAAACGGACTATCATAAGAGACCAGTGAAGCCCAAAGCTTAGTAGGATTAAAAAAGGATTGGGTATAGGCCCTTTTCAAACTGGCCAGTGGTGCGGGGGGGATGGGCATTGGCGCCTGTTGCGCCGAACGTGGGTGATGGGTGGAGCGTGGGAGTGTGCACGCACCCCCACCCACTGCCCGCAGCGTTCCCACGGGCGTCCACCCAAACCCCTCACACCTGCTATGGCGTTCGCATTGGGCACCCCCCTCCCGCACGTGTGCAGGCGGGGAGGCGGCCTCTGTGTGAAAATAACCTTAGATGAATAGTTAGAATACCCCATCCACATTTGCATTACATAGATCATATCTTTTCAAAGGGCTTTAAACTTTCATGGTTCATGTCCTGGTACAACCATTACCTAATGGATGTTAGGAAGAAACTTACCCTGTGGGAAGGTTATATCATAAATGATGTTTCTTGAACCTTCTTCTGAAGTCTCTGTTCAGTGATAAGAGATGAGATACTGGACAAGACAGTCCACTGTCCTGATCCACTATGGAAATTCCTGTTTTTGTATTCCTGGCGTAAGCAGAATTACCACTGGTGTCAATGGCAGTTGTATGCGCACAACAACTCAGATAATTAGCCTTTATTTAGACACCTAACTTAGCCTTAAGATCTCTGTATCATGTTTTTACCTATACAACTGGGTATTTTCTTATTCACAGTAATTTATATCTATAGGTACTTCCAAGATACTTGACTGAAAGGCTGCTTATATTATGTAGAAGTGGAGTATAATTTCTGCCATCTCTTTTTTTGTTCATAGTAATACATAACAGGAATTTGGACAGTTTAAAGGAAATGCATTTTATGCCAGGAAGGTTGAACTAAGTTTCCAGGTTTGCTTTGTTACTTGTAGATGTTACTGGAATTACTGTACAAAGATACGGATCATGTAAAGGTAATCTGTCATTAATATAATTGATAAATTTAAATCTGTCAGTCAGTGAATTAAATGAAAGAATCAATCCAGGCAATCAAAAGGGTTCATTCAAAGGAAGTGAAGCAGAAACTAAGCTGGACATTTTTTAAATAGATGGAATGTAATTACAGCATTAAAATGTCCTCATTTGAGGATTAATTTAACAGAAACAACGGCTGTAAAAATCAATGAATATCTAAAGCCATTACTCCATCAACATTTTAATTGACGTCTGTTGTTCTGAATACATGAAGACGGGTCTGAAAATTCCTCAACTAAGAAACTTGTCTAGTCAATAAAATACTATTGCACTCTCAGGAGAGCTGTATTTGAGGTTGCAAACGTTTAGGTCATGAGATTATAGGAAGATCGTAGTTGAACATCTAAACACAAATTTATAAACAAATAGGGAATTGGATGAGCAAAGCTGTATTGCCAAACATGCACTGCAGGATCAGTGATTAGAAGACTGTGCATTGTTAGGAAGAGCTTACAATAATGCTGCAGTCCTAATACATTTAATGGTACAGATGAATGTTGTCAAAACACAGGCCTGGTAGACACAACAGGAAGGGGAAATTACCCCTCTTTCCCTTTCCCTCTTTTAAAAAAAATGAGCAGGTGTGGTGTCTTAGATCTTGCAAAAGTAAAATACTTTTAACTAAATAATCATAACTGCATTTTGTCAACTATGCTTTATACCAATTGGAAATTTTGCTTTAAGAGTCCTGTTGAAGCTAGCTTCGCTTTCTACAATTCATACCCACATCCCCAGCAAACCCATTTCAGTCTAGAACTGTATCATCCACATGAACATGAAGGGTTTCCTTTTAGCAGGCACTAGCATACGTTTCAAATGGCGAGGGCATTTTTTTGATTTGGACAAAAAAAAATCTAATGATAATTAGATGAGACCATCTGCAGTTCAATTCACACTCCTTCCAAAACGCATATTGGAATATATTTTAATGCATTTCAAAGACTCTTATAAAGAAGAAATGTTTTTGCTGTGATCCTGCTAAGTACTCTAATTAAAACACAGCTTAAAGCCTGATCTTTCCTGGAAAGGACTGAAGTTGGAACCCTAGTTTGCCCTTGTGGGCACTTGAATAACTGTCTAGAATAAGTAACATGTTGTTATGTCCTATTTCCACAGAGAAAGAGCTCAGCCTGCCTCCGGCAATACAAGAACAAATTGTGTAACTCTGCACTCGGCATGGTAGCTAACATATTCCTCTACTACAGAGAAGCAACTCTTCCTAAGAGAGTGGTTTGATTTCTGGAGCACCTGGCTAGGAGACGGTATCAAAACAGCAAGCTTTCCTGAGCAATAATCAACAATGAACAATTCAGGATTCCTGATATACAAGAATCCTTTGAACAAAACAGGCAGAGGGCATATTTATCTCTTCGCACAGAGCAAGCAATAATGAAGTGCTTTAGAAAAGAAATTCATTTTTCCCAGCCTTTCCCCATCAGAGTATATGGGACTTTTGTCATCTACTTCAACAAAAACAGCACTAAGTCCAATACCTGGGGAAAAAATAGAGTTAAGGGAGAGGAACAGCATGCTCTGTATTTTGAGAGTTTGTGCCTTTCACTCCTAAGACACTATTGTTCATGCAGAAGGCCATAGTCGGTGCAGAATTCTGAGTGAATCTTGTTTAACCTTGTAAAGAAATGGATGAAAGAGTGGAAAAAGCATAATTAGTGTGCTCTTCTAGACTTCATCGTTCTCTGCATATTAGGAGAGCCCAAAAGGATAAGAGTATGGCTGAAACAAGCAGCAACATTTTTACTTGTGAGTAATTTCACCTTTTGACTGGGATCAATTTCCCAATCATTTCCTGATACTGATACAATTTCTCGATTCTCACAATACCGCAACATAACATCCTGAGTTACTGAATTTCTGTTTATCATGTGCCATTCATTTACCACATAGGCCCTTTTCACACAGACACTCTTAACACTGATAAAATGGGTGTTACATTTTATTATACATGTTGCAGGGCACCAATAGAGCACACCTGCAGCCCTGCAACATGTATAATAAAATGTGACACCCATTTTATCAGTTACTGTGTCTGAAAAGGGCCATTGTTGAAGGTACTGTTTTACTTCCAGGTTTCTGTCTGTTCATTGTTTCTGCATTTCTGAGCCAATCATTGTGCGACTAGCCCACTCCTTAAACCTCCCCTCCCACCTGCCCAAACACAGTTTTAAAATCCCCCACAGTGCCTCCATTCCAGTGACTCTAATCAGAATTGTTGTTGTATGTTGTTCCCTTTGCTTTGACCAATCTGCAGCTGTATTGTAAATTAATAAAGGAATCTGCATACCAGGTAATGAGTGACAAGGAAATACAAGGGAAAATGCAGTGCAGAGAAGGTAGAACTCATGTGGTATTGCATCAGTATCACTTCTCAGGATTTGAAATTGATGACAAAGCAGTAAACAGTAAAGTGATACATGGGATCCTGGTAAGCAAATTATTGGTAAATCAAGAAATGAAATGTCGATCAAGACTTTGTTGAGTACCTAGAGGTTCTTTATTTGACCAAGATGGTATCTGGAACCAGGATTTTGATGTGAATTCCCATACTTTTGAAATCTCATTTCAGCCCTAGGTAAGAGGCATGTCTTAGGATACGTGTGCAAATCAAATTATGCTGGAATGGATGCCTTTCTGCTTTTAAGCAAGATTCTGCCTGGAAAGTGGAATTTAGGAGCAGAGTGGTTGCAACCTCCACAGTCAGCAGAAAGAGATGTGTTTACTTACCAACATGGTATGATTTTGATACTGAAGATGTTTCTTACAGCAATTCACTGTTTATTATAAACCAAGTATGAATGGTAGGTAGGTAATAGTTTTATTGTTTGGGCCATTGGCCATAACAAATTCAATACAAAATTAACATTAACAATAAACAACATATTTAAAATAAATTAAAATTATGCTCTTAAACAGCTGTAAATACTAAAATAGAAAGGAACAGAAAAGAAAAAGAAAAGGAAAAACACTAAAATTTGTCTTGCCCTTCCCGGGGCTTATGGCAGTATCATTTGACCCCTGCATCCAATCTCGATTTTCACTGTGCCCAGTCCTAGTGGGGTCTTACAAAATAATCAGCATATTCCTGTAAAGTATGAATGGACAAACAATGTTTTTTAAAATGATCCAATATGAGGGTCTTTCAGCCCAGCATTCTCCAATTAGTAGCCTGTTGAGAGAAGTGGCTATTGTTCCGTCTCTTCCAGTATTGTGTCTTGTGACTGTTATACCAAACAGAAAGAACTGTAGGCAAAGGGGGAAGGTGTAGTGTGGGAAGAGCTACCAGCAAGAGGGATGGGGCTATGGCCACGAATGCATCAAATGGCACTGCACCAAATACTAAAATTAGTACCTGCGGGTAAAGGCCATATTTTGGGGCATCCCATTGGGCACCAGATGGGGTACCCAGAGAAACTGACAAGACCCAGTGAGAGGCACTGTAGGCGGGGAACTGACACGCCTCAGGTGAGAGGTACTGCTGGGGGAAGGAGAAACAGCAGTCGGCCTTTGAAAGTGACAGGCCCTGGCTGGGACTGCTACAGAGCCGGGCTCCGCAGTGTTCTCGGGCGGTGCTTGTTACTTTCAAAAGCTGCATGAATGCACTGGCTGGCCTTTGAAAGTGCCAGGCTCCAGCTGGGACCGCTGCAGAGCCCAGCACACATCACTTCTCATGTGAGATATGCTGGGGGGTGAGGGTGGAAGCGGCCATTGAAACTTACAAGCCCCAGCCACGACTGCTGCGGAGCTAGGCTCTGCAGTAGTCCCAGCTGGGGCCTGGCACTTTCAAAGGCCAGCTGGTGTGTTCAAGCAGACTATTGGGTCCCTTTTGAGTATCAATGCTGCCCGAATTGGGTTGGGTGGATTTATGCACCTCAGATTCTTCGGGGGTGCCCGAATCTTCAGATGCCAGTTGCAGCTCTAGTCAAGATTACAGCTGTAAAGGATGGGGCTGCAGGCTGTCTGATGTGGCAGGGTGTTGCTACACACAAGTGTGGAAGAGCCCAGCAGAAATGCTGTGCTGTGAGAGCTGACTAGAGATGGGCAAACAGATCGCGGTCCGGGTTCGGTCATTCGTTTCGGCTGCGTTCGTTTCGTCCGTTCGGTTCGCCCGTTCGATTCGGCTGTGTTTGGTTCGTCAGTTCGAATATTTGGCCGTTCAGTAGTTTGGGGCCAATGTTGAGTTCAGATTCAGTATTCGGTTCGGTCTTTAGTTTGGTACAATCGGGAAATTAAAATGACATTTGATTTTTTAAATAAAAGGAAAAAACTAAAACAATATTTCTGGCTATAACATTTTTGTTTCGTATTACTTTTTGATGAAATTTAGGGGGATTGTACCCCCAATGGAGGGCACCAAGTGTACAAAAATCCGGAGCAATTAGATAAAGGAAACCGATTTCAGAAGCAATTGAATGTTGTGATTTTAAGAAAAGCGCCATACACATTCATGGCTACAACTTCTTTATCTTGCATCCAATGTTCATGAAACTTGTGCATATTACATCCCTCCATATGCTTAATATTTCTGCCAATTTTAGGAAAGAGTGGATAAAGGGTCCCAAGGGTATAAGACATTAACCTGAAAATACATTTCCAGCTGTTACATTTTGATATTCCATTCTGTTTACAGGATATTTGACAG
>QEPC01015764.1:771612-804629 GCA_003113815.1 Sphenodon punctatus | reverse complement strand
CTTTTCTTTTAAAACAAAAATCCAGGCTGGGCAGGGTGGGTGGGGGGTGTCCCCCCTTCCACCCGCGCAGCCTGGGAGGGGGAGGGGGAGGGAATTAATTTATTTCATTGGTTTCAATGGGGACACAGTGCCCCATTGAAACCAATGAAATAAATCCGGTACCGGTATACCGGATTTAATCCGGGAATCCGGTTTTCGTAGAACCGGTAACCGGTAAATCCGGTAACGGGCCCGGGGTCCCACCACTAGTAGGAACCATGCAGTGGTAAGGCTCCCTAAGAGCTAAGTGGGGCACGCTTGCACCCCATTGCCATGCGGGGAGTGGGAGGGGTCTTAAGGGCAGGGGCCCCAGCCCATGCTCGTAATGGCTAGTAGGGGCTGCAACCCGCCCTGATCCAAGAGGAGGGTGAATTCGAAGGGTCAATTCACCGGGGTTAGGCGGGCGAGAATTAGCTCAGCCCCCTGACTTGCATTTATGGCATAGTTCCTCTCCTCTACAGCCACACAGGTTATTATTTGCTGTTGTGGAATATGCATATATATCATGTAATAAAATTGCGGCCGATGCCTCGTTTATCCCAAGCGTGTCTCTGTCTTCTCTTATGGGTAGTGCAGGCACAAGGGAATAAAGAGGATCCAGCCTGTTATAGGCCAACAAGCCTCTTATCAGTGATAAGTAAGATCTATGCTCGTTATTTATTAGAACAACTAGAGGAATGGGTGAACAGAAATCAGCTTCTAGCAGAGAACTTCCACCAAGGGTGGTCGGTTACTAACAATTGTTTCATTCTCTCCCATTTAATAGATAAATATGTCTCAATAAGGAGGGTACCCTATTTGTGGCTTTCATTGACTTTTCACGAGTCTTTGACTCGGTTAATAGATCAAAACTTTAGTAAAAGCTAGCGCAGACGGGCATTAACCCAAAGTTATTGGAACTACTGATTGAGCTCCATCGAGATTCCAGAACAGTGTTAAGGCTGGGTAAGTACAGTCAGAGTGTCTAATTTATTTAATATTCATGTAGGAGTTCGATAAGGATGCCTATTGGCACCAATGCTTTTTAACATCTTCATAAATGACTTCGTTAAGTCTACTGAAAAGGCCAATTCTATGTCCCCCAAAATTATTGATCGTCCACTAAGCAGTCTCCTATATGCAGATAATATTATATTTTTGTCACAAACTAAATTAGGTCTTCAGCAATGTTTGGACCAACTAGCTATTTATTGCAGAGAAAATGACTTAAAGGTAAATCCTCAAAAATCGCAGGTTATCTGCTTTGGCAAGAAGAAAGCCCAATATAAATGGTCCTTGGGCAATTATCAGCTAGCCCAAGTGTCGAAGTATGTTTATTTGGGAGTAACCTTCTCTGCATCAACATCGTGGGTAGCCCATAGGGTCTCTTTGACAAGTAAGGCATCAAGTTCAACTGCAGGGATTCTTAGAATATACAGGGCCTCTCAACTGGTGAATGTCATACAGGCTATTGAAGTACTTAAAGCAAAAGTCCTGATGCAACTTCTCTATGGCACAGAGGTCTGTTATCCTTGTTATCATCGGGGAATGGAGGGTGTCCAAAATAAGTTCATACGGGGAGTATTGAGTGCCAACCACTTACCATCCTCTGGACTGAAATGGGTCTTTACTCTTTTCCCTATATCTGTGCTGGTGATGATTAGAGCTGTTTTATACTGGGACAAAATCTCAAGGATGGAGGCTGCACGCTTGCCATATAAGTGTTGGCTAAAGTAGCGCTCTCATGCTGGGAGCAGGAAATTTTGGTGGTGGGCCAGGGTTAAAATATTAACCCAAGCAGGTTTTCCAGTAGAAGCATATGGGACATCCAGATCCTTCAATATTTCCAAAATAAAGCAGCAGCTTTTTGATATTTCTGCACAAAGCGAGCTATCCACCCTTAAGACAATTACTATAGCACCCTGGTATTCTGCAGCTAAAGTAACTTTTTCTTTGGAACCATATTTGGTTCATCTTCTTGAATTTAAACTACTGAGAAGGTTGACTTTAGCCCGTTTCCAGCTGTTCGACTCTGAGGTGGTCAGAGGAAGATACCAAGGGCACAAATAATGTGACAGACTGTGTACCTGCTTCCAAGAGGAAACTGAATCGCTCTCCCATGTGCTGCTACACTGTCCATACTACTTTACTTTACTTTATTACGGCCGAGGCCAAAAACAAGTAATACAAGTAATATGAGTAATACAAAAACCACAATTAGTCAACCAAATACAGAACCTTAAAACATAACACAGGAAAATATAATCCTACTACAGAGGGAGGAGAACATACTGCCTGCTACCCCATTTGCCCCATTATGGGCAAAATTGAAATTTCAAAAAAAGTGCACTGTCCATACTATGAAAACTTGAGGTTAGCTTGGATTGCTCCCCAGCTGGAGAAGGAGGTATACGCTACAGACTATCAGAAAATGTCCTATTTGCTAACTACAAATAATTTAGCAACTATGAAAGCAGTGGCATTATTCTTCCTTGTGACAAGTAGTAAGAGGAAGGCACTCCTTAAGGAGAAGTTATGACGAGACAGATTTGTATTTTTCTCCTCTGGGTGTTATAAATTGTCTGAATATGTAATATAAATGAAGCTGTAAATATTGACACATGACTGTCCTGAGCTTATTGTGGAGGTAGTCATTAGATTAATTTTAAGTTTTATCCTGTTTTGAGGACCTGAAATTTGTATATTTTAGATATTGTTGCCATTACGAAACATGCTGACCATTGACAGCATGAATTGTTGTATATATGTTTTATTTTTGTTTATAGAATTATGCACAAAATTTCATGATGGCCATGGCGAAAGCTGACTGCTTAGTAAACTTGACTTGTCTTGACTGATAATCACAAACACCTCCTATAGTTTAGATAGCAGAGTTATCCCTGCTTCACAGATGGATAAAGACAGACAGAAAGGTTAAGGCTGGGTGGAAAACAATTCAGTGAAAAGAAATGAAGAGACTGTCAAATTCCGCCAAACATAAGAGTACATTTAGATGTTTTATTCTGCCCTCAGACATAACTCCTTCTGGGCCTCAGGGACACACTGTAATATCCATTAAAGTGAAAGGGAGTTAAGAATTTTACCTGGCCTATTACCTTTAATGTGTGTTAACTTGGTAGCAAAAATACAAGGGGACAATTTGGGTGAAAAAGTTCAAAGCTTTACTTTGAAGTCTAAAATTTGGGTCTAGGGGTTCAGATATAGTATTCCAGTATTCTATCTGACCTGTTTTAATTATGATCTCAAATGAAGAGTATTATTTTGTTCATATTTCCAAATGAGGAAATTCATGGAGTATAATTAAAGGAAATTTCAGTCTTTTTAATGTATTATTCCATGTGGATGCGTACTATAAATGTACTAAGACGACACATCACAAGAATTCACATTAAGCTACAGCAATAGGCTTTGCACTGACATGCAAGACCTAATGAGGGAATTCCTTTCTATGAAGATCACAGAGTATCAATTTCATGCCCTATAGTTTTTTAAATGGGCCACAAATCTCAGTGATTTTTTCCCCTGAAGAATGACTATAGAATCTGAAGCTTTTAATGAGAGGTGAGTAGTCAACAAGGGCAAAAGGTATTTAGTAACTGCAATAGACCATCCATCACAGCAAAGGATATGTGGGAATATCATGACCAGCTGTAGATTTGAAGCTTCTTTGTTATTAACAGGGGCGTAGCAAGGTTGAGAAGGGCCGGGGCTCAAGCTTCAGGTATGGGGCCCCTCAGCTCCGAAAACCCAAAGTGGGTGGAGCTTAAGGGATGGGGCAGGGCTTAAGGGATGGGGCGGGGCCTTCTGACAGCTTCTAAATATACAAAATCCAGTGGCCTGGCATTATAACTGTGGCCATAGACAAGCATGGCCTCCCAATGCTTCCCACCTCTCCAGCCGAGCGTCTACCACCACTCCCCAGGAGTGGTTCCACTGCAGGGGCAGCCAGGCAGGCAGTGAGGCAGGCACAGAGAAACTGACTGCGTCCACTGCCTTACTGGAGGAGGGGAGTGAGCTTAGTCAGTCTGGCCTCCAGGGCCTGTTGTTTCTTGCTGCCAGTGCTGCCTCTGCCTTGTGCACGTATGCGGTGCGACCAGTCCAGAGGTGCTGCTATCAAACATACCAGACACCCAAAATGCAGCTAGCTTATTAAGTGCATTATGCCATGAAAAGAGACACATATATATATATAGAAATAAAACCAGTTCAGTTGTGCTCCATAATCAGTTCATGCTGCCCACACCCAATAACCAGTTTATTTGTGCCCCTACCCCCATATAATCAATTCACACTGATTCATCAGTTCAGTTGTGCCCCCATAATCAGTTCATGCTGCCCCCACCCATAACCATTTAATTTGTGCCCCAGGGGCAGCGTGAATTTATTATATGGGGGGGCGCAAATGAACTGGTTATGGGGTGCGGGTTTAAAGACCATATTCCTGTTAGCAATAACTTAAAGTTAGTGAAATAGCAGCCAGAATAATCTCAGAACCATATTTGCAGATTTATTTTCCAAGATAGAATAGATATTGCTTTACGTCCTAAATTCCTACCTAAGATAGTATAAGTAAGACAGTTGTGAGAATGTGGCCCTTTTTATACGGGCCTCTCCCAACCATGAACATGCAGATTTCTGTGTGTTCATGGGTGGGGGAGCCCCATGTGAACAATGTGGTGCACGCACCAATGGTATGTGGGGGTGCATGCACACCCGCCTAACACGCATCCCCACTCGTCCCCATGCACAGAGCAACCAGGGGGAAACAGCAGTTACTAAGTGGGTGTGGATGAGGGGGGTGAGTGGGGATGCATGTGCAGCCATGTGCATGCCCTGTCAATGCACTGGCGTGCCCACGGACCTCCCCCACCCGGCGGATCCTTGTAAAAATAGCATGTGAGGAGCCACTCGAAGAAGAACAGAAGGTTGCTGCCTTGTAAACAAGTTTCTTTGAGATGGCTCCGAACATTCTCACAACACCCATCCTTCCAGCCCCCCACATGGAATTTTTTTCTTATATTTCTAGAAAGGGTTGGAAGGAACTGTCATTCTGAGGGGGCGAGTTGGTGCTTTTTATACTAGAGGAGCTAGTATAAATAGACCATCATGTGGTCTATTATTTGAATAGGGTGAGTGTGTACAACCCAGTTGTGAGAATGTTAGTTCCATCTCAAAGAATCTTCTTTACAAGGTAGCAACCTTCTGATCAGCACATGGGGAGGAGCTGTTTGTAAACAAACAGCTTTATCTCCCCGATCAGTGTCCCCGCTGTTACTGCTGCTGCAGCGCTACTAGGAGGCAGAGGCAGGTGAGGGATGGGGACTGGAACCAGGGAGGGGAGGCAGCAGAAGAACTTAGGCTGCATTCTCACCTGGCAGTGGCGGCAACAAATGGGGGCGAGGGAGACGCAGCGGGGTGGAGGCGGCGGGAAAAAGAGCTGGTGCAGATCTGCCAGGCTCTTTTCCCAGCAGCTCCTCCACCCTCCTGCCTTCCTCACCCCTCCCGCTGCTCCCACCGCCGCTGCAGATGAGGGGGCCGGCCCTGCCTACACCCCTCCCCCCAGGGCAGGGCCCGGGTGCAAATCCGCCCCCCCCCCGTGCCACGGTAGCTATGCCACTGATTATTAAACTCAGTTTTCTTCCCCCAATATGGAGATGGTTGTGAAAAGAAACTAATACGTGCATTGGATGTTTTTATGTTTAAGGTTGACAAGCATTTCTGATTAAAGCATTATTATTATAGACAAAAAAATCTGGTTTTTCTTCCTCTTTTTAAAGGACTGCCTTATTATCCTTTATTAGAAGTTTTGCATCAAGTTTTGCATTAATTAAATTAGAAGCATCCCTGGATGGGCAATGTTTTCCAAACAAGCCTTCTGAAACGCCTGCTGTTCAGGAACAGTGACTAGCTCAGAAGGTGTTGGGAAGGGGGGAGGCAATCAGTTTTGTTTCTTGCTGCACCCGCCTCACCACAAGCCCCACTGGCTCCGTGCAGCCTCGCCCGTGGCCAATCGCAGACTGCGAAGCCAGTGGTCTGTGGCGAAAAGGGATGGTGACTGGGCAGGCTGGCTGCTACTCCAAGCCTCTCCACCCCTGGTGTCTGGAAGTCTGCTCCTCAGCTCACTCCTCCTCCCTGTCACGTTTTGCCTTCCAGTGACACATTTTTGCCACCCGAACGCGATCTGAACTGACCAAACTGTTCGGTCATTTCAACGTTCGGAATCTAGTTCTGTTCGGTCAGTTCATGTTCGGATTCAGGTTCAAATTCGGTCATCCGAACAGGCTGAGTTCGGGCTGAACTCCGAACTTCTGAACGGCGTTCGCCCATCCCTAATTTCTAGGTGAAAAGGGGACAAGAGAATGCAGCAAATCTGTTAAGAGTTGGAGAAAGTACATGAGGGAAAATGAAAGAAGACAAAGCCAGAAGACTAGATGGTAGGGCTGAAACAATCAGCAAAATTTTGACTTGCATGCCATCTTGGGAACCAGGATCAATTTCCCAACCATCTCCCCAAACTGATATGATTTCTTGATTTTTGCAATACTGAGAGATACCATCCCAATTATCTGACTTTCCGTTTATCGTATACCATGTACCATTCATTTACCGCATACTACAATGCCAAGGGTATCATTTAACTTCAGAATTTCTGCCTCTTTCTACATTTCTGAGCCAACTACTATGCAAATAGCCCACCCCTTAAACCCCCCACGCCTGCCTAAACACAGTTTTTAAAAAACAGTGCCTCCATTCCAGTGCCTCCAATCAGAATTTTTGTTGTATGTTGTTCCCTTTGCTTTGACCAATCTGCAACTGGACTGCAGATTTGTAAAGGAATCTGTGTACCAGCCAATGAGTGAGAAGTAAGTACAACAGAAAATGGAGTGCAGAGAGGACAGAAGAAATGCAGTATTGTTTCGGTATTACCTCTTGGGATTTTAAATTGATGACAAAGCAGTAAACAGCAAAGATGGAAACAGGATCCTGGTAAGCAAATTAGTGGTAAATCAAGGAACACAACGTTGATCAAGACATTGTTGAGTACCGAGAATTTCTTGATTCAACTGAGACGGTATTGGGAATGAGGATCTCCACAGAATTTCTATTTTTGCAACATTTTGTTTCAGTCCTAGTAAAGGTTGGTCATGGATTTACTGATACCTACGGATAATAAATTAGGCAAAAAAATTAAGTTAAAAAAAAAATGTCAAATCAAAGGACAAATCAAAACAATAGGAAGAGCCAACTATTTTTAAGACACATGTCTAAATAGTCATTGGATAGGAGGCAGTGTCCTAAGTGTTGGTTGGTAACTGATTAAACGATAGGAAACAAAGAGTAGGACTAAATGGTTGGTTTTCATAATGGAAAGAAGTAAGTAGTATAGTGCCCCAGGGATCTGTAGTAGGACCAGTGTTGTTTAATGTATTCATTAATGATCTGGAAAGGGGAGTAAGGAGTGAGGTGATCATATTCTCAGACAACACCAAGTTGCTTAAGGTATAATATAGCAATAATAATAATAACAATAATAATAAATATTTTTATAGCACCCCCTGCCTACATGGCACTTGAAGAGTTTCATATTTTACATAAAAACACAATATAAACAATTTAAAACTGTTTAAAACGAGGAATTTAAACGAAAATTTAAAAAACTGTAAGTTAGGGAAAGGAAAAAGGGAGGACAAAATACATTTGCACTGGATCCTAAAGGCACCTTTTGTACTGAAATGAAACTGAAACCTTAAACTGAAACCTTGTGTTTGTGAATCCGCCCCCCTCCCATAGATAGAGAGATAGAGAGATATAGATATAGAGAGATAGATAGGTTAGGGATAGTAGTTGTAGGAGCTAGCTTAGTGACAGAGATAGCGTTAGTGATTTAGTTTTAGTGTTTGTAGGAGTAGGCCTGTGTACTTATTAGATAATCCATTTAGTTCATAGCATTTAGAATAGTTTAGCAGTTAGATTTAGTGTAGATAGATATATATAATATTAGATTAAAAAAAAACCATATAAAACCCAAAGAACCAAATAAAAAACAAAAGAAAATCATATAAAACCCAATAAAAAACCAAAAAAACCATATAAAAAACAAAAAAAACACCCATAACATTTCCCAAATGGCTGAATAGAACGGTCAAACAGAACGGCAGAACGGCAGAACCGAACAGCCGAACTGAACGGCCGAACCAACCAAACGGACAAACCAAACGGACGAACCGAACGCAGCCGAACCGAACGGCCGAACCCGAACCACAATCTGTTCGCCCATCCCTAGTGAAGAATTGCAGGGGGATCTTGCAAGACTGGGTATCTAAATGGCAGATTAAATTTAATGTGGACAAGCGCAAAGTGATGCACATGGAGAAAAACAATCCTAACTTTAAGTACACAATGCTGGGTTGTAAATTAGGAGTTACCACTCAGGAAAAGGACATTGGAGTCATTGTGGACAATACATTGAAATCCTCAGCTCAGTATGTGGCGGCCATCAAAAAAGCAAACAGAATGTTAGGAATTATTCATAAAGGGATAGAGAATAAAACTGAAAATATCATGTGACTATATATCTATGATGCAACGTGACCTCTTACTGTTGGGATCTGGGAGCAAACAACAGGGAATTGATCACCCCATTGTGACCTGTTGGGTAGTTCTTCCAAGTGACCAAGATTGGCCATTGTTGGAGACAGGTGCTGGGCTCGATGGACCATTGGTCTCAACCAGTATGGCACTTGTTATATTCTTATGTCCAATGAACAAGTCATTCTATGGCTTTCCTTTTGAATTCTAAATATTCCTTTCAAAGTTAGATACATAACTTAATGGAACTGGTAAAATTTGTGCATATTATTCCTACTGATTTCCTGATCAAAGTTTGGATGGCAGCTCGTGCAAAACAGAAGAAACCCCTTCCTCTACACCCCAGTCCCATATGTATGCACCAGCAGTTTAGAAGAAGTAATTTTTAAAACCCATGTAATCATTAACAGCCAGAAAACACATATGCTATCAAAATGATATCCAAGACTGTCTAACACAGCACATGGCAAATGGGAGTATATTACTGTAATGTGTGTGACATTCTCTAATGTGTTGAATTATACCACAGCTGTGCACCACATAAATCTGTCATTTGTTATGTAACGTGTTACGTAATGGTAATTTAAATAAGCATCATTTGCAATCAATAATATTTACACATCTTTCTGAAAATTATGTGCATTATACAAAGTTTGGATGCCAGCAACTATAGATGGGTTCAAATAAGAAGCTTTGGGGAAGTTTTGGACCATCTCTAATAGGAATATATTGCTCTGAAACTTGCTAGAAGACGCACCTAATTCTAACGGAATATATTATACAACCAAGATGAACATGCTCCTAAACTATGGAATCCCTGAAACATTTAATCTAAAATAAGCAATTACCAAATTTTCTTTTCCCAGTGTTGGCATTATTCAGTATATAATGCAAACATGTAGCACCAGAGGCAAATTATGTGACATTTGATCAAAGCTCACATTTCAAGAACACTTTTGGATATGCTTCACTAAGTCTATGTGTAATAAACATAATCTCCAGATGACTGGAGGTGGTGGTGCCATTGCAAGGCTACATACAGAGGGTGTTTTAAAACAAGCTCCTCCCCACCCATCATGCATGCTGCAGGGCTGCATTGGTGCCCTATGCAGTCCTGCAACATGCATGATGGGTGGGTGATAGGTGGGGAGGCACTTGCCTATAAACACTCCTAGACCATTTGTAAACGGGCACGGCTGGGGAGGGTATCCGTGTGTGCTGAGGGGGGTGGCCACGGAGTGCCTACCCACGTGAGGTGAGTGGGGAGGGATTCAAATGGGCCAGGAATGTGTGTGCATCCCTACCCACACACGTTAGACTTTCCCTGCATGGAGCAGTCCAGATTTTCCTCTGATGCTCCATGAGTGCGCGCACACAGGGTGAAAACAGCCATGACGCTAACCACCCTTTAACCACCCTTGGTGGTTATTTATGCATGTTGCAGGGCTGTATTTGTGCCCTATGCAGGCCTGACACATGCATAAATGACCACCAAGGGTGGTTAAAGGGTAGTTAGCGTCATGGCTGTTTTCACCCACACTCACAGTGCTTTCAGATGGGTGTTTGGATGCATGTGGGATGGGTGGACCTGCATGGTTGTATCTCGTTTAAAAATGGCCTTAGCCTGTTACACATGCAATTATCAATGTGTGTGTGCACAAGACAGCCTACCTGGTCTGCAAGTCCCTGCCCCCCGTTTCCTACCCTGCAGGGATCTGGAGAAAAAACAGGCCATATTCCTAATGCTGTTCTTACTATGATCATTGGTAAGCTATGTAGTACGACTATCACTGACACTCATAGAGTGGTATAGGCATAAGTATGGACATAAACTGGTCCAATGGGAGTATGGATTAAGCAAGGGCTAGCGCACTGGGATTAAGAATTGCACATAAACCCCAAAATTGAAAGAGGGAGCCTAGAGATAGAACAAAGCTGTCATGCTGCAGGCGCGGGCGTGACGGGATGAGGACCCTGCACAGGGCGCGAGGATGGGGCCATGCATGCCCTGGCCAGCGAGCTCACGCACCACTGCAGCCCCTGAGAATGCCCCACTCCGACGTAGCGCTCGGCTGGCGGGGCTGCGTTCAGCATCAGGGGCAGGACTCTAGCTACCTCACATCTTGAAGTCGTTCCTCTCACTATAAAGGTGCCAGCGGGTCAGCAGAACCCTGTCGGTAATCACAAGAGAGGCTAGTCCCTTGTCCTGGTGTGTTCTGGTTCTGGTAAAGCAGGAACAAGAGTGGTTGTGGGTTGTCATCTCCTTGTCTCTCCTTGTTGTAGTGTGTGTCTGTGGTGCCTTGGATCCCTTGCCTTGGATCCCTTGCCCCTGCCCCCCCCCCCCGGCCAGTGAGTTGGAGTTATGACTGATTCTCCCCCTCACAGGTTCGTTGTCTCTCGAGTGCTTCCCCTAGCATTTGGTCTACCTTGAGTGTTTGCCCTTGCCCCTTCCTTTTCCCCTCCCTCCTCCCTTTCCCCTTCCCACTCCCGTGGACCCAGTGCCCTCCCCCGTCCCTCACCCTTCACAGCACGGTGCCCTGGACCCTATGGAGACTGTGAGTACCCCCTGTATTCTTTGTCCCCTCCCCCCTTACTCCCTCTGGCGCCTTGGTTCCTCTCCTTTCCCTGTGATGATTCAGGTTGCCCCCTAAGTTGGGGAGAAAGCCCAAACACGAATCTGAGGGAATTTTTTTCCACCTGGGCCCTTCCTTGGAAAGAGTACTGTGCCAACCTCTCTGTTTGCCCGTTGTAGTCCCCTGTACCCTTCCCGTCTACCCCGATCCCCCATAACAAAAGCCTTTTAGGGAACAGAAATGGAAATTGTGGAGAAATGGCCAATCCCTTTGGGAAAGTATTTTAATTTTAACTTAGTTTTAGCTAAATTGTACCATTGTCAAGACACTACTATAAATTGGAGTAGTATTACGGGAAAAATCTTGATTCCAACTAGTTTAAAAATAAAATTGTTTGTTGCAGTGTTGAATAATGCCATTCATCTATGCATGAGAAACATGGGACACTAGGTACACATGATTTTCCCGTTACTGATATGATGCCCATGGTGTGTTGTTGGAGATTGTGGGTGTTAACAAACGAGACTTCGCCCCACTTTTATTTATTTATTTATTCCTTCACATTTGCCCGTTAGCACCAGCTCAACCTGTTCGTTTGTCAGGGGGCCTCCAGATGTTCATACCAGGGTCTCTCCACATGGTGTCAACACGGGAAAAATGGAGACCACCGTACAGGCAAAACCATGGGCTGCCCCATGGCCACCTCCTGTGCCTTGAGGGGACCGCAGGGTGTCCACACAGCCTTCCTGTGTCCCCTCAAACCCCCATCTGTTGGGGCATGCATGAGTGTTCAGTACCATGGCGTCATGGGAGCCAGCTTAGAGCATCGGGTGAACGACTGCAACTCTAATGGTAGAGAGGTGTGGGGGATGCACGGGCAGACTGTAGTAGGGAGAATGCCTGCCTGTCTGTTTTGGCCCCACATGGAGCCTGGGGTGTGTGGCTGCGGAGGGTGGTGGTGGAGGGGAGCAGTAGGTTCCAGGGGCCTCCCCTCTTGTTTGTTAACACCCAGAATAGTTCCAATGATAGCTTTTGTTGGGCCAACTTGTATTGGTGTTGGTCCAAGAAAAGATGTCATCTGAACTACTTTTTCTCCATCTCTTTCATTTGTTACCAATATGGGAACCACACTCTATCCAGACATCATTGATATGACATCTAGGGCTTACATTTTTTCAAATGTATTATTACTATTATGATTAATCATTTATATAGACCTTTCAGTGTTGAAGATACTTTACCATCCTTACAGTGGCACATGAGTGTGCACGTGACTTGCACGCGGGGATCTTCAGAGTATGGGATCAGGGTCATTGTGAGTTCACCCACACAACCCTGTGAGGTAGGTCATTACTATTCCCATTTATAAACAGGGAACTAAGTCTGAGAGATAATGCCTTTCCCAAGGCCATCCAGTGGGTTCGTGGCTTAAGAAGGGATTTGAACTCTGGTCTCCCAGGTTCAACGCCAACTTCTTATTCATTAGGTTACAGTTGGCTCCCAACTGCTAATTTATTTCATTTATATAGAGTTACAGCTGCTGCATTTCTAATCAAGCATGCAAATGAGCTTTTTATAGTAATCTGATCCCATTCTCTTCTCTCTGTGTATTTGATAATACTTTATAGACAATGATTCTTTGGGAGTACATGACACTATAATGAGAGGATTGCTTTCTTATTTCACTCTGATGATTGTGTGCAACTTCTTTTTACATGGAGCAATGAGCTCGTTATAAAGGCAGCAGAAGGGAGTCATTATATGCAAAATTATTCTCTTTATCTGCCGTTTGAGAAGATGGCACTGAAATACATTTAGGTTCATGATCTTGAAACAACTGGTTTTCATAACTTTACAGCAGCATTAATATAACATAAGAAACTCCCACTGGATATTGTGTTAGTAACCGTAAACACAGTAGGTCAAGTGAAAATTAATATAGCATTGAGTGTCTAATCCATCAACTCTATGAAATGGAACTTGGGCTGGGTCCAGAGGAACCTCAGTCCAGCTCCTGATCTTCTGCACTGGCCTTGAGGCAGGGGATCTGTTAGTGGGGGAAGTGTCAGCAGAGCCCTTGTCATGGACAGATCATTACCTCCTGCGGGCCTGTCTCCGGCTATCACATGTCTGCCACCGGAAGGGCATGGAACCAGTTCGGTTGGCTCGTCCCTGGAGACTGATGGAAATTGACAATTTCCAGAATGCTCTAGGGGAGTTACCCTCTGATCTTGATGGCTGTCTCCTCAATGATCTCGTGGTTTTGTGGAATACTCTGCTGACTGAGGCCATCGTCCAGACGTATGTTCTATGTTTTATGTTTGTGGACTATGGCGAAAGCCAATGCACTTAATACATTTTTAACTTACCTTACCTCTTAGGCATCCGCTCCCTCAACATCGGCACCACAGGCCACCATGGTTTTTGGAGGGTCTGCAGAAGCTGAATCAGGAAGGGCGGCGGTTGGAGCAACGGTGGCATTGGTCTCATGCTGAAGCTGATTGATTGCGGCATAGAGCCTGTTTATGGGCCTATGCCATGGCTGTCAGGGCAGCAAAGGAGTTCTTCATTACCCTGATAGCGTCTACAAAGTCTCATCCAGAGGAGTTTTTCCGGGTGGTGAGGGGTTTGGTCAGTCCAGCCTCCCTTGGCCTGGAACTGGAGTCTTCCAGTGCTCGCTGTGACATGTTTGTTGAGTACTTTGTGAATAAAATTGCTTGGATTCACCATGACTTCGACTCTGCGTTTATGACAATAAGAGAACCAGAGGTTTTGGAGGTTCCGTCTTGCCCGGTTTAGTGGGATCTATTTCAGTGGGTGATGGCTGTCACTGCAGCAGATGTTCTGGGGAGTGTTAGAGCAACCTGGCTGGTCAAGACCAGCTGGGAGACGTTAGGACCATTTCTGGTGAGTATTGTCAATGCCTCCTGCAGGAGGGCAGCGTGCCGGACTACCTCAAAGAGGTGGTGGTGTTGCCCCTGCTCAAAAAAAAATCGCTCAACATTGACTCCCCAGCTAGCTATCAGCCAGTCTCTAACCTTCCCTTTTTAGGGAAGGTTATTGAGCAGGTGGTGGCTCAGTAGCTGCAGGAGCATCTGGATCATACCAGTTTTCTTTCTCCCTCGCAGTCCGGCTTTCGTTCAGGTTATGGTACTGAGACTGCATTAGTGGCTTTGGTCAACAACCTTCGCCAGGAACTGGATCAGGATCATTTGACCCTGTTAATCCTATTAGATCTGTCAACTGCATTTGATACCATTGATCATGAGATGTTGGTGACTCGCCTGCAGGACTGTGCTGGGATGGGTGGAACCATTCTTCAATGGTTCTGCTCCTTCCTGACTGGGAGAACCCAGTAGGTGGTGATCAGGGATTGTTCATCTTCTCCACGGGACCTCACATGTGGAGTTCCACAAGGCTCTATTCTGTCCCCTCTCTTGTTCAATGTGTATATGCAGCCACTCAGCAAGGTCGTGAGATGGTATGGGGTGCGGTGTCATCAGTATGCTGATGACGCCCAGCTCTACCTCTCCTTTTAATTCGACCCAGACCTGGCAGTCTCGATGCTTACCCGATGTTTGGTGGCTGTGGGGGATTGAATGTATTTTATATATTTTATGTATATTTTAAAATACTTTAATTTTTGTAAGCCGCCTCAACACTAGCAGTGCTCGGCAAAAAGGAGGAGAGGCAGGATATAAATGTTGAAAATAAATAAATAAATAAATAAATTGCACCAGCTTATAATGCGCCCCAAAGAATTATTTTGGCAGGCAAGGATTGTTGGAAAGCTCTCCATACTTGCTATGTTAATTTGAGGTGGTGGTGGTAAAACAAGGCAGGAGGAGGCCAATGCGGACAATCATCAATTACTTTCATAAATTATATGTAAGGAAAAGGATGTGAGATTAGAAAGAGGATGAATATTTACTGAGGAAGCAATATACTCTTCCATCTTATTGTTCTGTAAAGCGCCAGGTACATAGCTGGCGCTATACAAATGCTAATAAATAAATTATTAATAATAATAATAATCCTACATGCCAGGAGAAATTTGGCTCTCAAAGTGTCCTTCAAAAGACAGTGCAATTGGGTTTGCAGCCTTCTTTATCAAAACACGTTGCAAGGGTGGCCATGTTGCACAGCAAACATAGGAACATTAGGAACTAGGAAGTACTGGATCTAGGCTGCTTGCCCACATTACTCAATCTGACATTAATTTCTACCTATGTTAGACTGTGTACGGTGGGCATGTGCCTTTTTGCACCAGGAACTGAAAATTATGTGAGTTTCATCACAGATGACAGAGCTGGAAAATCCAGCCCTGTCACTAACGTGAATTGTATTTAACATTAAATTTTAATACGTGCATGCAAATTTAACATTAATTAAACTCCCTGTGAAATCTGGATGGGAAGTGTCCTCTTTGAGGAGTGCTGCTAGTGTCGAGCAGAGAGAGAGAAGGGAAGGAGGATCCATGCCTCTACAGCAGCGCTCAGCAAAGGGTTTGGGCTGGGTACCACATCCTTAGGGGGTTCCTTGGTGGGGCTGGGAACCCATACCCCACTCTCCCCACCACGGAAGTGTCATCCAGACAAAGCCCCTTTGCTGAGCGCTGCTAGAGGCATCGTTCCTGCTTTCCTTCTCTTTCCACCTGACACTATCAGGTTACCCCTCGGTAAAGGGGCTTTGGCTGGACACCACTTCGCTAGGGGGTTCTCTGGCTGGGGTGTCTGTTGCTGGAAATGAAATTTACCTAACGTGAACATGGATCCGTTATTTTTAATAGCGGATTCCTGACATGGAAGAAATTAACATGGGCGTGCAGCCCATCCAGAATCTTTCATTACTGCTGGTTTCACATTAGTTTTAATCTAACATGAAAATCAGCACGCGGGCAACCAGCCTCAATCTCTTGTTCTATCTTGTTTAATATCTGTCTCTGGCACTGATCATCAAGTGTTTCAGAGGAGGTGCAGAACTGACAAACTAAGCAGATGTGAAGTAATCCTGCCCCCGTGAATGCCTCATTTGAATCCATACCAGTTAGATTGGCTTTAGTCTGAAAGCATGCTTTTTGATATCTCCCCCTAGAAATTTGGTAGCATTAACTTCTCAGCCATATAGCTGTCTGCGTCAAATTTACAGGACATTGCAGAAAGAGGCATAAATGTTCATCTGTAGCTATGTCAGGTAAAGACAGGTTGCTATTTTGATAGCTCTTAAATCCCTTTGTTCCTACTTGTAGTCTATTTGATTAATTTATGGTTTGTCATCTTGATATACTGCACAAAGAACAATTTTCCTCATTAATATAAATTGAACTTTCAGTTTCAAGCAGCTCACTGTCAAAATATATGGTTTCCTGAGCACCTGCAGATTCAACTAAAGAAACTGAGTTAATGAACTCAGTCCCTCACATGATTTGGCCTTAATTAATAGACCAGTGGTAATTTTTTTCATACATCTCAAACTTTTGCATTTCTCATAGATCATAAAAGGGCTTAGAGTACTAGGAACAACTTTGTTTGAAATATAAATGTTCATACTCAGTTAATTTTTAAAAACATGGAAGATACAAAGTATTAACTTATACTTGCGAACTTTATATGAAGTAGAAATATATTTTACTGCATCCTAATTTTTTACCATTAGATGACATTTTATTAAAGGGATTCAGAGGTTGCAAAAGAGCTTGACTCATTTCCTACATGAATTTTTAACCAGTCTCTAGAAGAAACCTTTTCAAAAGGTAGCTGCCTCGGTGAATAAGTTGTAGCGTTTCAAGTGAATGTGAATTGGTAGCTTCAGTGTGAGACATCTCAGACATTAAGAGGTGTACTTTTAAATATGCTTCTATATGTGTTTATATGTTTGTTTGTAAGCCACGCTGAGTCTTTTTAGGGAAGGGTGGGATAAAGTTAAAATAAATAAAATAAAAAATAAAATCATGTACCTTATGTGATATGGTTACTTAAACACGAACTATATTTCAATGATATCTCTACTGCTATGTAGGAAATCCAATTACAGACGGGCTCACATCACTTCTGCCATAGAGACAAGAAAATCTCTTGATCAATAAAGTATTTAATTTACCTTTTCATGTGCATTATTTTGTTAAGGTCCCTACTCTCTGTGGATGAGTAACCATGTAGTCTTACCATCAATGTGTACACTTTATGTAGCTGTGAGGATTGGTAGTTAATTTTCTTATGGTGTATCGCACTTATCTTCAAATCCTTTTACACTATTAAATTAGTCAGATGAAGATGTATTATCTACATTTTACCATGTCAGAAAATGAGGCTAAATGATTGAGAGACTTAGGAAAGAGAACTGGGGGAGTTAGTGATAAAGTAGAGAATTCCCGACTACTGATCTTGCGTTCTGTCCACTGAGCTACACCTCTTTCTCAGCATGAATTAACCATATTTATATGTTGGACTCCCTTGGGTTGCAGAGATTGAAAGCCTCTGGTTGTGACACTACAAGGGCTGAAAAAGACCTCTGTCACTACTATAGTGACCTCTGCTGGTTGCTTTGTGTTAACAGGATTAAAGAGGGAAGTCTATTCGATTTGTTCTGTGTATAAAAATCCTTTTATAGCCAACGAGATGTGAATAGAGCCCTAAATGTGACACAGTAAATCATTGAGAAGATGCTGGTTCTGCTCCTTAGCTCAGAGCTTTCTGCTGATTAATTACAGAGATGGACTGTGAAGCAATCTTGGAGCATACCTTGTGCCTTGCCTGCCAACCAAGTGAAGAGGGCTACAATGCCTGCCAGACAGTGCTGGGGTAAAGGAAGATAAAATGGGTTAAGTTAAAAGGAAGATCAGGACAAAATATTTACAACAACAACAAAGTTTGGGGATTTTCTGTGGGCCCTCCTCCCACCCACACAAATGAATCAACACTCAGAAGGATTCTGAGGAAAACAAGGGATACCAATAGGCTATCCTCTTGACGCTCTTAATTAATGCAGAGTCTTTTTAGGAAAAACATTTTTCTCACGGACTTCTGAAGTCCGGGAGAAAGAAACTCCCATGGGAGGCAGGTGGGGTTAGACATTCGCCTGTCAAACTAAAAGTTCGCTGGTGCCATTCAAAACAGCACGCTTCCGCATGGACGGAGATGCAGATTTATGAAACCCCGATATTGAGGTTTCATAAGTCTGCATCTCTGTCCATATGTGAGTTAGCTATTTTCAATGGTGCCGGCAAATGTCTGGTGTAGCAGGCAAATGTCTAACACCCCAACCCCATAGAAGTTTATTTCTCCTGGACTTCACAAATCTGCGAGAAAAGTGTCTCATCTAAAAATAATAACAAGGTAATAATAACTATAAAACTCTATTATGGTCAGGGGCCCATGTTTACTGTGTTTTCCCCATTGGTGGAAATGGGGAAAATACAATGAACATGGGTCCCTGATTATGGTTTACACACTAGTAGCATAATGGACATTTACTGTAGTAGCTACAGTGAAGCATATTGTTGTAAGATGATAATTTATGCTGCTATGACTACCCAATAGGATGCATATTTATTTATTTATTTATTTATATTTATATGCTGCTCCTCCCAAAAGGTTCAGAGTGGCTCACAAGAGTTAAAATATTAAAACACATACAATATATATATACAAAATTCATACCATAAAAACTCCCACCCTCTCCTGCTACCCTATCCAAAAACCCAACCAAATTCTATCCCTGCCCGCCAAATGCTCTTCCAAATAAAAAAGTTTCACACCACCTCCAAAAGATGCCTAGGCCCTGACTCAAGCAAACCTCCTGGGGAAGGGAGTTCCACAAAACTGGGGCAGCAACCAAGAACATCCTCCTGTGCACCCCCATGCTATGCACAAAGTAACAGATGAAACTTGCAAGAGGGCATCCTGGCCAACTGTAGGGGCTGCAATGGGACATGGTAGGACAGGCAGTCTTTCAGATATCTGGGATGAAGACCATTTAAGGCATTAAACGTCAAAACCAGCATCTTGAATTGTGCCTGGAAAGCTATAGGGAGCCAGTGCAGACTTCAAAGCACTTGTGTAATGTGCTCCTGGCGACTCACCCCTGAAAGGAGCTGCGCCGCCGCATTCTGCACCAGCTTCAGCTTCTGAACAGTCATCAAGGGCAGCTCATGCAGCATGCACTGAAGTAAGCTAGCCATAACATGATGAAAGCTTGAATGACACTGTCCGGATCAGAATCAGAAAGAAAAGGCTACAGCTTCCTCACCAGATGAAGTTGGTGAAAAGTGTTCCTGACCAGCACCACCACCTGATATTCCAGGTGCAGTGAGGGATCCAAACGCACTCCAAGACTCCGAACCTGACTGACCAGAGGGGGCTGGATTCCAGCAGTAAAAGTGTCCCAATCCCCTCCAGGTCAGAAGACCAGCAAACCATCATCACTCCAGTTTTGTCAGTAAGCAGCTTCAATTGGCTCATCCTCATCCAGTCCCTGAAAGCAGCCAGACATTGGGCAAGCACTGAGACTGCAGTACCTGGGTTGGATTAAAAACAGAGATAAAGCAGAGTGTCATCAGCATATGGATGACACCTCACCCCAACTCTCCGAATGACCTCATCCAGCAGCCTCAGATACACTGAACAAGAGGGGAGACAGAATAGAACCCTGTGGGACACTACAGTGTTGGTCCCGAGGGGATGATGAGAAATCGCCCATCACTGCTTCCTGGGACCTCCCCGACAAGAAAGAACAGAACCACTTAAGAGAGGTCCTGTGCACCCCTGCCAGGTCCCACAGTCAACTCAACAATACCGTATGATCAACTGTATCAAAGGTCACTGAGAGATCTAGCAAGATCAACAAGGTGGAATTCTCCTTGTCTATTTCAAAGCACAGTTCATAGAGCAAACCCACAAACTCCGTCTCCATTCTGCACCCAGGACAAAAACCTGACTGAAATGGGTCCAGGAATCCAATAGCATCAAGATGAGCCTGGAGCTGATAGGCAACCATCTATCCAATAACTTTCCCTAAAAAGGGAAGGTTAGAGACAGGCAAATAGCTAACTGGAGAGTCAGCATCCAAAGATGGTTTCTTAAGCAGGGGCTGGACAACTGCAGTTTTAAGGGAGTCTGACATCCTCCCCTCCCATAGGGAAGCATTAACAACCCCAGCCACCAACAGCCCCAATGTCGCCCAGTTGGCTTTTGTTGGAGTACTCCAACAAGAGAGGGTTATTTACCCTCTCAAACTAGGGGCCACTCCATGAAACAAAATGGTAGCAGATTTAAAACAAATTATTTTTTTCACACAACACACAATTAACTTGTAGAATATTTGTTGCCAGAGGATGTAGGCAAGGCCAGTAATACAGCTGGGTTTAAAAAAAGGATTGGATATGTTCTTGGAGAGTAGGTCCAAAGCCAGGTAGGTTTAGGAGATGTAAACCTTTTACTGTCAGGAGCTGGGAGTGGACAACAGGGAATGGATTGCCCATTGTGACCTGTTTGGGTACTTTCACCGAACAACGGAGATTGACCACTATTGGAGATAGGATTCTGGGCTCAATGGACCATTGGTCTGACCCAGTACGGCATGACTTACGCTCTTATATAAATAATAATTTGCAAAATTATTTGCACACGCAGGCTTTCCCCTCCACCCCAGCTCTCTCCCTTTGTCACCCACATGCCTGGCTGGGGGAATTTAGGGATCGTGATTTATTGAAAGTCGGGAGAGGGAGGCAGACGCCTGCTGAAAGCAGCCACACTGAGGGTGGAGAGTTGTGCAAGGGTGGGGAGAGAGCCCCACAGAAACAGCTTGTCCTGGGGTCTCAGGAGCACTGGATCTGAGGCTACGAGGACTGACCTCCATGTGGGACCCCCCCTTCAACCGCAGTACCCAGGCAATGGCTCGTGCTTAAGGCTGGCCCTGCAAACAGGCGTTTTGCCACAGGTAATATACATGAGCACTTCATAATGGCTTGGCCCTGTATATATAAATTACAACCTTCGCTTTATGTTCCACTACACTCCCATAAGTCACTCCTGGGCACCTTCTCTTGCAAGTTCCACCACTGTACCAGGTCCAAATAACATGGGGAAGACAGAGAGGAATCCTCAGCGGATTGCAATCGGGACTTTGTGACTTGTGTCAGGGAATTATTATCACCTCATCCTACATCAGGTAACTCAGGCTCTGAAAGATTAAGTGCCTTGTCCAAGGTGACGGTAGACATCTGTAGATAGTCAGTAGGACTATATCTTGGCGCTTACTGCAATGCATCCATCATGAAAACATTTTCCCCTCAAGAGAACAGCTCCTCCTCCTCTTTTTATTACAATTAGCATCCTGATGGGGCTTGCACCAATAGAGTGCTTTGAGATTTAGTCTGTTAGGCTTTTTAAAAACAAAATTAAAAAATGACAAAATATTATGAATGCCCACTATATATATATATATATATATATATATATATATATATATATATATATATATATATAAAAAAAAAATCAATTCCTTTTCATTTTATTTCTATATTTGTTTTACATACAGATCATTCTTAATGGCATTAACAACCCCTTTGAGGGAAATGAATGGCTGAAGCAACATGTAGAATGATTTTAGTTTAAACACATCAATAATCAAAAAACAAATGTGGTTCTCTCAGGCAGAGATTCAGTTCCTCAGCTATATATCTCTGCAAATACTCTGAGTGTCATCCCTTCTGTTCATGGATAATACTTCCAATAGCTCAGTACAGAGAGGGAGTCTCTACATCACAGAGAGGTTGTGATCCTCACACTGCTTACTCTGGAGTAGTCTCAATGACATTAATAAGACTACCCTGGAATAAATGGCTAAAGGAATGTAACTTAAGCTGATGACAATATCTTATCAGCTACAGTATCCAAGTGGGAGAATGGCAGTATGGAAGGAAGAACAAATGGGTGGTTTAGTTTAAAGAACACTTGAAGCTTCCTGACATTCCTGTCTCCATACACCTCCATGGAGAGGGTCGTTTGTCCCTCACACCTCCCCCTTGGGAGGAAAGAGATGGGGCTTTGGCCGTGGGGCAGGCCGCACCCCCACTGACCTTCTGACCATGGTCATTTGGCTATGCAGCTTGGCAAGGCACCCAGGGGGGAGTCTCATGAGACAACATTCCCTGGGCACCAAATTTAAGCTCCAAGGCTGCCCACTGCCATTGTGTGATGAGCCTCAGAGCACAAATGAATGCACATCCACCCACCCATCACCTTGCTTCACTGTGGGATGCTGCTGGTTGCCTACAGGGGGTGGGAAGGAATTTTTTATGGGTGCCTATGATTGGCGCTGTGGGCACCTGGTTTTGCGCTCTCTCCACAGTGTAGCTTTTTCAATTGGCTTATTAAGAGGGTATACTTCAGGTGGTCAATAAAATGTCACACATTGTAGGTGGGGGTCTGGTCCAGAGTTAGGAGTTTCAGGGATAGCACAGAGTTGGGAAACCGGGAATTGGGAGCTGGGCATATGAGTTTAGTGCAGCCGAATGCTTGCCTATGTGCCGGGGCATTAGGGGGATCACAAGCTTTGACCTGGTCAGGTGCTTATCAGCGAGCACGGTGGCCCCCCCTTATCCTTGCTCTGCAGGCCTCCACAGGGAGATTGGCTCTTATCTCCCCTTACCCAAGGCAGGTAGATTGGGCTGGAAGGAGGAGCACAAAAAATTCAGACAAAGAGATGTTTCCTGGGTGTGCAACAGGCTGTCCTTTTGAACATGTACTTACTTGGCCATGCCTATTTTAACTGGGTAAGTGGTCCCCTTAGCGATGGTTGTTAGGTCAATAAATAGCGTGGTCTGTTAAAACACATTCCTCGGTCTTCCTGTCTTTGTCCAGGGTGCGTCGTCAACAAATACATGAATGTTCATAGTTCCAAAGCTAAGGGAGAGAAAAGCCAGCATCTACTATGCAATGTGCACCAGTGGGAAAGCCACCATCTAATATGCACCATCAGAAAACCGTGAGAGTGTGTAATTTTTTGTTACATTGGTCCAAAATAAAAGAGATGGAGACAAAGTAGTTCTGATGATATATTATATTGGACTAACTGCTGTTGGTGAGAATATGCAAGTTTCGGGCCACGCATGGACTGTCCTTAGGCAAAAGGACTCCCCAACTAGTCTCCAGTGGAAAGTGTCACTTGCATTATTAAGACAGATGCTAGCATGCCCTGTAATCTTTAAGGCTGTGTTTGTATTGGACTATGGTTATGTGGGTCTCAGGGGCATGCCAGCCTACCCCTATCTTCTTACCCTTTGCGTGAAAAGTTCTTTCCCCTTTTCTGCAGACTGTGCCCACTTCTTTCTGCACTGCTGTGCTGCATCATTAGTTCTCTTCCATAATCTATAGCAATTGTTTCTGAAGTGAAGTTATTAAGGGAAGACAAAAGCATCTTGCTTCATAACCATCTACAAATGAAAAACATATTCCTAATTTCACATTGAAATTTCATTTATTTTACGATCATGAAAAGGTCTTGTTCTCTAATCATATAAATGGGTAACACATTTCCGTGTCCATTAAGTCTCTGATTCCAATACTGGAGCTTATTTTCTTGTATACTCTATAGAGTATATTTGGTCCTTATTTGTAAATGAATGCAACAATAAGGCGAGATGGGGGAGGATAATAGTTTGTAAAATGAAAAAAGGCCTGCTTAGCTGCAGGGTTGTGTCTGTCTCTGAACATTTAGATTCCATCAAAGTAAACCTTGAAAGGTTATAATTGAAAGGCGTTACACCCCTGACAGGCTTTACAGTGATAAAAAGGGCACGATAATTAATCACTTGCCTTATTAGAAAGATACGTTTCTTCACAATGATTAAAAATGACTACAAGAGCTGATAACCTGTTAACTCCTTAGGAAGACAGCTCTGCAAATGTAAGAGACAATAACCAAAAGTTATGCTACTGACAGAATACAAATGAACTACTAGAAAAGACATAAGGCTAGTGCTGGCAGCAAGATGAGATTGATCTAATCAAACTTGCATTGAAACTGTTGGCCTGACTTGAAAAAACACTGCAGTGATGGGGATTGCCAGCTGGCAAGAGAGCTGGGCGATTCTTCTCTCTTCCCAGTGCTCACCCTTCATGCCCTTTGCCCTCTACCCAGTGCTCACCCTTCATGCCCTTTGCCCTCTATTCCCTACCTGGCCACATTCTGCTCTTGGAGGAACTCGACCACTTCTAAAAGCAGCCCAGCCTCTTTGGGCCTTATGCTTAATATGGAATCCTATGTACAAATTCCTACAGGATCAAAAGAAGACAGGGAGATTGCCAGGTTGCCTATGGGCAAACTAGAAACAGCAATGACATATTTGGAGGCATAACCAAGAAAGGAAGAGATCAAAGAGCTAGTCCACTCAAAATAAAAAGTGACAGGGCTCAGCTTTGACCTGGTGACATCAACGCTGGTGGGTTCTGACAATAGCTCAAAGGAACATGAGAGGAAAGTCAGTCTTGTTACATTCCAAAGTTAAAAAACAGTTATTTTAAGTGATTGTCCCTCTATGGAAGCCCTGAGTGACACATAAAAAGGGAGAAAAGGATTGAGGGGAAGGAAGTGAGTTTGTGCGAGAGATGTTCACAACATATTGCTTTGACATGTTTAAGCTATCAGGGTGAAATTTCTCCCTGGGTGGAGGGACAGTCCTCTACATGCCAGCCACTTTGGTCCCACTTCAATATTTAAAAGAGGCTAGAACTAATATCGGTGGTGCATATGCAGTCCAAATGGTTTGCACCACAGCTGTGTAATAATAAGGGACATATAGCTGTGAGGAAGCAAGACTGACCTCTGAGAGATTCATTTCTGTGCACACCTGCAGAAGATTACTTGTCACAAGGCACTAGAAACATTTCGAATCAGGGTATGGTGGTCAATAGAGATTCTCAGTAAATCTCTCCAAACCTCTTTCGAGACAATCCAGTAAAGGACAGCAAGAAGTTGTACAAGGAGCATCTGAGATACACTCAGTTGGACTTCAGGAGATACCACAGGATTCCAGGATGGTCTGCTCCTATATCCCACAACCCTGTAACTTTCTGTAACAGAGAGCAGTACTATCTTAATTTTATCAAATAAGGAAGTCCCCTAGTAGTATTTTTTAAACCATGGTCCACCTGGAGTGACTATTATGACTCTAAGACTGAAATCAGGGAGTGAGTTAATCAGAGATTATCCCAAAGGTTGCAAATTTATACAAGTTTACCTATTCCTAGCTAGTAGGGCCGGGACCCCAGGGCAATTACCGGGTACCGGATTTACCGGATTCCGGTTTCCAAAAAAACGGATTCCCGGATTAAATCCGGTATACCGGTACCGGATTTATTCCATTGATTTCAATGGGGCACTGTCCCCTTTGAAATCAATGGAATAAAAAAATTCCTCCCCCCTCCCCCTCCCAGGCTGTGCGGGTGGAAGGGGGGACACCCCCCACCCACCCTGCCCAGCCTGGATTTAAAAAAAAAAATTCCCCTGAGTGTCCCACTGCATCTCCGGGCCGCCGCCGGCAACCCAGAGCCAGCCCCAGCACCAGTGGGGAACTTCTGGGTTTCCCCGGAAGGCCTACCAGCATCTGAAGCCGGCAGCCACAGCCGGCCCTGAAGCCGCTGGACCACTGGAGCTCAATGAAGGTATGAGATCCCTGGGTGCGGGAACTTGGAAGTAGGGTGATCCCTGGGGGGGGGGGTGTTAACCCCCCTCCCAGGGATCATACAGTATACTTACCTGCTGCTGCTGGGACAGCCGCTGGTGCTGGTGCTGGCTCTGGGTTGCCGGCGGCGGCCCGGAGCTGCAGTGGGACACTCAGGGGAATTTTTTTGTTTAAATCCAGGCTGGGCAGGGTGGGTGGGGGGTGTCCCCCCTTCCACCCGCACAGCCTGGGAGGGGGAGGGAAACGCGGGTTTTTTGTGGGTTTTTTTTTTTACATTGTGGCCATTCATTTGAATGTAAAAAAAATCCGGTACCTGGAATCTGGGAAACAGCCCAGATTACCTGGTTGAATCCAATAATTCCGGTACGCCCAGTACCAGCATTATCGGATACCAGAAGATCCGGTTTTCCCACCCCTACGTAGCTAGACTGTAATTTAAAATGACTCTGCTAAACATAGTAAGAGAGAGTTCTCAGTGATTTGAGTTTGCAAATTCTTCTCTCAGTTGGATTAATGGGGGGAAGGAATAATGGGTAAAAACAGAAGGGACGGTCACACAGCAGCGGCCTGACCCAGCCTGGGAAGGAAAACTGCGGCAGATATAGGAAGGGCCAGGGTGCTGAACAAACGTGTGAATGGTTGTGTCACCATTTATAGGGATACAGTTGGGGCACCAGGGAAGGCAGAGAGTACCATGGTGGCCGTCCATGGCAGACCCAACCCAGGCCAGGTTGGCGGCCCATCAATAAGTTTGATAGCCTGCTATGGTCCGCTTTGTCCCACCTGGGCGGGCATTCGCCCGGACTGTGACCTCAGAGGTTTTCCAAGGTCAGATCCTGGGCTAGCCGCTAACGCAGCCTGGGACAATCCCAGGCTAACATCTGGTGGCACCTTCACAGACATGCAGGTGAGGTCCAGGTCACAGCATGACAAAGCAGGCCACAGTGCTGTCATGTCTGTTTTTCCCAATGTCATATGGATAGTTTCCAAATCCTATATGTAACAGGGTGCAGTTCCCGAGGGAGCATCCTTGCAGGACCAAACCCTGCCAAGTCACTGTCTCAGGGAATTAGCTTTGCAGTCATTTGCTTTTAAGGAATTTAACTCAGTCTTTTACTCTGGCAACACAATGTCCTTCAATTACTGTACAGTCTCTTATACACAGTTATGTACCTTTCAGCCATGCAAATCCCCTTCGCTGCACGCCTCTACCCGGCACGGGTAGCGGCTTGCTGGCGGCAGTTGTTGTAATTCCCCCCCTTCTGGAGAAAGGAGGAGCGTAGGGCAGGGGCGCAAGGCAACACAGGAAGCGGCGGGAGGTGAGACTTCATGGCCGCCATTTTGAGCCGGGCGCGGAACCCACCATTCCACACCTGGATTACAACGAGTGAGCAGCCCGGTGCGGCTCGCTACCATGGAGGAGAGCGGAGCAGCTGGCTTTGGCGGCCTGACTGTGGGCTGGCTTGGGGGAACATCCAGAGGGAGTGGACCCGTGGAGCGCTGCCCTTTTCAGCTTCGCCGGGGGGCTCCTCGTGGTAAGTTCTGGCCCCTGGAACCAGGCTTATAGGCCCTTCAGGACTCCGGCGCGAGTGCGTCTCTCCCCCCAACCTCCCTTTCAGGTTACGCTGGGAGGGCCCCATAGTGAGTTCTGGCCCAGATAGCCGAGGCATCCCCGAGAGCAGGGGCCAGCAGGAAGACCTTGCAGGCCAGATTGGGGGATGGCGTTCCCCAGCAGGAGCCCCGATAACAGGGGTTTTCAAGAAAGGCCTTGCAGGCCTCATTGGGGGAGGATCGCATTCCCTGGCAGCAGCCCTGAGGGCAGGGGTTGTTTCAGGAAAGGCCTTACAGGCCTCATCGGGGACCACTTTCCCCAACAACAGCCCGGACAACACGGGCTTCCACAAAGGCCTACAGGCCTTGTTTGGGGACTGAGTTCCGCGGCAGCCCCCGCCCACCAGGAGGGGCACTGCGGGAAAGGCCTTACAGGCCTCAGTGGGGGACCCTGGTCCCTGGAAGCACCCTTGCTAGCAGGGACACTCCATTAAGGGCCCTACGCGCCTTGTTGGGGAAGCTGGTTCCCCGGTGGCAGCCCTTTCAAATGGGGGAACTTCAGAGGAGGCTTCTGGGGGGACCGGACATCACGGGCAGTCGGACTGTTAATAGGGTGGATAGCTGCAGGCACCCATAGGCACAGCACTGGTTCAAGGCCCCTAGTGAGAGGGGGAGTGGAGCAGACAAAGGAGAGGAGGAGGAAAGCAGGTTACCCCCCCCTTTTTGTTGGATTCCCTCCAGACCCACATGAGCGGGTGCGAGGGCATCCTGAACACCATGACGCATAGGGTACAGGGTCAAACTTCTGAGGAAGTATGCAATGAAAGGGGATATGGGGCACAAGACGAGGCAAAGAGGGAGCACAGGGGCCCGGGGAAGAGCCCAGGTCTGGCAAGTTGAACATTGAGCTGAGGGAGGACCGAAGCACTGGGACCAGGGCCAGCTCAAGAGTGGTGCAGCTGCTGACACGGTTCAGGGATGAGGTGGGATTCATGGGGGTTGGAGCATTGGGAGGTCAACCCCCACCGACGTCGAGGCCCTGCAGGTGTGGCAGGGAACATCCCACAGGAAAGCAAGCCGGGTTAGCGCCAGCAATGCCTACCTCCCTGCCCAGGCGGGGGGGGGGGGGGAGGGCAGGAGGCGCTGTTTGTCACCAACTAGGGTTGAGGGAGATGAACCACCGGCTCAAAGGGCGCATGGAGATCAGCTGGCAACAGTGCTCAAGACCCTGAATGCATTCATGGGGCTATTCGAGGCACTTGAAGAACGGGTAGCCAGGCTGGCGGATGGAAGAGAGATGGCTCCGAGATGTCAGGCACCCCATCCAGGGGATAGAACAGAGGAGGCAGCACCTGTGAAATTCACAGTGGTGGAGACAAGGGACGAATCACCCAGAACAACAGATGAGGGCACAAGCACTAGCAGCTTGGACCAAGGTGGGTGCAGCCATTGTAGCCAAAGTCAAGGCAGGCTAAAAGGGGGCACTGGGAGCAATGAACAGACCCCCCCACCTGGGCTCACCGGGGCAGGGCGGCTGGGATGGGTAGGGTCTTGAGTCCCCTGGCCTTTGCAGGATACAGGAGGGGTGGTTGAACCCAGGCAAGGGGACCCCCGAGCAGAGGCAAGGCCAGAGTGGAGCTGGGATGAGAACAGACAGGCTGGGGGGGGGGGCAGGCATCCTGGGCCAGGGTTATGCCGCAGAAACAGCCCGCCAGGAACCTGGTACTTGGGCACCCGTAGGAGCGCATCTCGCCCTGCATACACGCGAGAAAATATGGAAGGGCGAATACATAGACGTCTTCTCGCTGCTTTATACGGAGCCTGCACCTGACCCCAACGAGAAGGAGAAGGTGCATTTCAAGCACCCTAAGGTGGATAAGAACTGGGCCAATTGGTCTGCTGCCTTCTCGGTGCTGATGGGTGTCATGGTCCAGGATGCACCCGACTGAGCAGCTGAACTAATAAAGTATCTGGATATTGTGTGCAGGGCCTACGACACCGGGAACCCGGGTGCGTGGCTCTGTTATGATGAGGGCTTTCGGAAGAGAGCGGCAATTACCCCGGGGCTTAGATGGGACATGCACGCAACAGATTTGTGGCTGGAGTCTACGTCCAACATGGCAGGGACACACAGGACCGACAGCGGTCACACCCTTGTGAGGGTGTGTGTGGCCCCAATGAACGATCCCTTTCGGGAAGGCGGGCATCGGAATAGTCAGAAGGGAGGTACATGCTGGGACTTCAATGGGCCCGGGTGTTGCGCCCGGTCCACGTGTCGGTTTTGGCACGCTTGCTCCCATTGCGGGGGGAGTCACTCGGGGGCCCAATGTAACAGGACCCAGGGCCAACCGTGAGGGAGACAGCAAGGAAGGGCTGGGGGCAACCAGCCCCAAGGGGGGGGGAGGAAGGCCCCAACATCGGTCAACCATAGGGCACTTGAAAGTGTGCTCAGAGGTTGCCCGATGCGCAAGGAGGTCGAATATGTAGTGGCGGGATTCCGTGAAGGTTTCGTTATACCCTCCAGGTTCGAGAAGCCAAGGTTATGGGTGATGAATTTGCAGTCGGTGAGGGGGAAAGAGGACTTGGTGGCTGCCAAGCTCCGCAAGGAACTCAGAGAGGGCCGCATAGCGGGCCCTTTTGACTTCCTACCGTTTCCCGAATTGCATGTTTCACCTTTGGGCATAGTGCCCAAGAAGCAGCTGGGCGAGTTTCGCCTCATTCACCATCTGTCCCACCCTAGGGGACGGTCAGTGAATGACGCGACCCGACTCCCCCCCCCCGATCCCTGTTCCGTTCGTTACGCATCACTTGATGTGGTGATCGAAATGGTGAGAGAATGTGGACGAGTGGCACTGCTGGCAAAATGCGATATAAAATCCGCATTCCGCTTGCTGCCAGTCCACCTCGGGAGCTTTAGACTACTCGGTTTCCAGTTTGGAGGCCAGTATTTCTATGACAAGGCGATGCCCATGGGGTGTTCGATATCTTGTTCAGCCTTTGAGTGCTTCAGCTCCCTGCTGGAATGGCTGGCGCGCCAAAGAACAGAGTCACGATATATTCTCCACTATATCAACAATTTCTTATTCCTTGGGAAGGGGGTGGGGGGGGGGACAGGAGAGTGCGAACGGGCCCTCCAGGACATCCAGGTCATGGCAGCTGAACTAGGGGTCCCCCTGGCATCTGAGAAGACTGTTCGCCCTGCAACGGTTTTGGCATTCCTGGGGATCGAATTGGATACAGAACAACAGGTGTCCCGTTTGCCAGTCGATAAGCTGCATACACTGGTTGGGGAGATTGAGGCCATTTTGGGTCATCCCAAGGTGACGGTTAAACAACTGCAGGCCCTGGCGGGAAGCCTCAATTTTGCCTCCCGGGTGGTGGCGCCGGAGTGGGCTTTCCTATCCAGGCTTTATGAGAAGGTGGCCTCCAACCTACTGGGGCACTGCCACATCAGAATCTCTGCCAACATGAGGGAAGATTTAAAAATATGGCTCCAATTCTTACAGAATTTTAATGGAGTCAGTATCTGGCCGTAAAGGTGGCTGATGGAGGCCGAACTGCAGGTCCAATCTGATTCAGCTGGGTCTTTGGGTTTTGGGGTGTATTGGGCGGGAAGGTGCCAGAGGAGTGGATACAGGAAGAATGGACACGGAACTGTACCTTTTTGGAATTATTCCCCATAGTGGTGGCAGTACACATATGGCAAAGTGAGTTCGCGAACAAAGCTATTTTGTTCTGGTGCGATAACCTCACCGTGGTGCATGTACTGAATGCGTTGTCATCCCACTCCAAGAGGATGATGGGGTTGGTGAGAGCGTTCATCAGGCAATGCCTAGCGAGTAACATATTATTCTCAGCCAGGCACGTGCCGGGTATTAACAACGGCAGAGACAATGTGCTCTCTCGCCAACAGATGCAGCAGTTCAGACAGCTGGTGCTGGAGGCCAGGAAGGAGCCGGAGGAACTCCCCCCGGGAATATGGAGCATTGGACAGTAGCAATGTTCCAGGCAGTACAGGGGTCACTGGCCCCTTGAACTAAAGCAGCCTACCTGCAGTCGCTGGCAGAGTTTCAGACCTTTAGGGAAGAGAGAGGCTGGGGGACCCAGTTCCCAATCACCGAGGCCAAGATTCTGCAGTTCGCCATTTGGTTGCGAGATAAGGGGCTGGCGCCTGGAATGAGCTCCGGCAAGCTGGCCGTGCTAGCCTTCTACAACAAGCTGGTTGGGTTTCAATCACCGAATGGAGGATTTTTTGTAAGGAAGATGATAGACGGTTGGCAACGGGAGGCACTGAGGGGTGGCGATAGCAGGCAGCCCATCACTCCAGCTATATTGTGTGATTTATGCCTGAGCCTACCTGGAGTATGTTTTTCGGGGTTTGAGGTTAGCCTATTTCAAAGTTCATTCAAATTAGCGTTCTTTGGGGCCTTGCGAGTGGGCAAGTTATCGGCCACCTCGGCCCACACCCAAGGTGGAATGGTAGTAAACGTAGAGGATGTCCAGGTGGGCCGCACAGGGATGACGGTATTGGTACGGGGGTCCAAGATGGACCAACGTCGACAAGGCCAGGTGATAAAACTAGCAAGAATAGATGAGGTGGAACTTTGCCCCGTAAGGGCGCTAGAAGCGTATATAGATGCGTGCCCAAAGGTAAGGGGGCAGCTGTTCATTCACGAGAACAGAGCAAAACTCACAAGATATCAATTCTCGGCAGTAATGAATAAAACACTAAGGAAACTTAACTTACTGACTCAATTGTTCAGCTCCCATTCATTCAGGATTGGGGCTACTAGTTGTGCGGCTGCTGCCGGGTTGTCAGAGCGGGAGGTCAAGGCGATCGGGCGATGGAAGTCGGGGGCCAATCGCTCCTATATTCGGAAGGTCCAGCTTTGAACTAAGGGGCCCTGGGGGGATGGCAGAGGGACGCAGTCAAGGTAAAGCATGGAGATTGTATGACAGTAACTTGTGTGTGTTCTTCCTAGTAGGGGAGCCGCCTGCCCAGTGGCGGAGAATTGTTATAGCCGGTCACAGCATTGTGTATTGGGCCAGGAAACGAGCGGGATGCTCGTATTGGGGGACCCAGCTTGGGCTCGGGCATGTGGCCAAGGTGACATGGAAAGGCCAGAGCGGGATGAGATGGGCCCAGTTCCTGCCATTGGTCCACACACTTATGAAGCTCCCACATCCAGACATCCTAGTGATTCATTTGGGAGAGAACAACCTGCCGGTTGACACAGGTCTGCACCTGGTCACCACCATGAAGAAAGACTTGCTTGAGGCAAGGCGGATTCTCCCAAATACGGTAATAGTGTGGTCTGAGATGCTTGAGAGGATCAGATGGAGGGATGCCGTGCGCCCTAGTAAGGTAGACAGAGCAAGTAGGAAGGTTAATAAAGAAGTCAGAAAATTAGTGCTGGAAATGGGGGGTCGAATTATTAGACATACGGAAATTAAATTCAACAGGCCAGAATTATATCGGGTGGACGGGGTGCACCTGTCTGACGATGGGCTCGAAATTTACCTACGGGCGGTTCAGAAAGTATTGAGCCAGCTCTTGGAAGAGTCGGGGGGGGGGGGGGGGG
>QEPC01015764.1:758654-771597 GCA_003113815.1 Sphenodon punctatus | reverse complement strand
GGGCGAGACTAGCCAAGCATATGCTGACAGTCTCCAGTGGCAGGGGTCCAGCGACGTAGTTAACTAAGAAGTTAGGGACAGTCTGCTGACAGGTCATCTCCTTAAGAGGTGGGGTCTGAGTGAAGGCTAGAGCTGGTCCGGCCAGCATCACTCTGGACCCAGGACGGGGAGGGGCATGACCGGGGCCCTAGGACAGAGGCAGTCCAGGGCTCAAAGGAACTGCCCTCACTTCCTTCTTGGGGGTCACAGTAGGCAAGGGCCTCCTGATCCAGCTGGGGGCAGCCAGACAGGTGTGACATTGCAGCAGACATAGTTAATAATGTGGCGGTACTGAGGAACATCAGACCACTTAAGTTTACTCCAGTTCAATGAGTTAATAGTCAAAGTTGAGAGGACCCGGAGGGGTGGAGCCCCCTCCTCACCCGACTAGATTTAATAAACTTTGGTGCGGCCTAGTTTACCCTATACATTGGCGTTTGTGTCTTCCTTTCTGGGTGGGGGACAACAACTTTCTGGCTCCCAACAGTCTCTCATGTATTCCAGCCAGGCAACCCTCTCTGGCTGGCAAGGTTAATTTCATACACACTTACAATCTCTCTATTTTCTGGGTCTCTGGGTCAGGCACAGTCCCTTTGGAACCCAGTTTTCTCTTCCATCTCACAATCGAAGTATTTAATTTGCGGTCTGAAAACAATGTGTGACCGCCTTCAACGCGCATGATCCCGGACTTCTGTCTCATCTAATCCCGCCTCGTGGGATTTTGAAATATCGCCACGGCGACCCGCTCGTGTAAAAGCGCCCTTAGCCTCTGAGGCTATTCCGATTCCCTCTGAGCATGTTTGGGGACTTAGCCACTCATGGTCCCTCATATCCTCAGTGAGCATGCCCAGGGACTTAGTCTCAGCGGGAACCCTAACTCCCCAGCTGCTTGGCTTCCAGTGTGCTCTTCCAATCCCAGAAGCACCTAGGCCTCTAAGACCACCAGCCTCCTGCTGCTGGTGCTACATGCTTTAAAGGGGCAGCGTTTCCCCTCAGCTGCACTCTGCCACACTATACATTGTGCTACAGGAACAGGATCAAACAATCAGCTACGAGGTCAAGTCTGCAGATCTCTGCTGACTGAACTACAGATTTGCAATCAACAGCTGAGAGCAAGCCAATGGATAAAGAGCCACTGCAGAAGAAACACCCTGGCTTCTATTGCCTGAACTGCGGTATCCACACACTGCATTTTACACCACATCATATATATTGTGAATAATCTCTGAAAGAACATGAGAAGGGGCAGAATGTGTTCACACATGTGAGTAATAAAGTGCTACAATTTGTGATGAACCTTTACAGTGTTGTGTTGTTTTTTTAAATGCTCACTAACATAACATCCTCTTTGAAAGCTGGGGTTTTTTGTATTGCAGCTCCATATGGTATGCATATGTTGTTATTTCTAGTTTACTTAGGGGTCACACAAGTTTGGGGCTACCTCATGAATTACCGCAGGTCCTTCATAGGCTAAGGCTCCTGGACAAGGAAGCTTTGTAGGCCCATATTTTATGCCAGTGCTTTTCACACATATTTTCATTTCAAGTTTATTCATAGACTGCATAAGAACATAAGTAGTATCTTATTGGGTCAGAACAGTGATCCATCGAGTCCAACATCCTACCTCTGACAGTGGCCACCTTTGGTCACTTCACTCAACAGGCCATATGAAATGATCTATTCATTTCAGGGCTTCTGGGTCAGGCACAGTCCCGTTGGAACCCAATTTTCTCTATGCTCAGACAACATGCTCTGAGCTTACTAAACCCAGTCCAAAAACCTCTTCAGATCTCTTAGAAGAGATCCTTCTTCTACAGCCACACCACTTATTCACTGCTATTTAGTTATACCTGCCAAAAGTCAGGGCATGTGACCAGACCACTTTGACTAAGAGTCATTTATGGACCCATCCTCCAAGAACTTATCTAATCCCTGTTTTTAAGGCCAGCTATGATATTGGTCTTAACAACATCCTCTGGCAAAAATTTCCACAAGCTAATTGCATGCTGAGTGAAAAAAGTACTTCCTTTTGTTTGTTTTAAATTTGATGCCAGTTAGTTTCATAGATTGTCTCTTAGATTTTAGTGGGTAAAAACGGTTCCCTAGTTACTTGTTCCATACCACCATGAATTGCAAACTTGTATCATATTCACTCTGTCATTTCTTTTCCAAACTGAAGAGCCCTAACCTATCAAACCACTCCTTGTACAGAAACCATTTAATACCTTTGATAATTTTTGCTGCTATTCTCTCTATCCTTTCCCAGTTTTCCTATATTCCATAATAAAAAACCCTCCTCTTTGCAGGCTAGGGACAACACTGAATCTGGGGACAGGAGGGGGTGAGCTGGCTCCTCACCCCCTCCATTTCCTCTTTAAGAAAAAGAGAATTTAGGAGTTCTGGCTCCCACCCATTCTTCCCCTCTAGTCTACTTGGTCCCAGCCCTGTAACAGGGAACTCAGGACTCCTGGCTTCCAGCCTCTCCACCCCACTCTAATTCAGTAGGTTACACTCCCTTCACAGGCAACTCAATAATCCTGGTTCCCAGCCTGTTCTCCACTCCCCTGCTCTCAACCTTGTAACAGACAACCCAGGAGTTCTGGGTCGAAGTCGCCCCTCTAAACCTGTAGCCCCCAGTGCACTCCCCTCACAGAGTACTCAAAAGTCCAGGGAAATACAATGTTTGTCTCTTTGTGTCATATAGAACAGAAGTGTGTGTGTGTGTAATAACAACAAAAAATAATCACACACAGGACAGGAAATGGAATAACAGGGAGGGAGTCTACTTGGGAGTCAAAGGATAGGAAGTCAGCTATGGTAAGAACATAAGAAGTGCCATACTGGGTCAGACCAATGGTCCATCTAGCCCAGCATCCTGTCTCTGACAGTGGCCAATCACAGTGGCTTGGGAGAAGCACCCAACAGGTCACAATGGGGGTAAGTGGGAAAACGATAGGACTGCTTCCTCAGATAGCCCGTCAGTCTTCTGAATCAGTTATTTCACGCAGAATGTTATTACTGTAAATTATTTCTAATTCCTCCTGTCATTCCATCCACTTACTTAATCCTGCACACTTTTTCTATTTTTCCCTGTCATTCCAACCATTCCACATACCACATCTGGTGTCTTCCTCATCATTTTACACGCTCTTGCCTTCCCTATGTACTCCCAAGGATGTAACTGTTATGTATAATTTCACAATCACTTAATTGGATGTTGGAATGACAATAGTATTTATTTAGAAATTGGCACTGCTGTTACCTCCATTCCTTCCAATGGCCATTCCATTTTATTAATTTCAATGCATACCCAACTTAGTCTTAATTAAACATTTGTATACGACTTTACCCAGCTTCACTGTGCTCTGAAAGGGCAGTGGAGACTAGTGGGTAAGAGGGACAGTTGTGAGCCATTAGTCAGCTGTCCCATTCTCCCCAACTGAAATAAAAGGATAGAGGGAAAGGAGGGGGTGAGGGGCCAGCTCACGCTCTTCTGGCATCAGCTTCAGTGTTGCCCTCAACCTGCAAAGAGGAAGAGGCTTGGGGCTGAAAGACAAAGGCAAAGTGTGGGGCATGGAGACTAAGTTGTAAGTGAGCACAATATGTGAGACTGTACAATGTCTTTACTGCTAACATGGCACGGGCGTTAAGGTGGGAGCCTTCACTTGCAGTTTCCATGCTTTTTAGTTCATGATTGAATTTGCAAGAGCCTTAACTCTTCTTGTAAACCAGAGGTTTTTTGATTATGGAATATCCAAGTTTTTTGTTAAATACAGTGGAGAAAATTTGTCCTGCTAGCACAGTACAATGCTGAGCAGCATAACCACTATGGGTGCAGGACTTAGGGGAGGTCAAGGTGAAAAAGCTGCTCCCTTCAGTTTATTATTTTTATTATTTATTATTAACAAACATTTATATAGCGCCAGCAGTGTACATGGCACTTTACAAAGTAATAAAATAGACACGGTCCCTGCCCCTAGGGCTTACAATCTGAGCGACAGGAGCTGGGGGAGAGACATAGGAAGGGGAACAGAGGGAGAGACAAGGGGTCTAACATTCATGAAGATGCGAGGTCTCAAGTGCACGTACTTGGCTTGGTTACGATGAGAATGACAGCAGGCAGGTCCATGTGGCAAGGATAAGGGTAAACAGATCTTAGGTATAGGAATAGTGGCTCAGCAGGATAAAGAGTCAGACAGAGCAGAGCGAAAGAGGTGAGTTTTAAGGAGAGATTTGAAGGTATGAAGGGAGGGGGCAAGGCGGATGTGGACAGGGAGGGAGTTCCAGGCATGGGGGGCAGCAAGTGAGAAGGGACGAAGGCGCTTAGGGGAGCAGGGAAGGCGTGGAAGGGTGAGAGAAGGGACAGAGGAGGAGCGAAGTGCACGGGCTGGAGTATGGAGGGCGATAAGTGCAGAGAGGTAGGGGGGAGCAAGGTTGTGAAGAGCTTTATAGGTGAAGACTAGGAGCTTGTGCAGGATTCGTTCAGGAAGGGGAAGCCAGTGAAGCGAAGAGAGGAGGGGCTGCACATGGTCGAAGCGACTGGCGAGGTAGATGACCCTGGCAGCAGAGTTTTGGACAGAGATGAGGGGAGAAAGGTGAGACCGGGGAAGGCCAGTGAGAAGGAGGTTACAGTAATCGAGGCGAGAGATGACCAGAGCATGAACAAGAGTTTTGGCAGACGAGACAGAGAGAAAAGGGCGAATCTTAGCAATGTTATGGAGGGAGAAGCGACAGGATTTAGCAACAGAGTCAATGTAGGGTTTAAAAGAAAGGGCTGAGTCAAAGATGAAGCCTAGGCTACGGGCTTGGGGGACAGGCAGGATGGTGACTCCATCAATAGTTATTGACAGTGAGGAAGGAGAGGAAGGATGAGGGGGGAAGATAAGGAGTTCAGTTTTAGCCATGTTGAGTTTGAGTTGACGTTGAGACATCCAGGTAGAGATGTCAGAGAGACAGTTGATGAGACGAGCTTGAACAGAGGGAGAGAGAGAGGGAGTAGAGAGATAGAGTTGAGTGTCATCAGCATAGAGGTGGTATTGGAAGCCATGGGAGGCAATGAGTTTGCCTAAGGATGAGGTATAGATCGAGAAGAGGAGAGGGCCAAGAACAGAGCCTTGAGGAACACCAACTGAGAGGGGGAAGGAGGAGGAGGCGGAGTTGGAGAGAGACACATTAAAGGAGCGGTCAGAGAGGTAGGAGGAGAACCAGTTATGGACAGAGCCACAAAAGCCAAGGGAGTGAAGGGAATCCAGCAAGAGTGAGTGGTCAACAGTATCGAAGGCAGCAGAGAGATCAAGGAGGACAAGAATGGAATAGAGACGTTTAGATTTAGCCACCAGAAGATCGTTGGTGATCTTAGCGAGAGCAGTTTCAGTAGAATGAAGGGGGCGGAAGCCAGATTGGAGGGGGTCAAGGGAGGAGTTGGAGGATAGGAAGTCAAGGCAGCGGGAGTAGACAACACGTTCAAGCAGCTTGGAAGCAAAAGGAAGGAGTGAGACAGGACGATAGCTAGAAGGGTCAGAGGGGTCAAGAGTGGACTTTTTGAGAATAGGAGAGACTGTGGCATGTTTGAAGGCAGAAGGGAAAGAGCCAGTAGAGAGGGAGAGGTTGATGATGTGCAGGAAGGAAGGGGCGACAGTGGGAGTAATGGAGGTGAGGAGGCGGGAAGGAATGGGATCAAGGGGGCAAGTGGAAGGGTTGGAGGAGGAGAGCAGAGAGGAGATTTCCTTAAGGGAGGCAGGGGAGAAGGAGGACATGAGAGAAGGAGGGGGAGGAGGGAGAGGGGTGGGAGTGGGAAGAGAGGAGTGGGAAGCGATGTCGAGGCGGATCTTGTCTATCTTGGAGGTGAAGAAGGAGGCAAGATCCTGAGCAGAAAGGGAAGAAGGAGGGGGAGGACAGGGAGGCTTGAGGAGGGAGTCAAAGGTAGAGAACAGGCGGCGAGGGTCCCGAGAACAGGACTCAATGTGGGAGGTATAGTAGTGTTGTCTAGCAAGGGAGATAGCAGAAGTAAGGGTGGAGAGACAGAATTTGAAGTGAAATTAGAAGGTTGTTACTTCCTGTAAATAGCAAGCAATGTGAAGCTGGATTTTTACACTTTACTAATAACAACAACTTTAGTTCGGTTTAAACATTGCAAACTTCCAAAAACTGGTCTCTATGATCTCTTCAACGCATAGCTTATACAGGAGTCTTCCACTCTACTCCCCACTGTCAGAGCTCTTTTCCTTGTGCAACACTGGCCATTCTGCTTTCTAGGACTTCCCACTGTACAGGACCCCCTGGCTAGTAGCTCCTTGTACAGAGTTCCCTCGCTCTGCTGTGTCCATGTACAGGACTCTCCACCTGGCATAATGCTGTCCATCCTGCAGCTCTCCTCCTGTACAAAGCTCCCTTACTCAGTTCTCTTCTGTCTAGGACTCTACCCTGGCACAATTATGGCCATTATTCTGCAGCTCTCTGTCTCTACAATGCTCCCCCACTTTACTCCCCCTTGGACAGGGCTCCCTTTTTTGCACAACACTGCCCACTCTGACCTACCCCTGTACTGGGTTCCATATTCTGCATCCTCAATAAAGCTGCTCCCTGTAAGGTACTCCCCTTGTGCGTGGCTTCCACCGTGGAAGCTATTTACAGAGTCTCTGCCCCAACTCACTCCCCTTAATGCCCCCCCCCTTTGTGTATGCTTTCTCCGTCCCTGATCCCCCATAGGATTTTGCTCTCTGGGCTGAGGCTTGCTCTTTGAGTCCTCCCAAGAGGACTACACTTGCCACTCTTCTCCACGAGACTGCTCTGCACAGGATCCCACCATCTCCCTGCCCCCCTCCTGCAGAACACCCACTGTATCAGCCCAGAGCACCTGCTTACCCCTCATTCCTTGGGAAAGTCAGAGGGAGAAGTGCTGAAAGAAGATTGATTGCCTGTAGCCTCCTGTCACTGTCTCTGGGATAAACCTCGTGCTCTTCCTGCACCTGGGACCATTCCAGGCAAACTCCAGCACTCTAGCCCCAGCCATGCTCCTCCAATGGGGCGCCTCATTGGAGTCGCAGTCCAGACACCCCATGTTTTTGGAGGGGGAAGGACTGTCACTCAAATCCATATGCCCTGTGGTTCTGGGGCAAGATCAGCCACCCCAGAAATCACTGCGGGATGTGGGGGATCAGATCAGAATGACCTTCAGCTTGCTCCCTTCCACAAGCCTTGCCTCTCCCCACCAGATCAGCTCTAAACATGGCCAACCAGTCACTCACACTGCCCCCTGGGAGGTGCAGTTCCCGCTCTTTTCCCAGCACTGATAGGCTCTGGGAAGCAGTGCCTGCTGGGAGTTGTACTCCCCATTATTCAAGACTGTTTGCTTTTAAACAGTCTCTATATTACACATAGAACATTCGCAAGCACTCCACACTTAGAATGGACACCACAGGCTAACAATGAATTTTCAAGATGTTATAACTTTAAAACTACTAAGTGGATTTACAAAAAGTAAACCAAAGGCACACCCCACCAGCCTCCTTGAATTTTATAAAAGGCTTAAACCTCCTCCCAACCAACACAAAACCTCTTTATGCTGCCGAGATCGAGATGGTCTAACTTTTGAAAACATAGGCTTTCAAAGTGCAGGCTTCAAACTGCAGTGTCTCAGCTGTTATCCTAGTGATTAGTCTGAAATTCGAACAGCATGGACTGCTTACTCCAGTGATCCTTCATCACACATATCACAATCCTAACTTTATTCAAGCCAATTTCATAGTGAATACAATGTTGGGGCTTTATAATGGAGGATGTAACACACCTTAGCTATTAGAGCGTTCCCACGCTCTAATAACAACAACATAAGCACCATACTGGGTTGGATCAGCGGTCCATCTAGTCCAGCATCCTGTCTCTGACAGTGACAAGCTCCAGTAGCTCAAGAGATCCATCTCCTGCTGACCACATACCAGGGGTCTAAGCTCCAACTAATGTGTTTTTTTGAGATGGGGCAGCCAGAACTGCACAGAATACGTCATGTTTGGTTGCACCATAGATTTATATAGCAACATTATGATACTTTTTGTTTTACTCTCTATTGCTTTCTGAATAATTTTTAACATTAATATATTTTTAACATGCATATGGTGTATGTGCACAGTGGCCCCTAATTTGTCCAGTTCCCTCTCTCTGTCTGTGACCTCCACCAGGCCCTCCACATTAAGAGATTCTTCTCCACCCCTCTCTGACTGATACACTGGGTGCTTTTAGATGGACGACTGTCCTGGTGCTGGCCATGCCAGTCCGCTTCACTCCCGGGTGGCCCATCCATCTAAAGGCAGCCCAGCCAGATGTGCTGGCACAGCCTGCTCTGGGGCTTTCAGATGCCCAGTGAGGGGTGTCCAGGATGCAGGCAGACTTACAGGGTCAGGACCCTAGGGTTCTGGAACGCTGCCTCAGCCTCTGCCACTACTGCCTAGGCCTGATCTCAGCCCTATTTGTCCTTCAGTGGTTCTCCAGCCCATGCCTGAACCATCCCCTTCCCAGGTGTTTCCCCTGTACTCCAACCCTGCCTCCCAACTTCCTGACTGGGAACCAGCTAGCATAAAAGGCATGTTGGTACCAGCAGGAAGTTGGGCACAGCAAATCCTACTCTTTTGCCCAGCCTTTTGTATCTTGATCTCCTGTAAGTCCATCTATGACCTGGACGCCCCCTGACAGCCCCGGAGAAGGCTGTGCCAGCATATCTGGTGGGGTTGCCTTTAGATGGATGGGCCACTCGGGGGTGAAGTAGGCTGACATGGCCAGCACTAGGACAGTTATCTGTATAAAAGCACCCACTATGGCCACTTTTAGATGAGTGGGTCGCCATTGTGCGATCCGCTCACGCGACGTTTCAAAATCCCGTGACGTGGGATTATACGAGACGCCAGGCGGGGATCAAGCGCATAAAAGGCGGTCGCACATTCTTTGCCGACCATGAATTAAATACCTTGATTGTGAGCTATATAATTCGCGGTCTGCAAAGAATGGTGATTGCCTTTCACGTGCTTGAACCCCACCTGGCGTCTCATGTAATCCCGCGTCACGGGATTTTGAAATATTGAATGAACAGGTCTCACAATGATGATCCGCTTGTCTAAAAGCAGCCTATGTCAATCAGAGAGGGGTGGAGAAGAATCTCTCTATGTGGTGGGCCTGGTGGAGGTCACAGACAGAGAGAAGGAACTAGCCAGATTAGGGGCCACTATGCACACACACAGTATGCATGTAAGTGGCTTGGATGGGCCATTCTAAAGTATGGTTTAGCATGGTTTAGCATCCTTTAACCTGGCTCTCTATGGATACATAGGAATACAGGGTGAGGCACAAGCAGTGTATGTAACACTGTTGTAAAATAATGTAGTAAGAGTATCATTGATATTCATGGGGCAGCATGGGCATAAGCAAGATCATAACCATATGATCCAATAGGAGAATATGAATACAATATGGATTAATTAAGGGTTTAAGCACTGGGAGCAAGAATTGCACATGAACTCCCAAAATGAAAGAGGCACAACTTCTCTAAAACTCAATTAAAACAAAGATATCTTCCCAAAGGAATTTGCTGTTCTTCCACAATGTTCACTTCTGTTTCCTAAAATGCTTTATTCTGTACCTAGATTCCCCAGTTAGCTTACACATCATGGTTGTGGAGATCCAAATGCCACACTAATTGAAGCAAAAACTACTATTTCTTAGAGAGACCTTTTAATACGTGCTGCTACTGATGTAATTATGTAGATGTCAGTTCCAGGCCTCTGCACTCTTCCTTACTTGTGGTGAACATGACTCACTAGACTTGTCCACCCACTTCTTATCTCCGCCTTCACTTTTATCTTTCCTAATGATTTTCTGCATCAAACATTTGGGTGCTTGCAGGGCTGAAGCGACCCCATTTAATAATATTATCTTGGCATAAATCTACAATGGGGCTTGGCAGTAATATAACATGGGGATAAAAATGCCCACCAGGACCATTGCTCACCTTGATTGTGCAGTCTTATAATGCTTTAAAATTTAAATATAAAATCCTCTCACAAAATTCTCTCTTCTTTTACCCGATCAGCAATAGAAGCAAAGCTGCATCCTAAAATAGTATCTTTTCCAGGCACCTCTCTTCTAGATTTCAGCTGCTGCTTGGAAAATGATGAAACAACATAGCATGTTAACATAACTGTGGGGAGCTAGTAGCTATTCGGAAATTTGGTACTAAAACACTGGCCATTTATGCCAACACAAATCATACTGGAGTGAATGGGACATGAGTCGGCACAAAAACCTACCACAACACCAGCCATCTTTCAAAGCTGTTTCTCAGGCTCTTATTTTTATTCTGCAACCAAAGCATGGTATTTTGGCCAAAACACAACTTATGGGGAAAAGAGAACACACAAAACAGTTCAGCAAAGCTGATCATTCTCTGTAGGTGCTAATATTACGAGCTTTATAACATCAAACAAACACAAAGTATATGGGTATGTACCTCTGCAGCTACTCATACCACACCAAGCTAAACAGTCCACTCAAAAAACATGCACCCCCTGTAGTACAAGCATATTACCAGTTCTGAACACAGAGCAGATCAAGTCTCCAAAGGAACGGGACAGACTGCAGGATCAGCCCAGTAATGCTCCAGTGCTTTTCCTGCTCCTGCAGATATCAATCAGCTCACTCCATTCAGGAGGAGAGCAACAGTACTGCGAGGCAGGGCTGGTATTAAGCATGGGCAATAGGGGTGGTTGCCCAAGACCCTGCACTCAGGAGCCCCAACACACTACTGTCGTTCCTGTGGTGCCCTGCCACTGCTCCTGAGGTTTGTGGTGGTGGGGTCCCCTGGGGTTCTGCAGAGCTGTATCAGGCAGCCACAGGAGCTCCTGGGCGCTCCAGGGCTTACCAGGGTGTAGGTAGGTAGGTAGCTAGATTGTGCTGGAGAAGGGAGGAGCACGGGGGTGGTCCTGCCCATCTGCAGAGCACTCAGGCAGACCTGAGCTCAGGCAGAGTGCTCGAGCGAAACAAAGTTTTACCATGTAGTAAGGCTGGGTGCTGGGGAACTTGCTTTGAGACAAGAGACTTGTGAAAAGACTTCGACCAAGAACCTCCAGGATAGAGTGTCTTGAGGGTGGACTCTGAGGGACAGATATGAAAGACTATAAGTAAAGAGAAAACCCTCCAGGCTTGGAGTGCCTGTGAGGTGCAGCCAGGGATGAGGGGCTGAGCAACTGTAAGTCTGCATCAGTTTATAAACAAAACTACCCCCAAAGGGGAGGTATCACCATGGGAAGGGACACTGCCAAGGAGGGTACTTCATAGTTGAGTCCTGTACTTTACTTGAGAAGGGAAACTGAGGCACAGAGGACAAGGAGGCCATGTCTATTTCTCCTCACCCTTGGAAAGGAGTAGGACTGTGAAAAGATCAGCTATAGAGATAATCATAACTAAAACAATTCAGCATCAATTGGGCAATACTGTCGGTTATCATTATTTTACTGATTCGCATTGCAGGTGCACATAGAAGTCCCTACCATAGATCAGAGACCTAATCAAATACTATCATATATCAAATAAAACAGCCTGTTAGTGTTTCCCAACAGAGTTTTACACTCCAGGCCAAAACTCTTGCTTCCTTAATTATTACTATCATTCTTGCCAGTGCACAGATATTTTTCTCTCTGTATACATGAAAACTGTGGATGATTCCATCTCTGGTATCTGGGTATTCAACAAGCTAAAATAAAAGTTCTATGTGTCAGATATTCACAACCATATGTGCACCACAGTCAGTCCATCTGCAGACCATACCACATGCCAGTTATTTTAGAGTGGATTGGAAGAAGGAACCCATTAAATGTCCATAGTTAATTAATAAACATTCTTTTCTCCTTTTATCTCCTTTTCCTTTCATCTCGGGATGCTGCTGCTGCTACAGCAACAGCTGCTGATCCAGCTTTAGATACAAATTGTGCGATGGTGGCTTAAATATAATCCCCAAACTAGTTTCTAAAAATTACTGGCTTGTGGGTTTGTTGGGGTTCCCCCTGCCGTGCCAGTTACATTCATTTTGGTAGACAGGGTATTTAAACAGAACAGCTTCTTTTGATGTGCAGATTGGCGGATCAAGGAAATGTAATCACTGAACTAAATCTTCCAAAGAAAGTTCTGCAGTATGCATATGTGCATTAGACCACAATATTGCTACTTTACTTAATTAGCTTTCCAAATAAAGTTTGCAAAGAGGGATGGGTGTGTTGATGAAGGTATGCTTTCATTTTGATTTCAGTTATACCAAAGTTGGGATAAGGCCTCAACTCCGAGAGCCATATATTAAAATCTTCAAATAGCCAAGAGCCACAAGATGCACACACGCATACAAAAAATAAATCAATCCTCTTTTGTAGGGATAGGCGTCCAGGGGGAATTATGGATCTGGATCCATATTACCATTTGGATCTATAATTCCAAATTTAATTATGGATCCATGGCCATTAATACACGGATGGGGGTGGGTGTTTTGGCGTGGTGGATGGGGGTGGGAGCGTGTCTGTTTACATGGACATCCCCCCACCTCCACCCATCTCCACCACAGAGCCTCCTCTGTTTTACCGGAAGGCTCCAGTGGTGGAGGTGGGTGTGCGGCGGGAGTGCACACGCACACAAACACCCACCACCCGTCATGTTTATACAGGTGCACGCCCACCCATCCCCCACCCACCGCCAGCCCCCCCCTGCACACCCGCCTGAATACCGAGCAGCAGGGGGAGAAGGGGTGTCTGTGTAAAAATAGCCCATATTACAGATCCGTATTCAAATCAATTCAAAAATAAAAATTAGTAAAAAAAAAAATTAAATTAAAAAACCATTGCACATGCACAAAATGGCCACCAAACCATTCTGC
>QEPC01015764.1:744757-757325 GCA_003113815.1 Sphenodon punctatus | reverse complement strand
GGGGGAAAGGGACAGAGAGATCGTGGTGTGGGGGGCAGCGATGGGGGGAAGGAAGAGGACTCTTGTCCTGGGGGGGAATATGAGGGACCCGGGGGGGAGGAATGGGGGAATAATCTGTGGGGAAGGATCCACACCCCAGAGGGGTGGGGAAGAAGGGGGGACCTCCTGGGAGGGCCAGGCTCCCGGCAGGGGTGGCATTTCCTCCTCCTCTCCTTTTGCCGCTGGTGCTGCTGGGAGGGGATGGGAGGCCATGCAGAGGAGGCGATGCCCCGGCCGCTGCTACAGGCAGCTGCAGCAGTGCCAGGTCCAGACTCTGCAATCCCAGGCGCCACTGCTGCAGCAGCAGTCGGGGGGGGGGGTCAGGCCGGGGCATTGCCTCCTTTGCCAGATGGGTTGGCGGGGTCAGGGGGGGCAAGGCCCCCTAGTCGCGGGTCATGTGCCTGGGTGCTGGTGGCACGTGCCTCGAGCCAGAACTGTCTGTGCATGTGTTAAATGGCCACTGTACACGTGCTGACTAGCTGCCCTTTTCCAAAATGGTGACAATGCTGCTGCTGCCATTTTGGAAAAGGCTTTGCATGCACAGAATGGTCAGGTGGCCATTTTGCGTATGCAAGTTGTTTTTTTTTTTTTACTGAAGTGCTATTGAGGTTTGTGTTGCGCAACTGTGTGCTCTTTTAGATCAAAATAGTGATAACTCAGATGTATGATGCCACTAGAGCTATTTATTATATACAAGCATAAAAAAGATAATAAAAGCATTTCACATCCCTTTCTGCTAACTGGAGAACTCCAACACGACTGTGAGATGATCTCCAGGTGGGCCTCAGGCTCTGCTACACCCCTCAGCATCTGTGCGACATGGGTTGCCGGGCATGAAGGTGACTAATAGATATCCCAGCGCAAGTCACCTCCATGAATTCAATCCACAAAGTTGTGTAGGAATTAAAGCAAGCCGGGATATGAAGGTTTGCCCCACTTCCAACCTTGTTTATTTCAATACCAGGTAAATGCGAACCTGAGCCTGTCAAGGTGATCTCATTTTCACCACAATCAGTTCCTTAATTGACACCGCCTCAGCCCACCCCTGCAAAGTACCTGCAGGGGTAAGCTGTCTCATTCACTATTTGAACAGTGTGTTACCACTGCCTTTACAGTATCTGGCTGTAGCTCATTAACATAAAATATAGGGATCTCTCTTCATCTCCCCCAAGATGTCATTAGGGGCTTCCACCCCTCGGGGCTGGATCATTTGATCCACAACACTGTTGTATTGGGTAATTGGGGAGGGGTCCCTGGCATAGACATGATACATTGTCACAGAGACTTTCCAGATAATCTCAATTAGCTGTTTTCACAGATCATTCCCCCACAATGACCTATCATAGATTAATCAATTTTCTTATTTCCAACTGGGGACCCAAAGAGTCAGTTCATTTGCAATGGCCCATGAGTTTATACACAAATACATTTTGGGCTGGAACATTTCCAGTGCAGTCTAATCAGCGGGTGTGTCTTTCTCTGCCCATGCTGAATTAAAACAGTGCCCTCAGCTGGTTGTAAAGCAGCTTCTTTCCACCACCACCACCCTGCCCCCCCCTTAAGATATTCTGCTGAGCCATTTGGGAACCAAGCATAATATTTGTCCCTTTCTGGCAACTACTCAAAGGGAACTCCCCACTTGGCTATCAGGGGAAAGCAGGAGCAGTAGGGTCCAATCGTACTTCTTCCCTTCTTTGGCAATTTTAATTTGCCCTAGCAGTCCAGTTAACTTCTTTACTTAAACACAAACAAAATGACAAAACTAAATGAAATTGCAGCTCGCCACTGTTTTTTTCTTCCAGGCAGCTTATCTGCTGCCGGATCAGCATAGGAAAAGCAACTGCCTTATTAATTAGCACAGCTGCAAATCCTGTTCTGGTGTCTCTCACTAGTCACTAATCTACAAACACCACAATTCATTTCTATCTATAAATTTAACTAAAAACCCTGATCTTTTCCAATGCAGAAATCACAAACCATGAACAAAACTTTACTTTCTTCACTTGCTCCTGACATACAATCAGGTTTCCTGATTGCCTTCTTCTGCGTAATTTATAACAACAAGCAGGGTAGTACATGCCAAGCACTGCGTCACAGCTTTTCTCTCCCTGTTTCTCATCTCACTTAACCCTTTGCTCACATACGTTTTCAATTAAGCATATCATTGGGAAACTATCTATTCAAAAATACTTAATTAACTTTGCTCTACACAATCAAAGTAAATCCTTATTACAAACATGTGCTTTTCTTGACTTTGCCCTGCGCTGGGCTGCGCTGGGCAAATTTCTATTAATTTGTTATTTCCTCAAACAAACAGTAAATAATTTCCTTAATGTTAAAACAACATAACTTTATTTAAAAAAAACAGCTGCCAAAAATACCACATGCCTGTGCAAGCAACATGATTTCTAGCTGCTCTCTGCCCTCACATCAAAAGCTGTTTCCAGCATTCTGCATCGCATCTCACAGCTGCTAGATAAATCATTCCTAACCTGTGCTTCTATCCTCTTCACAGCCCTATTTTGCTGTGAAGAGCATTCAGTCAATTCCGGAGACTGCTCTATTTCTTTTTTGGCCCCCCCTTGGGGCCCCCCACTGTTGGCATTTTTTCCCTTAGGCGGGGGCCCCTCCGAGACAACACAGCTCCTCCCAACTCACTTCAGAGACTGCTTCCTTGCACAATCTGGGACTCTCCACCTCCTGCAGCATTTTCCCAATTGCTTGAGGCGTGGGCTCCCTCGGGGCAAAGCAGCTCTGTCTAACTCACCAGTAGGGATAACTGGTCCAACATTTGAGCCATTGGATCCCAGGATCCAGGTTGGCTCTGGTCCATTAAAATGTTGGCACCATAACATAGGTTCACCATTCGATCCTGCCAACTAAGCCAATTGTTGCGCAACTAGGTGCTCTTTTAGATCAAAGTAGTGATAACTCAGATGCCACTGGAGCTATTTATTATATACAAGCATAAAAAAGATAATAAAAGCGTTTCACATCCCTTTCTGCAAACCGGAGAACTCCGACACGGCTGTGAGATGATCCCCAGGTGGGCCTCAGGCACTGCTACACCCCTCAGCGTCTGTGCGACACAGGTTAGCAGTAAAGTTCCAAAATGGTTCCTCAGCTGCTGTGTTTTATAGGATCTCTGATGTTAAACACTCACTTCTCAAATCATGCACATGTGTGATCAATTCTAGCTAGCGCAGCTGCCTGCCTGAGCATTCTCAGTTTCCAATTAGCCTCACTCTAGGTACTGATAAGAGTTCCCATAACATCTCTGCCTGGCCTTCACAGTGTAAACAACAACTTATGCAATACAGAAAAGTTGCCAAAGAGGCTTACATAAAACACATCCATCGTATGAAATGAGTTGCCAGTTCTCAATTTATATCCTTATTTATTATTTATTCGCGGCACTGGCTCTTGCCCTGGCCCAAAACAAAACACAAATAAACAAGCAAAAAAACCCACCAAAACACAAAGACACACACGATACATAACATAAACACATACATATACATAACATAAACCATAACAGTATACCAAGGCTTCGTATACATCGTTTGGTCAGCATATACCAACATCCAGTGGCCGATCCAGCTTCCCTAAGGGTGGTAGAGTGTTTCTATTGCTAGCCACAATTAACCCATAAAACATATCACATCCTTGTATACAATAACACTCTCCAGTGGACTATTTAAACTAATTAAATAATAGCAATAATAAACTGCCTCCTCCCCCCGCCCTGTCTCTTATACACATCTAGATGTGTATAAGAGACAGATTAAAATACCTTGCTCTTCAAAGGGGCTTCCATAGCTAAACCTAACCCCTGACAGCAAGCCAAAATTAATACAATAAGATCTACTTCCCTAGTGAGACCCCAATCCTTAGATAAATAGCGCACATCCACTTAAGGCCACATCAAGGGCCTCAATACTATAGCTGAGCTAAGATACATTTCCTTTTTTTGGTAATAAGTACTAGAAAGGTTGCAAATGCAATTAAATCCTTCCCATCTGTTAAAGTAAGCAGATAAGAAATACGTTCAGAAGGCAACGACCTTACTCTCCTTATCAACGGGGTCACCAAGATCTCCCTTAGATGCTCATAGTATGGGCAATTCAGGATTTGGTGCTCGCTCGTCTCCACCTCTTGTAAAATACAGGTACATTTACGATCCTCATAGGGGATTTTCAGTAAGCGACCCTCAAGGACTGCTGATTGCATTAGGTGAAACCGAAACAAGGTGTAATGTCTCCTTAGTGTTTGATTATCCAGCAGATCTAGGTAGGGCTCCATTTGGAAACCCAGCTTACAAAGGCCTAAACCGGGCGCCACCTTCCAGGCTTTCAACCTCGCAATATCCTCCTGGATAGACACATATCTACAGCGTGTCTCAAGTTCCTTCTTTATATAGGAGATAGATTTTCCTTGGATATATGCAAAGGAAAATACGAGAACCTGCAGAACTTGCGACAGATATCTCAGCCAGGGATATGCCCCAGAACCCCTATATAGGAGCTCTTCAGCCAAGCACCTAACCTGCAAGGAATCCATAGGGGCTACCACCAATCTAAGCCAATACCTTAGGAATGTCATCCTAAAGTGGTGCTCCAAGGATAAGCTATTTGTTTCCGCTCAAATAACTGCCCCAGTCAATTTATATGTTTTTACACACGTCAATCAAGATGGATTCTATAACATATACAGGCCAAAATAAGAGAGATAAATGCCCATTAATCTGGTGCCACCGGTGTACAAGAGTCTTCTCGCAATCTTTTCACTACGGTTCAGCACAGATTAACATTACGAGCAGTTATGGATTTAATCAGAATCCGAACACCCACCTCTCTTGTTTTGTGATTGGCTAAAAAAAAGTCATTGTCTTGGTGAGATTCTGAAAAGCAGCTGCTGAGATTCTGGTGCAATGATGTAAGACACAGGACCATTAAGACCAGTACAGGGTCCAGGACCAGCCCTGGCTAAGAGCTGCACTTGAACTGCTCAAGAACTTCATGCAGTTACAGAGCCACGGTTTGGCTATCCCTGAGCTATACGTACAAGAGCCTTTGATCTCAGGAACACATTACAGATTTGGAAAACTGGAGAGCATTATAAATAAAGGATATGCTTAAATGACTTTTAGAAGTGGAGCTAGAGGGCTCAGACCTAGGTTTACAAAGATGTTTAACAGATGGTAGATAATTCTCATAACAGCTCTGTAAAGAGGAGTTGTAAGCAAGCATTATTATCCCCACTTTATATGGAGGCACACGTGAGGTTATGCCCATGCCCACATTGTGTGTGTGTGTGTGTGTGTGTGTGTGTGTGTGGGAGAGACTATGCAGCCTAAAGGGCATTCTCTTCAAATGATATCTTTTATTGTACCAACCTCTGCTGGTGAGAGTCTGACAGGGCCCTGCGTGGCCAAAACCTTGCATACTCTCACTAATTACTGGCCCCAATAAAGGGTATTATCTGGACTCCTTTGCCCTCATCTCTTACATTTGTGGCCAACACAGTAACCACATACTCTCTAGACTCTCTCTATCTTAAGAAAGTGCTATAGGATCATTGGAGATACACATGGAGACCTTGAGTCCTCACACCAGCTTCATGAAAGCAGGGCTCCTGTGAATGTAGGGAGCACAGAAGCCTAAACAAAAGATATAATAAACCTAAAGTTTTTGTCTTCATCTAAAGATCAGAGGGCTCAAGTCCCTGTTATCTTCCCCTGGAACCACTCATTCTCCATTTATTTCTGAATTTGGATTTCCAATCTGCCCTTCCACAAAGGCTCAAGGTGGTTAACACACAAAATGTATGAAATACACATAAAACAAATTCCTTAATATATATATTATATTTAAATATAACATTGCCTAAAACATCTCCCTGCACCCTATGCTTGTTGCTGATTTATTATTAATTATTATTATTATTATTATTATTAGTAGTAGTAGTAGTAGTAGTAGTAGTAGTAGTAGTAGTAGTAGTAGTAATAATGATTTTATTTCTATAGTGTCCCACCACTACTTAGAGCACTTTACAATATAAAAACATAATATAAAATTTAGTTAAAACGTAAGTCTTATAAAACAATTTAAAAGGATAAGGTAATGAGGAAGGAAGAACACATTATGGCCCTTTACACAGGCCTCTTCCACTCATGAACATGCAGAAATCTGCAGGCTCCTGAGTGGAAGAGGCCCGTGTGAAGGACACAGCAATGGGAGTGTGTGCGAGCTCCCGCCTAACACGCATCCCCCCCACCCCCACTCATCCCCATGCATGGAGCAACCAGGGAATATTAATATACGATAATTTAAGCCTATCATGGTTGGGTTGCTGCCTGCTTGGCTCTCTGGAGTTTTATCAGGCTGTTGTCCATAAGCCCCCCCCAGCCCCCCCCACCTTCCTTTCCTTTTATGCCCTACAGCCAAGTGTAGTCATACATATAAAATGAAGAAGTGAGCTCAAAAGTTTTTGCAACTGATACATTTTAGCTGCATGATAATTTCTTTAATCTTTTGACATTGTAATAGAGAAGCAAACAGGATCAGTTCTGCACATTATAGCAATACTCTGGGAAAAAAATAGAAATATTCTATACTTCAAGCTCCGTTTGGTTATAAATATGATAAGGATGTTGACTAACCAGACTGTCAGACTGCCAGTTGCTTTTCCAAGCTGCTAACATGCCTGTGTATAAATTATGCAAAAGACTGTATGCCTGGGTTTTAAGAGAAAATCTGAGTATCAGTGAAGAATTGTTACCCAGGATTTCTGCTTCAGTTTAAAGAAGCAAAGCATTATACTTTTAGGGTTAAGACTAGAGCATGAAACTGCCTAAATAAGAAATTACATGGAAGTTGTTTGGACAACGAAAGTGAAAATAATTCCTTCATTGTTTAGAGTGCCATGTTTTTATCATTTGAATGTCTATTTACCATTGATTATCTTTGTGAATAAAGCAGTAGCTTCCTAGTCCCATACACTTACTTACTCCACCTCCTATTTCATGGCCTCCACCTAGGAAAACAACATCAGCTGCTCAACTACTACAAGATCCTGTAAGTCGTATTGCTTCCTGGGTAGTGTGAATCTCTTTCTTCCTCAGCTAGTCTGCTGGAGTTAGAGACACAAGCAATAATTTTGTAGTGTTTTAAAGTGACATTTGCACCCAAATGTGACAGTATTCTCAAAAAAGTGAAAGAGGACAGCTTCACTTAACAGATGTGGCAAAATCTGTAGGTAATTAGCATCTAGCATAGACATTTATTTTCATAACTGGGCAAAGGTTTAAAATCACCCAACACTTTGATACAAGGAGGAATTTATTTTTAAAAAAGGAATTTTTTTTTTTTAAAAACAGGAGCACAGCAGTCTATTCTTGTTGAAGACAGCTGTGCATCATCTCATTTCTTGTTTCTTCTGCCTTTCTGGGTTGGAAAGCATTGCACAGTTGCTCCAATTCCAATCATTTCAAATTTTCTCAATCTCCGTGACCTAGGCGCTGTTCTTAAAGAAACCTTACACAGTGTGACAAACACCAGTCTCTATGTGGCTGCCTCCGGCACTGTGAGAATGCAATGTCAGAGCAGTGCCACACTCCCAGAATAGCTTGACCAGCTGGCACAGGCCCGGTCCCACCATAAGAACTAGGGTGAAACAGACTGAGCAATTATTAAAATTGGCAAGCCTCTTTTTTTAATTCAGGAAATAGGAGTCAGTGTATTTGCTATGCTTGTATGACTTTTATGTGCAGTAGTTTTAATGCCAGCATCCTCTTCCCATAGAGTGTGTGAATTTTTAATACTTGTATTACAAAAAAGGTGAAAACTAGGGGTGCTAAGCAGGAGAGATTGGGAGAAAGAGGTCAGAGTCCCCCCCCCCCTTTTAAAGGGGGTGTGTGATAACCCCTCACCTTTTCAGAAAAGAAACATTCACAGTGGGAAAAGCATGCACTTGTGGCGGGTCCAGGACATAGGGTTGTCTACCATGTAAACAGTCCAACACAAAGCTGCTGCAGGTGAAACATCAAGATTAGCCCCTGGATCCCTAGGCAAGACTGGTAATCTTGTAACTTTGGGGGAAGACAACAGAATTGAGAAACAAGGGTGAAAGCCAAATTAATAGATTTATTTCCTAGGCCAATGCCAGCTGCGACGGACTAGCATCAGCACTAGGTGACTGTGGACAGCTTACAGAAAGAGAGAGTCTGTTGGGGCCAAGTTGGTGACCCCTCATATAGATTTAGAACCATAAAGATCAAAGATAACTGGTCAAAGAGCAAATGGGTAACATCATACATACGTACTAGGGATGGGACTCAAGGGAGATTTTAGTTTCATTTTTTTCACTTTTGGTTCGTTATGATTTTCTGATCTACTTTTGGATTTGTTTCCCCCCCCCTTTTTTATTGATCCTCCCGTCCCATTTTTTTCTCATTTACTTCTCCGATTGAAGTCAATGAAAACAAACTGGAAAAAAATCTGTAAAAAAACCAAAATGTCAGAACCAAAATTAGACCAGAATTTTGGTTTTTCAGTTTTAAAATCAAAATGGCCACTTTCGGGTCATTTTGGTTCTATCCAAAACTGAAACTGAAATTCCCATCACTAATATATATAATAAAGACACCTCCTCTTTGAACAGTCAGTTTTCAACACAATTAATAAAATGTACCAAACAACCCTGATGGTCATTAGTCATGCTCAATAGTTTGGAAACAAAGCATCTTCATGGCACCAAATAGAAAAGATGTGTTTGAACTGTCTCTGCTCCTGTGAAGTTCTGTTCAGGCTTTATCAGCAAGGCCACCTCTGTATCAGCAAGGCCACCTCTAAATCACAGAACACTGTTTTATGGTGTTCAGCCATAAAGGCTCTTAAGGTTTCGATTAGGGCTGAAACCCGTCCTCAATTTCCCTCCAAATCTCAGTGAGAATTGGCTTCTTGTTAAGATTTACGAGAACGAGTTGAGAATCAGCTGATTCTCGACCCGTTCTTACATGAAATTTGCATGGCTGAAAATCGGCACTGCACATGCAAAAAATGACTGCCGTCGTCATTTCTGCACATGCGTGGCTCCTGTTAGCCAGTCTGCATATATGCAGTGTCTTCAGGGCAACAAAAATCTCACAAGATTCTTGAGAACCCTCAAAACACTCCCTGTGCATGAGAAAAATGGCCACGATCGCCATTTTACTCATGCGCAATGCACACATGAGATTTTCAAGACTCATGAGATTCTCAAAAATCTTGTAGATCTCATGAGATCTTGCACGGGGGTTGCGAAAATCTTGTGCGTTCTCACGAGAATGCACAAGATTCTTATTTCAGCTCTACTTTTGATTCCCAGCAAGACAGCTGGGCTTTGCAGGAGGTTGGAGAGCCATCGTCTTATTTTCTAGCTAAGCTTCACAATGGAAGCTAGTTTGGTTCTGTGGCCAGGCCCAAGATGGGGGCCTATGTCTACAGCTACCTTTAGTTACAGGGTTAAGTTTAATGGTTATTTGCCTATTAACAGGAATTGCTTGGGTTGGCATTATAGTATAAGACCTAGGAAATTGCAAGCTTGGTCTGCTAACTTGACATTTGTTTGTTAAAACATGTCAAGAGGGAGGGAGCTCTCTCTCTGAAGGAAGTGGTTAAAATGGGCAGATATTAGCTAAGCATTGGTTGAAATAGAGATTTTTACCTTATTTAGATAAAGGTGGCATAAGGATAGTTAGTTTCATGAATAATCATAATGACATACTATATTTGGGTTTCCATGGTCAAAGCGGTCTATAAAATATGCCCATGGGCTGAAGTGCTTCACTTGTGTAAGCCAAGACCCCAGGTCCATGTTCTGAGTGCCACCTCTGCATTTGGGCAGCACCCTTAACAACCAAGAGAAACCTCTCCGCTTCCATCCCGATCTTCTTCTCGGGAAGGTCAGGTGGCTGTCTCAAAGGAACTGGTCATTCTTTTGACATGGTTTAGTGTAGAATCTCTGTATGTAATATTTAATGATTTTTAGATAGCTCTCATTTCTTCTTTGAAGCAATAATAGGAATTAGATTTTTCACCTTATACATTATTTATCTATCTATGCATCTTAAAATTTATTTGCCATCCCCTCCTGCCTCAGGCATCTCAGGGAGGCTCACAACATTTTAAAATAATTTAAAAATATTAAAATAAACAATAATATTTACAATTAAAAAAAACAATATAAAACCTCAACACCCCTACTTTAATCCAACCCAACCCATCTCCCTCGGGAAACGCCTGGTGGAACAGCCAGGTCTTACATTGTCTGCAAAAAGAGGGGAGTCCAGAAGTCAAGCAGATCTCGATGGGAGGGAGTTCCACCGCCGCGTCGCAGCTACGGAAAATGTCCTCCTCATAGTGGACACCCGGGGGACCTCGAGGAGGGCACCCCCAGCCAACCGCAGGAGCTGCTCCAGGACCCGGAGGGTGAGGCGGTCCTGCAGATTAGTGGGGCCCAAGCCATTTAGGGCTTTAAAGGTCAACACCAACACCTTGAATTGGGCCCGGAAACCTACCGGCAGCCAGTGCAGAGAGCGAAGCACTGGTGTAATATGCTCGCGTCGGCCTGTCCCGTCAAGAGACGGACTGCCTCATTCTGCACCAGCTGCAGCTTCCGAACCAGCACCAAGGGTAGAGGTAATAAAAGCACGGATGACTGTGGCCAGATCCGAGTCCGAAACATATGGCCTAAGCCGACACATCAGATGTAACTGGCAAAATGCTCCCTTCGACACAGCGGCCACCTGGACATCCAAGCAGAGCTGTGGGTCCAAAGCACCCTCAGACTCCGGACTTGAGAAACCAGGGGAGGGAGGACCCCATCAATGACGGGGGCCACCACTCCCTCGGCCCTCCCCACAACCATCACCTCCATCTTGTCAGGATTTAGCCTCAGGTGGCTCGCCCTCATCCAATCCCCCACAGCAGACAAACACTGGGTAAGCACCAAGACTGCCAGGCCTGAGTCGGAGGAAAATGAGATATATAGCTGAGTGTCATCAGCATATTGATGACATTTCACTCCATACTCCCTAACAACCTCTCCCAGAGGCTGCATGTACACATTGAACAAGGGAGGGGATAAGATGAAACCCTGCAGTACTCCACACGTGAGGCCCCGAATTACTGGAATTACTGGAACGTATTCCTCCTTTTTCTTATATATGTAATCTACCTGTTACCTCTGCCAATATTCAAGGAATTGATTCTCTGTATTGCTAATCTATTTTAAGTAAACTGTTCAAATTATCTTGCCTCTGTGTTGATTTCCTGTGTGGTAAAGGAAAAAAGTGGGATGATACCTAGAATCTTTTGATGCTAATTTTCCTCCTTAACTTGAATCCCCATAATCTGCAAAGTCTCGTCCAGCGGAGCTTTCCCGAGTGGTGAGGGGACTGGTTGGTCTGGTCTCCCTCCGCCTGGAACTGGAGTCTTCCAGTGCTCGCTATGACATGGATAAAATCACTTGGATTCACCATGACTTTGATGCTGCACTTATTACATTAGGAGAACCAGAGGTTATGGAAGCCCTGCCTTGTCCGGTTTCATGGGATCAGGTGTTGCCAGCTGATGCGGAGGATGTTCTTGGGGCAGTCAGAGTCACCTTTTCTGAACTGGACCTGTGCCTGTCCTGACTGGTTAAGGCCAGACAGGATATGTTGGGGCCATTGCTGGCAGGGGTGGTCAATGCCTCCCTTTGGGAGAGGGGGACAGAGTGCCGAGCTGCCTCAAAGAGGCGGTGGTGCGGCCTCTGCTCAAAAAAACATTACTTGATGTTGACTCCCCTGCCAGCTATCAGCCAGTCTCTAACTTTCCCTTTTTAGGAAAGGTTATTGAATGGGTAGTGGCTTGGACCATGTCAGTTTTCAGGATCCCTTGCAGTCTGGCTTTCACCGGGGCTATGGCACTGGGACTGCACTTGTGACTTTGGTCCACTACCTCCACCATGAATTGGACCAGGGTCACTCGACCCTGTTTATTTTATTAGATCTGTTGGCTGCCTTTGATACCATTGATCATGAGAGCAATAATATCAAATCAATGGTGCCTGTGGGACCAAGCTGGGGTGAACAGGATTGTTCTTGAATGGTTCAATTCATTCTTGGCTGGGAGAACTCAGTGGGTGGTACTCAGTGATTGTTTTTCTTCTCCCCGGAACCTCTCATGTGGAGTGCCACAGGGTTCTATTCTGTCCCCACTCCTGTTCAATGTGTATATGCAGCTGCTGGGCGAGGTCGTGAGATGGTATTGTGTGCAGTGTCACCAATATGCTGATGACACCCAACTATACCTCTCTTTTTCATCCAACCCAGACCCAGCAGTCTCGGTGCTTACTCAGTGTCTGGCAGCTGTGGGGAACTGGATGAGGGTGAGCCGACTGAGGCTGAATCCTGACAAGATGGAGGTGATGATGGTGGGTAAAGTGGTGGATGTCCAGGTGGGGGCTGTGGCGAGGAACATGTTCTGCCAGAATCATTGTTGTGATG
>QEPC01015764.1:720436-731271 GCA_003113815.1 Sphenodon punctatus | reverse complement strand
CCAATCAGCACCGCTAGGGCTGCCTAGCAACCCCGATGAGGTTCTAGCCCTCCCTGCGCTCCCCCAAGTGCAGCTGCTTCACTGTCCACATCCGAAACTCCCTGCCGTGTCCCGCCTCCTGTCTCCAGGCGGGCGTGGCAAGGAGCCTGCCGCCCCCCACCTTTGGGAAGAGCAGAGGCAATCATGGAAGTGACTTCCAAAGTAGTTTCAGGGATGGCACGAAGCTGGGTAAAACTCAGGACTGGAAGGGAGCAGGAAGCAGTGAGCAGCTGTCTCCCTGTCCGTGCTGAGTGGGCTGCACTTGCACAGTCTCTCTTTTTCCAGCTCTGTTCTCCATTTTCCTCCTTCTCTCTCAACCAAAAGAGCATGTGCTGCACTAGTATCTGATACTAAGTGAAACAAAGCAACTCCTGAGCCCCACTACTGCTGTGTCTGTGCTGGCAGCTCAACAGATTAGGGTGCAGGTGTAGGGGTGGCATGGACAATTTTGGCTTCATGGAATGTAGCAGCATAGAATAAAATTTGGGAACCACTATGTGTGTGCACATTTACCCCTGAATTTCACCTATCTGCTGTTCAACACGGAGTAGGAGTCCTAGGCCTAGCTTTTAGCTGGCTTTCCGGGGGAAACTCCATGGAGTTCATTTGACTTTTGGAACATCTGAAGTCACTGGGGATGCCTGAGAAGCTTCAAGGATTGTGGTGCATCAGAAGGCCAGTCCCACTGCCCTGTCCAATGGGCAGATTACTCTTTGGTGTATCCCTTACGAACTCATGTTAACTTGTTCCTGGCATTCATTCTGTGTGTCACATTACACATGCCTAAATGTGTAAAGCTGGATGATAACACTTTCCTACCTCACAGAGGTATAGTGTGAATAAAATGATTAGTGTTTGAGAGACAGTTGAACAACTACCTAGAAAGCTAGGTAAAATGCACATGTAAAACACATATACCAATCTCTGTTTGAAAGGAAGAAAGTAATTTCATTCCACGATTAAACAAAGTGAAGCCATTATGCATATTTCAAGGAACATGCCCTGCCTGACAAAAAAATTATGCATTCTTTTCTCCTTTAGTATTCTAAGCTTCCTGGAGGCAACATTAATTTTCTTATTAGCATGTTAAAAATCTATAGCTGAAAACTGGTTTTCAAAATGTGTTTTTCTCCAAATTGTTAATTGTCTATAATGCTAATTTTCATGCTAATTCAATGTAAATGGGTCATGTTGACCAGCTGGTGCTTTCTTGATTTGAAGGCACCAATGTGCTAGCTATATTATGCCTGTGAACTGTGCTGAAAGCTTATATACACTCATCTCCATTCACTCTCTCTCGGTAACAGCCTCCTGCTCTTCCTCTTGCAGAATGTCAGCGCAAGCCATTGAGTCTTCTGTAGCTAATAAATGGCAGGGTATGAATGCAAGGAATGCATTCATGCCCAGATGCCCCAAAACTGTGGGTCTTTTGGGATGCCCCGGGCAGCTGATCCCAGCTCCGACCTGCATCTGTGCACTCCCTGGGCTGACTCACCTGCCTGGTTGCTCCTCCCAGCTGCTGCTCCTTCCTAGCCACTGCTCAGTTGAGCAGGGTTCTTCCTGTTTGACTTTTCTGAGCGGGGGATGGGAACGAGGCAGTCTCTTCCAGGGCACCAAGCGCTGGCTTCTGGTCAGGCGGTGTATCGTTGGCCCTTTTTACACAGACGGAAGTAGGTGGGGGGATGGGTGTGCTGCCGTAGTGGGTGGAGGTCGGTGGGTGTCCTTTTACATGGACACACCCATCTCCATGCACGGAGCCTCCTCCATTTTTACGAATGACCCAGTGTGTGGAGATGGGTGGGTGATGGGAGTGTGCACGCATGCACGCACACCCAGTGCCTGTAGTGTTCACACGGATGGACACCCAGTGCATACTCATCCCACCACCCATTTACACGGACGCTGCATCCCCCGCACACCCACCCAAACACCCAGCCGGGGGGGGGGGGGTGTCTGTGAAAAAGTGCCACAGTTCCTACAGCGGGAGGTGCACATGGGAGGAACTCCAGTGGCCGGGTGAGTCGGACCAGGGAGCACACAGGTAGCCTGTCAGGTTGTGTTTGGGCACCAAACTGTGCCCGAATGCAGGCAGGTCAAGTTGGGCACCCCAGATTTGATGGGGTGCCCATTTTTGTGGCTGTCCAATTGCATCTCTACGTAAATTTTTAAAAGGCTTGTCTCCATTGTATAACTACTCTGCTAATAGGATGTAACACTGTGTAGTGCGTACTCCTTTCATGGGATGGAATGGTTATAAATCTTTTCTCATGTTCTATAGGAGAATGGGCAAGCAAGTGTCTAAAGCTGGTGGTGGTGGTGATCCTTCAAATCATCATGGGATGCATTTAGGCTAGGCGTTTTCAACATGTGGGCCATGCCTCCTTTGGAGGAAGCGTGAATATGTTTCATGGAGTTGTTTACGCTCTCCCCCCCGCCCCCCATGTTTTCCTTTTTTAAAAAAGCACATTTCTAATCCTTACTTTTGTAGAGAGAACCTTGAAAAAGTGACCCAAATGAAAACTGATACAGGCCACAATCTCTAACCCCTTCCACGTGGGTTCTGTGTGGCACAATGTGCTTTCAATGGATGTGCACACAGGGCATGGGATCAGATCATGATGTCCGTTGAAATTGGTCGACAGTCTAAACCAATAGCTTTAGAGGTATGAATTCATCTCCATCAAGACACAGACAGTCAAATCCCTTTTCAATCCAGTATACTACCTCCAATGCTGATGGCTGTTAGTGGCTAGAGAGGTGGTTAGGTTTACGGTTCATTTCAGCTGAATTTTTAATGTTTTTAAGGTGGATATGAAATACTTGCTCCCCTAGGCGAAAGATGGGGGAATGGGTGAGACGGGGGTGGGGGGGGGGGGATGAGGGTTAGTCATGAGGTGTAAACAGACAGATAGCAGCTCCTCGGGTCTCCACAAATGCCCCCATCACTCCCCAGTTGATTGGTCCACCAGATGGGGTCCACCAGATGCATCACAAAGCAGGCTGGAGTTGCTCCAGGGCAGCTGAGTCTGGCTTGCTCTGCAAGATCCTGGAGCATGGCATGCAGAGCAGGCTGGCCAAACCTGGGGCAATGGTCGAACGTGACACTGCTGCCTGTCTGTTGGGGAGACCCAGGATGCAGCGCCGCACCTCACCATCCATTGCCCTGTTCAGAACTATGGAGTCACGGGTGCCAGCCTAGAATGCTGGGTGAGCACCCACATCTCTACGGTGTGGGGGCAGGTGCTGCGTGGGTGGACTGTGGTCTGGGGACATCTCTGGACCATCTGATGTGGACCCAGGCAGAGCTGGTAACTGGTGGCTGTGGGGGCGGGTCCCAAGAGCAGCTCCAGGCTCTGGTAAGTTCCCAGTCCATCTAAAAACACACATGGTGTCTCTGTGAGAGAGAGGGGCCTGGGCTTGGGAAGATGGCTGGGGCCCCCTCTGGGCGAGAGACAGGGTAGTGCGAGTGGGTGGGATGGGATGGTTGGGCTTGGGTTGGGGTGGGATTTAATTTACATGTATTTTGTGACAATACTGTTTTAAAAACTGTTGTAAGCTGCCCTGAGCCATGTCTTGGGATAGAGCAGGGTATAAATTGAAAATAAAATAATAACACCACCACATAATTAATTGCACACATTTGATTGCACATAATCACCCGTGTAATAAACAGATGCCTTTGAGCTGCTGCCTGAGAAGGGAGCTATAAATGAAGGAGAAATTTGGACCAAAGTGGAGACAGGGATTAAGTCCATTATACAGGGGCAGGGAGAAGCTTGCTGTCCCCAGCTTCAGGGTTGCCCCAAACCTTCAGAAGAAGAAAAAGGCAAAGTGTGGGTGCATGGAACCTAAGTTGTAAGCGAGCACGTGAGACTGTACAACGTCTTTACTGCTTACATAACATGAAAGTTAAGGCAAGAGCCTTAACATTTTTTCCCCCCACACTTCAATGGCCATGATGTAAAAAAAATTAGTAAATCGTCTATATTAAAAATCTGGTATGCCGATACCAGTGATTATCAGATTATTGGATTAATCCTATATACCTGATTATCGAGTGTATTGGATTTATCCGATCCTAATATTCCCACCCCTACTGTTCACACTAAAAAGCTGAGAAGTCACGAGCTAAAGCTTGCACCTAGAACACTGGCAATCAATTTCATACTCTGGATGTTCTACAAGCCTAAACTAATACAGTATTGTGCTTGTTGTATTAATCTCCTTTAGAATTTAAGTGTCATTCCTTACATATTCAGATATTCCATTCCATACAAATTCAAATTCTATTGTTTTCCCCCTTCTTGCTTATAGCACAAATATCTTAAAAATTCAAGTCTACAGCGGCCATTCCCTTGGGGACACGGCTGAAACAGCCTGACCTCATGTCTCTTTCTTATTCTGCACAGTTTCACATTCCTTTAAAACACCTGCTATCCACCCCTTTGGGATCCACTCAACTGCCTAAACTTGTTTAAGTCTCTGGAGTGACAGCTGTGACATCACTTAAGCTTGGTCCTGTACACAAATCCTGCCCTGAATCATATCTTTACTATTGGATTAGATGGTAAGTTCCATGAGTTAAAAGGACAAACAAGGCACTGCAGAATGCCATTTCTGATGAAGAAATTATCTACAAAATTCAGAAAACTCCAGAAATTGAACAAAATGAAGCCTCTTTAATTCTGTCTCTCTTCAAGGATTGTTTTGCATTTTTGGTCGAATGAATTTGTAAGGAGATAAGTATCAAAGATAAGCAATATGTGCGTTTTGGAGGTGCAATAAAAATGTCACAAACCACAGTAATATGACTGGAAGAGGAGAGTAAAGGTCCAGGTATTTCAGTAGGACTCCCTTGAATGAGAGCGCACAGTCCAAAATGATGTATTTTATTTATGTATTTTTTTGCATTTCTTAGCCACCCCCTCATACCCATCGCATCCCGGGGTGGCTTACAATACAAAAATATGAATACAATACAAAAATGTTTTTAAAATAATATCAAACACAATTTAAAACATCTAAAATCCCCTACCCCCCCCAAACTTTTAGCCCATCCCCCCCTCCTCCTTCGAAGGCCTGGGAGAACAGCCAAGTCTTGCAGGCCGGGCGGAAGGTCAACAGACTTGGAGTCAGATGGGCTTCCTCCGGGAGGGAGTTCCATAATCGTGGCCCAGCCACTGAGAACGCCCTCTCCATTGCGGCCCCCCACTTTACACAGGGCACCTCCAAGAAGACACCCCTGGCAGACCGTAGGGGTTGCTCTGGGGTGCGGAGGGTGAGGCGGTCGCTGAGATATGAGGGGCTAAGACTGTGTAGGGATTTATAGGCCAAGACCAAAACCTTGAATCTGGCTCGGTACGCTATAGGCAGCCAAACCCTCTCACGATCTCCTCCAAGGACTGCATATATACATTAAACAGTAATGGAGACAGAATAGAACCTTGCCGAACACCACAATCCTCCAGGGCCCGGGGGCTGGAAGACTCAGCCCCCAGGACAGTCCGCTGGCTTCTCCCTGAGAGGAATGATCAGAACCATCCAAGGACAGTACTGTCCAGACCCCCCAGGGCTTGCAGGCGTCTCAACAGCAGCCCATGGTCCACTGTGTCAAAAGCGGCCAAGAGATCTAGCAGGACCAGAAGTGTTGAACGTCCTGCATCCATCTCTCGGCAGAGATCGTTCACCAAGGCCACCAACACCGTCTTGTACCATAGCCGAGGCGGAACCCTGATTGAAATGGGTTGAGGAAACCGATGCTGTCAAGATGAGCCTGGAGCTGCACTGCCACCGCCCGTTCAATAACCTTCCCTAAAAATGGAAGTTTAGAGATAGATCAGTAGCTGGTGAGTGTGTCCACATCCAAGGATGGTTTCTTCAGCGGGGGGCGCACCATGGCCTCCTTGAGACCGGGGGGCAATCTCCCCTGCCGAAGGGACGCGCTGATTACTCTCGCCAGCACCGTCCCCAATGTCTCCCTGGAGGATTTCAACAACCAGGACGGGCATGGATCTAATTCACAACTGGTGGCTCTCACAGACCCCAGGACATCCACAGCATTGGCTGGCATCACTTCCTGAAACTCAGCCCAAGAAGATGGAACAGACAGGGCCTCCATCACCTCGTGCTACATCTCTACTGTTCCTAATACAGTGTTGAAGTTGCTCTGGATCCAAGTGATCTTGTCTGCAAAGTAGATGGAAAACTCCTCACAGCGGGCCTGGGACAAATCCCCGTCAAGGCGGAGGGAGGCCGGACTGACCAGCCCCCGCACCACCTGAACAGTTCCCGCTGGACGCAACTTTGCAGATGCTAAGAGGGTGGCAAAGAATTCTTTCTTTGCCGTCCTCACAGCCTCAACATAGGACCACAAATGGGCCCTATTGAGAAGTTGGTCTGATTCAGCACGAGTCCGACGCCAGCATTGCTTTAGTCGCCTGCCTACCTACCTGCTTCATACACCGCAGCCCCTCGGTAAACCAAAGGGCCCTGTGGTGACGAGACAGAGGTAGGAGACGTCTTGGAGCCGCCCTGTCAATGGCCTCCCTGAGCAAGGTGTTCCAGGTCAGGACGAGTTCATCAACAGAGCGGCCGTCAGGGTCTAAGGTTAGGATCCCCCTGGGCCTCCTGGAACCGTTGAGGTTCCATCAGCCTTTGGGGGTAGACCATCCTAACTGGTCCATTCCCCTTCTGGGGTTGGCATGCTAAGAGATTGGCCTGTAGGAGGTAATGATCCGTCCATGACAAGGGCGTGACCCTCACATCCCTCACTACTGAATCACCTGCCTCAAGGCCAGAACAGAACACCAGGTCGAGGGTATATCCCCCCACACGGGTCGGGCAGTTAACAACTTGGGACAAGTCCATGGTTCCCATGGCGGCCATGAACTCTCGCTCCACTCCCACAAGACTGGCATCAGCATGGGCATTGAAATCCCCCAGGACCAAAGTCCTGGAGGAGTTCAGCACCACTGCCGAGACCAGCCCTGCTAGAGTGGCAAGGGATACTAACTGGGCAGGAAGGGGCCCGGTACACCACCAGCACCCCGAGATTGCCCTCAGCAAAATCAAACACCATATGGAGGACCTTGATCCCCGGAATCTCCTGGACTGGATACCTCCTAACAGGCCATATGTCTTTAAAAATAATAGCTACACCACCTCCCCAGCCCCCGGTGCGGGGTTGGTGCTGCATGGCATACCCAGCTGGAATGAGATCGGCCAAAATTGGCTCCGCCTCCTCGTCCAGCCAGGTTTCCATAATACATACAAGGTCTGCAGCCCCAGGCCTTATTTGCCACTGACCATGCATTTAGCAGCATCAGTCCCCCACTGGCGGACTTGAGACCCTGCTCCTCCTTCACCCCCAGTGGAGGGAGGCTCTTTTGATCTCCACAAGGGACCTAGGTCCCCTGGAAGCCCAAACCACACACCCCCGTAGACCAAATCGTCCCCGTCCCAGAACCACCCCTATAGCCACTCCTCACTTGTCGTCCACATCATTCTGACCCCCTCCTACTGGCTGCTCCCCAAAGCCCCCAGAGATCCCCACCCCCTGTCCCACAAATATCCCTCGCCCATCTTCCCTTCCCCCTCCTCTTCCCCGGGGCTCCCCCTTTCACAGGGAGTCAATCCTCCCTATAATTTGGGCAATGCCCCCCATCTCACCAGGGGACAAAGCCCATCCACCCTCCTACCCCGCAACCTCCCCCCCATTCCCTCCGGGACTCTCTCTCTCACACAGAGAGTCCCCCCTCCCTACCATTCAGGTAGTGCTCCCCCTCTCATGGGGAGGCCTCACCCACCTTACCGAAGAGCCATCCTGTCCTCTCACCAAAGGGGATTGCCATCCCCTCCCATACCCAATCCCCTTAATACGCAACTAAAATACAGATAAAAAGTGTCCCACGCCTGGTACCCTTGATCCCGCTAAAGGTCGAGCTGTGCGCCCAGGCCCCGCCCCCTCTTTCAACCGGGGGAGGGGGGAAAGATAGTACCTAGGGGGCCACGCAGCACAAGTTCTTGAAGACCGGGCAGCGGCAACGGTATCAGCGGCTGTGGTAGGGGGCAACAGCACCCCAACAACCCCCTCTGCAGTGGTAGTGGGGGCAATATATAGCTTTGGGGCCGGGCAGCATGACTCCCAAATGGTGGTGGCGGAAGAGGGCAATGGGTCCAGCAGCGGATCTGATGGCAGTAGCGGCGGCAGTAATGTTGGAGCAGCGGTGACAACATCAAGGAAGAGTCGCAGGATGGCAGTTTTTACCATCTGTACGGCAGGGGTGAGGGGGGGACCGGGCACCACGGTCCATCAAATGGCCCAGCCAATGGCCAACACCCTTTGTGTGTCGCCCAAAGGGCCCCGCCCTTGATGTTATTACCTGATGCTGTAACCATCAAAGGTACTGAAGTTGATTGTAGGGCTGCATGCAGGGCCCAGCATTTCTATTGCGTTGTAGGAGTACAGTGCAGCTCTGCAAGTTTGACAGGGCCAAAACAGGCATCAAAATTTGTTACACACAAACACAGCCCTCTCCCACACCATGCAAGCTCCCAGCAAACCCCTCCAGCCAACTACACATCCACACCCACGAGGTCACACACTTACCTTTACTGGAGGCAGCATGCAGAGGACTGTGTCTCCTGTAGCCTGTCAGTAGCATGGAGGCCCCCAACAGCAGCACAAGCTGCCCGTCAGTGGTGTGTGTGTGTATGTGTGTACGCGCACGCATGCAACAGACAGGGAAAGTCAAAAGTAGTATGTGCCACATAGCAGTGGTGGGGAGGAGGTGGCCAGAAGTAGCACACATGGCCTGGAGGTGAGGGAAGTGGGGCTGAAAGCCTGGAATGGGCGACAGAACCGGCTGACGCCAACCCAAACTGAATATAATGGCACAGTATTCAGATTCTGGTTCAGGTCCCAAAGCACCACAACATTTGGGTGTATTCAGGTTCATTGGAACTGGAATGCAAAGCCCTAATTGATTGTATGTCATATTGGAAATTCTTCAGCTGCACCATAACACAAAATTAAAACATATTCCAATAGCTAGAATTCCAAAGGAAAAGGACCATGGCAGTCTCCCAAATAGATTTTCAGAGTGAGTATTCTATCAGGAGGTGAATGGTGAAGTAAGTAATCTGGTTCAAAGGGTGAGGCCACACAACCTAGGGAGGAGAGGCTACAATGCCTTAGGTAGCCTTACCCCTCCTAGGGCAAATGAACCATGTAATGCAGTGCTGCATGTGCCCAGGGTCCACCAGATGTCTCCCCCCGCCTCCCCCTCCTCCCCGCCCCGGCAGGGCAAGCAGGTGGCTGCTCTGCGATGGATTCTTGGAAAGATTCTGAGGATACATCGTGGAGTAGCCTTACCCAACTGGCGTAAGGCAGTCAAGGATGGGACAACTCATGTGATGGGGCACGTTTACCCCACCACGCACAGTGCAACGATGCGGACCTGTGAGTGACGGGTGCTAGCGTCTGTCACACGTGATCACATCATGGCTGATGGAGGCCTCTCAGTCTGGCCAGGGCAGGGATGCAGGGCAAGGTCAATCACCCGCTCATGTGGGTGGCACCTTGTCTGACCCCAGTCATGGCAGCGGCTCTAACAGGCCTGCCTGCCCAACTTCCCTGAACCCATCTCGCCAGGTCCCCACACATGCCCCACAGTGTGGCAGCGGCAATTGCCCACCAGAGAGCTGTGTGGGGAGCTGGCTGTCGCTGACCGTATGACTTCACTGAAAGGGATGCAGCCACACAAGACATCATCCTACTCTGGGCAGCATTATCCCACTTTGGGCAATGTTAATATGTGATGCAGTGGCTTGTATGCCCTGTAGCCAGCAGATGTTCACCCCATTCCAGGGCAGGACAGGAGGCAGCTGCTATGTGATGTGTTATCTGAAAATGTAACCGTGCATAGTAATGTTGCCCAAACTAGGATAATACTGCTCAAAGTGGGTTAAAAGGCTTGCCTCCTGTGTGGCTGGGCCATGCAGCCCTGATGTGAGGCTAAGTCTGTGGATTGGGCCCGGAGAAACTCCCTCCCTCCCACAGCCTATTAGCTGGGTGTATGCCTGGGAAGAGCATACACCATCTTCCCGCCACCTAACAGTTATTTGTGTGGGAAGAGCTCGGGCCCTCTTCCCAGGGCCCCTTCTCCTGCAATCAGCTGTTAGGCAGGTGGATTGGGGGAAGGGAGCCCTGGAAGGAGCATGTGCAGCCTGGGAGGAGCAAACAAGGTTCTCCCGCCTGAAGAACAGCTGTACAGTGTCTCAAGCACACATGCTTCTCTGGGCTTCTCCTCTGCCCGATCAACTGCTGGGTGGGTTGATGATAGGTAGGGGGCCCTGTTAGGAGTGTACACTCCTCCCAAACCCTCCTCCTCTGATTAGCTGTTGGGCGAGTGGGGAGGGCATGTGCACTCCACCCCAACGGATCCACCCAACAGCTGATGGGGGGGGGACCAAGAGCATGCACACTCCTCCCAGGCTGTCTTCCCCCTGATCAGCTATTGGGCAGGTGGGAGGGGCATGTGCACTTCTCCAAGGGTCCCCCACCCCCAATCCACTCAGCCAACAGTTGATCAGGGGCATGAAAGGCCCAGAGTAACATACACTCCTCCTCGGTTCCCCTCCCTATGATTAGATGTTAGGCAGGAGGAGGAGCACACACCCACTCCTCTGCCCCAACTCATATGGCTGTACCCAATGAGCTTAATCCCATGGCCTGTGGATCCCCACGTGAAGCAGCGTGCCTGCAATGGAGATGCACGTGGGATCCATGGACCATA
>QEPC01015764.1:686007-720336 GCA_003113815.1 Sphenodon punctatus | reverse complement strand
CGCTGCAGTTATTTTGTTGTGGCCCTGAGGTTTTGTATATGTTAAATATTTGATCAGGTTTTGGAACAATTTTGCAGGCACTTGCACTAGTTAGTACAAGCTCAGCCTACAATGGACAAGCCCCACCCTACAACTCTGCCAGGAATAAGGTTTTGCCGGCCTTACTGCCCCACCAAGCTCTAAACACACCAGCCGCCACTGGGCTCACGGGTACCAAATTGGAATCACATCACAAAGCCAGAATCAAGAATTTACCATTTGATCAGGAAGGACTTTTTGCTAAAGATACCGATGAGATCTTAGATAAGATCCAAAAGTCCAAGGCAACAGCTAGTAAAATGCGCCTCTCTCAGCCATCTACTCCCTATCAATATCCTTGACCTTATCAACAGCAGTACCAGTCCTTCCAGCGCCCATAGAGACAGTACTATCACCAGTCTCATTCCTATAATAAGAGGTACTACCCTCCTAATTTTCCCTACCAGGGGAAATCACGCTCCCAATATTCTGTGTACAAACAAAAGTCCAATACCCGCCAGTTTTTCTCACCTCCCCAACAAAGGCACAGGTGACTGGACGGGGACTCTTCCTTTCTCCCTCCTACAGTTGTGATTTCTCAAGTTGACTTTGCTGTCACTTTACTTGATTTTTTCTCTGTATGGCAATCTATTACCACCGATAAGTGGGTATTAAGTGTTATCCGTTTTGGTTATGTAGTTTCCTTTGACACGTTGCCCCCTCCTTGTTACCCTCAGAGGTTTTTCCCCCTTTCCAGTTCTCAAACCAATGCCTTAAATAAAGAAGTTATTGATCTTTACAAAAAGGGAGTTATTGAACTGATCCACCCTACTGATATTTCAGGGGGATTCTACTCCAATTATTTTGTGGTACAAAAGAAAGGTGGTGGCTACCGCCCTATCTTGGACCTTCGAAATCTTAATAAGTTTGTTAATTACTATAAATTCAAAATGTTAATCTTGTCTCGTTTATCCAATTTCCTAGATAGGAATCAATGGTACGCTGTTCTAGATCTCAAGGACGCTTATTTTCATGTAAGACTTCACCACAAGAGCAGGAGGTTCTTTAGATTCCTTCATGGATCTGCCCATTTTCAGTTTTGTTCCTTTTCCTTTGGTCTCTCTTCAGCTCCAAGGGTGTTTACCAAGGTCATGGCCCCCGTGATTTCTTTCCTTAGGAAACAGGATATCACAATCTACCCATACCTGGATGATTGGCTCTTGGTGGCTGATTCCCCAGAATTGCTGTCTCAATGTCCATTTTACCTTGAGACTGTGTTTTTCATTAGGTCTGTCAGTTAACCCGCAGAAATCTACGCTTGTCCCTACCCAGAGGATACCTTTCATTGGGGCAATCTTAGATTCCTCCGTGGGAATGCTCTTTACCCCTCGGGACCGTTTTCTAGATATCTCCTCTCTTGTGAAAACTGTCTCAATCCACAGAACTCAATCCGCTAGGGTGTTCCAGAGACTCCTGGGACTCCTAGCATCCACTACTGCCACGACACCCTTTGCGAGATTCCACATGAGATCACTTCAATTGTGGTTTCTCAAACTTTTTAAACCCCTTTCTGACCCTCCTAACAAAAAGCTACGTATCACAGCAAGAGTGGTAGAGTCTCTTAAGTGTTGGTTATCAAGCAAATTTGTTTTAAAGGGCATGCCATTTGAGACACCTATCCCCTCTAACACTGTCACCACCAATGCTTCCTCCACAGGATGGGGAGCACATCTGCGAAGCTTCAGCGTAGCAGGGAAGTGGTCTCCCTCGCAGAGGCAGACCCACATAAATGTCTTAGAGACCACGGCTATCCTGTATTCTTTGAGAGCCTTTCATCACCTGCTCCAGGGATCAGTCGTGACTGTGACCACGGACAACATGACGGAGGTCTGGTACATAAACAAACAGGGGGGTACCAGATCGCCCGAACTTTGCCTCCTGGCCATGAAAATCTGGCAATTCGCAATGAACCACATCATCTTCCTCATGACTACCCACCTAGCCGGCTCTCTGAACACGAAAGCGGATGTACTGAGCAGGCTCTCCATCGAGATTCATGAGTGGCAGCTCTGCCAGCAGGCTTACTTAGCCCTGACAAAGCTCTGGGGAACCCCGATCATAGACTTGTTTGCTACAGCACACAACACCAAGTGCACCCTGTTTTGCTCCAGGACGGCTCACGACCCAACCTCTCTGGGGGATGCCTTCCTCACCCCGTGGAAGCCCCAGCTATGTTATGCCTTCCCTCCAATTCCCCTAATCCAAAGGGTTCTCCTATACGCTTGAACCCAGGGTGCCAACCTGATTCTAATCTGCCCTTATTGGCCAAGACAGCCTTGGTTCAGCGAGCTCCTAGCTCTGGCTCAGGAGTCTCGTCCCCTCCCCCTAAATCACACTCTTCTATCCCTCTACCAGGGTCAGGTCTTTCACCCAAATGCCCGCAACCTCAACCTATGGGCGTTCAGGATTTGGGTCTAGAAAATCCCCTGAACGATAAAGTCACTCTTATCCTTCAGAACGACATTAAGCCCTCGACCAAGAGATCTTACGCCTCCAAATGGAAAAGATTTTCTATTTGGTTAGCAGGGAAACAAATACCCCTTAATCATTTCTGTCCCTATTATCCTGCAATATTTATTGCATTTAGCTGAGCTTGGACTTGCTATCTCCTCCCTTAGGGTACACCTCTCAGCCTTGGCCAGGCACGTAGCTTTGGACAACAAGCAATCCTTGTTTTCTCATCCCCTAATCAAGAGGTTCCTCAAAGGGTTGGTTAACACTTTTCCCCCACATAAGCCTCCTATTTCGCAATGGGACCTCTCCCTGGTACTTAATTTCCTCTCAGGTCCCCCCTTCGAACCTCCCCATGAGACTGACCTTTTCCACTGGACACTAAAAACCTGTTTCCTCGTGGCTATCACGTCTCTCAGGAGAGTCAGTGAAACAGCGGCCATCTCCTGTAGACCTCCCTATTTACAAATCTTCCCTGACAGGATAGAAATCTCCTCTCACCCTTCATTTATCCCCAAGTGTGTTTCTCCTTTTCACCTTTCCCAAAAGATTGTCCTACCTGTTTTTCCTCCAGATACCCTACATTCTAATTCTCCTGACACCGCACATGCTCTAGACGTCAAACGAGCTGTCACAATATATTTGGACAAGACTCTTTCTTGCAGACACTCGAATTTCCTTTTTGTTTCCCCCTCCCTTACCACTCTAGGGAACAAAGTTTCCTCACAAACAGTGTCTAAATGGCTGGTTCACCTTATCACCCTCGCCTACCAGAATGGGGGGCTCCCCCCTCCCACTAACCTTCGAGCCCACTCCTTAAGAGCGGTGGGGGCTTCTACAGCAGCTTTTGCTAACGTATCCCCACAGGAAATCTGTAGAGCTGCCACTTGGGTTTCACCCCACACCTTTGTGAAGCATTATGCTTTGCATTTAGGTGAGGTAGGCCTTCAGTCTGTTGGATTCTCTATTCTGGAATCAGTTTCCAAAGTTTCATAACCCCCCCCACCTTTTACCCCAGGTGTTTTTTTGTGTGCACCATGCTGTATCTCATGTACTTTCTCTGCAAGTGTAAATTGTTCATTTTATCACACATTCTCTATAAATATTTATTGTTACTTCACTGCACTGTGTTTTCTTGAAAATTCCCCCACCGCCTATCTCTAGGCTTGGTACTCTCCCATTTGTGAGAATGGGAGGAGCCACTCGAAGAAGAACAGAAGGTTGCTACCTTGTAAACAAGGTTCTTCGAGATGCCTCTGACCATTCTCACAAATGCCCACCCTTCCAGCCCCGCATGGAATTTTCGTCTATGCCTTATGGGTTGGAAGGAACTGTTGGGTTCTACCGGGAAGGTGCCTTATATAGTGTGGGGGCGTGTCTACACCATGAAAAAATCTGAATATGAGCTTGGTATATGCCGGTAAGAGAAGGGCGCGCAAGCGCAAACCCATTTGTGAGAATGGTCGGAGCCATCTCGAAGAACCTTGTTTACAAGGTAGCAACCTTCTGTTCCATTGCAGAGATCAGACTCAAAGTAAAATCCTTTTTGCACGGACGCCCCTCACCCCTTGCCCACATGTGCGAGCAGGGGCACGCAACCCCCCATGTGTTCCATGGTGGGCAAGCACAGCGGGCACACTTTGGTCCAGAGGGGAGAGCTGGCCACATCATCAAGTGTGTGTGTGTGTGTGGGGCATCTGTGGGATCGTCGAGGTGGGTGTGCATGGGTGCTCTCGTGCTCCACTGACCTCAACCCATCACCCATGCATGGAGCAATGGGTGCTGATGGCGGATGCTCCATGCATGCTGATGGATGGAGGTGGGTGTCCATGGGACGGGCTGCCCATGCACCACCCACCCACTGCCACCTCCACCCATCCCCCATGGACCATGGCGCCTCCACAGTCCATTTGAAAACAGCCTAAATGTGAATTTTTCAGTGATTTCATTTTTGCCCCAAAGTTATTGCTATGTATTTGTCTAATTCTAATGGATATGCACCAAATTTTGGAGAAATGAGTTTTTCCTCTTCTTATCTCCTGCAACTATCTTCTCCTGAGATGCATGTGAAATCCCATGTAATAGAATAAAAGGAAAAATACTTTCCTGAGCTATAATTTTCTTATTAAGAATTTCAGAAAGACATTTTATTAAAACATAAGAGAGCTAATTGGATTGGAAAGTTTATATTGCCAACTTTCACACCAAACATTACTGCTTGATAAAATTCAAACAAGAATGCACAAAGAGTCTTTTCCCTCTTAAACTTAAACTTTACTTTATTGAATAACCAAAAGGTCATTTCAAACAGACATAGCCTGAAAAACTTAAAAACAATTAATACAAAATAAAGCAAAAATAAAACAGCAAATAACAAAGTTTCACAATACAGGGATAATCATCCTAAATTTACAATTGACATTACAAGGTTGATAATAGTTGGCTCCGCTTGATATCAAGGACGCCAGCACAAAAAGAAGCCATAGTCCTTGCAAGACAAGTATCCTTGGCACAAAGTAATTGAGCTAGAACCATATCATAGTTAGCAGGAGAATAATTATGGAGGAACTGAGCCAAAAACATTTCTCTCAAATCAGCATAGGCCGGACAGATAAATACCACATGCTCAAGTGTTTCCACATGAGCAAAAGAACAATTCTCACATAGCCTAAGCTCCTTTGGCAGGCCAACATACCTGCCACTCAGAATAGCAGAAGGAAAGGAACTAAATCGAAATTTAAAAAGGCGTGTTTTTTGCACCAATCAGTCCAAAGCATAAGATAGGTGGAATCACTCAGACAAGCATTTATCTTAGTACAAAAAGGAGTCACTCCTTGAGTAGTGAGGGATGAAATTTTGTTTTGTTTTTCCTGGTCACAAATTCTCAGCTTGACCAACAGCAGGGCACTCTTAAGAAGGATCTGGAGAAACCTATATTACTGACCTCCTTTTCAATAGCCAAACTCCAGGAGTTATTGCCAACTGCATCAGTTATTAAATTAATAAGACAGTTAGACTTGGAAGGAAATAAATAAATCTTCATCCAGTATTTAATACAGGCAAGGAGAGCTTGAGATTTCAAAGATTGTGAAGCTATTTCAGCCCTCAAAAGTGCCTGAGGAGTGCCTCTTGGAACTTGCAAAATTGCTCGCAGAAAGCTATTTTGAAGTAAATCGATTGTGTTCAGAAAAGTCAGGCCCCAAATGGGGATCACATAGAAAAGTTGGCTTACAGCCTTAGCTCTGAACAGACAAATTGCAGGCTTGATCAGATGACCACCATGGGAGAAAAAGTAGCTCTGGATAGAATGAGAAGTCTTTCTTGCCTGGCCCAGGGCTAGTTTGTAATGTTGTCGCCAGCTCCTAGAAACTGAAAATGTAACTCCTAAATATTTATAAGAGGGGACTTGTTCAATTCGATGGTTACCCATAAGCCAGGAGTGAACTGGTTTCCTACTTCCTATAGCCATAACTTTGGTTTTAGTAAAGTTTATCACCAAATTTTCTTCCTGGCAAAAGGCTGCAAATCTCTGCATGCTTCTTTTAAGTCCGATGGGAGTCTGTGAGATCAAAACCGTGTCGTCTGCATAGAGAAGGATAGCTATCTTATAGCCTGCCAGGCTAGAAGGATGAGTGTCCAATGTAGCCATATAAGAGACCACATAATTAAGAAAATTATTAAACAAGGCCGGGGCCAAGATGCAGCCTTGACTTATCCCACGGGCCACCCAGATTTTTTGAGTAAGCGAATAATTACCAGAAGAGTGAACTTGCATAGTATTGTTACTATAAAGCTTAACCATAAGTAATAGCAAATGATGATCAATAGAGGACTTACTTAACTTATTCCAAAGACGATCTCTATCTATTGTGTCAAATGCTTTTGTGGACTTAAGGTCCACAAAACACAGACAGAGCCAAGAGCCCTGGGATGGCATATTTAATAATCAACTGGTGTAAAACAAAGACATGGTTGAGGGAGGATTGACCTTCCCGGAAACCAGCCTGCTCAGGAGCGATCATCTCATTAGTATCCAGCCAAAGCTGAAATTTCATTAGAAGATGTTTGGCGTAAAGTTTCCCAATCACACTCAAGAGACTTATAGGCTGGTAGTTAGAAGGGAGTGATGTATCCCCCTTTTTAAAAATGGGCACCACCACACTATTAAGCCAGCCTTTGGGCAGACAGCCTGTCTTGTCAAAATAAGTAAACAAAGGAGCCAGAACTGAAGCCCACCATTCCGGGTCTAATTTGAGAAGATCAGGAGTAACAAAATCACATCCAGGGGCTTTCCCCAATTTTAGGTTAGTTATTAAATCAACAATCTCAGATGGTTGGACCGAGTCTTTTCTCTTATAAACTATATGAAATTGGTGCTCCATCATCTTAAACATCAAGCCCAATATTAAAAAAAAAAAAATTAAGTATAAAATGAACTAAAAACCCACAGGAGCTCTAATCTGTGCATTAGCGCATTGAGCAGCACATTTTTGACTGCTGTGTGACAAAAGAAGTAGGGATGTTGAGAAGCTTAACTGGAGTATATATACCCAGCATGCTCAGCTCTTCTGAAAAATCTGGAGGCTACTGAGTGTTGACCTCTTGAAAATCTGATCTTTCTTTTCCAGCTGAGATGGAAGTCGAGAGTTGTTTTTTTTTAAATTTGCTCCTTAGTTGGAACCTCAGATCAGCACTTAAAATCGGTGCCATAAACCTTATAAAAGGTTACAGAAGACAAGGGAAGATAAGCTTATTCAAATTAGAGAATTACAGAAATGAAGTTTCATGATGAAGCCCAGTTAGGTCCAAGATGTGTGTGTTAGTAGCCCTTTTTCCGGAGGAAGCTTGCCTGGCCCCAAGCCTGTTGATATTCCAGCGGTATTGTAAAACCTGGATGTTCGCCCAGGCCTTTGGGGTGGGGGTGGGGGTGGGGGAGTGGGTTAGGGTTTTTATCTCCCCTACCCTGTTTATTGTCTATTGTTTTAATGTATCCTGGGGCCCTATATTTTTGATGTATTAAAAATTGTTTTATATTTGTTTTTATGTATATTTTATTGTTGGAAGCCGCCCCGAGCTGTTCGCAGGAGGGTTGGGGTATAAATTTTAATAACTAAATAAATAAATAAACTCTCAGACGTCAGCAGCTTCCAGACTTAGAGGCTGTTTGTACTCAGAAATAGGGAACACCGTTCGCAGCTCCACCTCAGCAGCCTGTCCTGAGAACAGTGGCAGCTGGAGCAATAGCACCTCAATGAGATTTTAAAGTTATGTCAGGACAGATGTGGATTCGATGTACAACAAACGTGTATGTGTTATGTATGTGCCCCTCTACCCTCTCTTCTGTTCTCTATGAGTGTGTAATGGCACATGTACACAAAACTTCTACATGTTTGTTGTTCGTCCCTCACCTCCACGGAATACAAAGTAGCAAGCACAAGAGCAGACAGAGGCAGCTCTGAGAAATCCTATTATATTTCTCTAACCCTCTCCTCGTCAGTCCTTTCAGGATCCCTCTGCACATACATTAAAACTCTAGTAGTAAAACCTCCTATGAAACGTGCATGTAAATTTAAATTCCGTATGTAAAGGTTCTCATACAACTTCTTCACACGCTTTAAGCTTCACCATGTAATTTCTGTCAATTCTGCTGCTGTGATGGGAAAGACCCTCCCTTTCCCTGAGCTAAAGCTTGTCTGCCATTTTTCTCCTAGCAAGTCCCAGCTTTGGAAAAGCCCTAACCTTGCTTTGCTGTGCACTAACAAAGCATTTCCCAAATTCCAAGTCTACTGAATTGGGAGGTGTGCGCAAAGCAGATCAGAGTTGCTGCTATTTGACATGTCAATGAGGCTCAGAGAAAGGGCAGCATCCACAGCCCGGGTTTTCCTTAAAGCATCAAGAAGGTACTGGTGACCTATTAACCCCTTTGTTCCCTTCAGCCAAGTCCCACAACTGAATAACTAAACCCAATGGCCCATAGGACTGAGACAAGAGCACGTGTTCCTATTCCAATGGGAAAGTTTGTTGTCCGATGAGTACTCATATGTTACTCATTTGATAATTAAATTTTTATTAGCGGTCTTCAAGAAAGGAAGGTGGTTTGTGAAACTTTAGGTGTATATACCAAATGGTGCTAGCGGACTGTGTACTGTTAAATTCCTTTGTAATTTTATTTGTATTTGTGTTGTGACGGTCTTCGGCCATACAATAACTTTTGAATGAATTCCAAAGGGAAATCCGAGGCCTGGAACTCAATCTCTATTCTTGCCAAGAATCACGATTTTTAACTTGTTTTTAGCGAGAATCGATATTTGAGAAAACCTCTGGTTGTCAACACTTTCTCGGTCAAGAATTTATCTCGATTTACTGTATACCGAGATTTTCCACGTACTGTATACCAATTTACCATGCACCACTTACCTTGTTTGTCCTGGTAATGAACATGCACAAAATTGCTGCCCTTTTCCAAAATGGTGGTGATGCTTTCGGTGCCATCTTGGAACACGGCTGTGAATGCACAGAACAGCTGCAGTGGCCATTTTGCACATGCACATTTCTGGTACGAACACAGTACAAGATAAGCTGTATGTGTTAAATCAGTATACACAGTATACACAGTAAATCATTGTAAATGATACATTTTGACAAGATTCTCGCCAAGATCTCAAACCATTACCAAGATTATCCTGAGATCTCGATAATAATTTTTTATTCTTGCAAGATTTTTTCAAGAAACAAACTGCTTCTCATTTCAGCCCTAGGGAATATAAAATTTTCAGGAGTGCTTGCAAATGTCCATTGGTACTTCATCGATTTCCAGTGATTCCACCATTTGTTGTCATTTTTGTCACTTTCCAGGACGTTTTTTTTGTCACTTTCCAGAACTTTTTCATCATTTTGGTCACTTTTTGAGATTTTTATTACAGTGCTATGGCAGTTTTACAGCACTTTTTAGCAATTTACAGCACTTCCCTGATGCTTAGCTGCTCAGCCCTGTGGGTGCCATCTTTGAAAAGGGCAGCCAGGAATTTGCAGCTTTAATGCACATGCTCAGTTTAAAACTTTTTTCTTCTTCCTTTTAAAATACAAACCTGGGAAGTGGCGGCTGGGGCCGCGCAGAGCACAGCAGCAGGGCGGGAGCCCCCAGATAGTAAATAATGCCCTACCTGAAACCCTCCCCCCCCACTAGTCCCACAACCCCAACGCACACTGTCTCTTCTCCCCAGGCTGGAAGGTCAGGCGGGGCTGGAGGTGCCCAGGGGGCTTGTCTTTTCCCCTGCTCACCTCTGGCTCCTGTGCTGCCCCACCACCACCTGCAATCCTGGACCCCACCTGGCCCCCTCAGATTCTCGCTGGTTCCTGATGAGAAGGGGTGTGTGGTTCTGGTCTCATCTCAAGGCAAGATGAGGGGGGGGAACTTCTCATCGGGAACCAGCGACAATTTCGAAGTGAGTTTCAGCCCTAGCTGGCATGTTTTTGCCTCCACAGCCCCCAGGGGTGTGCACAAGGCACACATAGGGCTTGGAACCAGCCAGTGGCAGCCCTGTTCAACTTGTGAAAAATAACGTAAAATGGTGAAAACAGTGAGAGAGCCAGTAAGTTTATGTATTGGGCAAATCTTGATGAATGCCCTGCTTCCAACAGGAGTAGAACTCACCGAGATTTTTTGTTTCAAGTTAACCAATTCTCTCTTTGCTTGGGCAACCTCACAGTTAGGGCTGAAACTCGATCTCAGTATTTTTGCTTTTTTCAACAGGAATCAGGGTTCTTGGCTCATTCTTCCAAACTAGAACAAACGCAGAATTGCCTGGATTCTCGCTGAGAAGAAACAAGAATCTCAACAACAGCCCTCCCCCTGAACTAATAAAAAAAGACCCCTTTTACTCACTGGGCTGCCTCTTCATATCCGGCGGGAACTGCTCCAGCTGCTGGGTCTCTCCCTGCTTGACTTCTCTTCTTCCACAGAGAAGCTGAACGGGGAGAGATCCATGGTGAGACCCAATGGCTAGAGCAGTCCCCCTCAGACTTGGAGAGGCATCCAGATGAGTAAAAGCTCCACCCCCTTTTGCAAGTGTGGGGGGAGTGTTAAGGTTTCTTTCTGAGATACCTTGCGAGATCTCAAACCGTTAGAGAGATCTTCTCGAGATCTCGCTGCTGGTTCTTGATTCTCAGGAGAATAATTTTGATTCTCATTTCAGACCTACTCACAGTCTGTAATTGCTGAGCAGAGCAGTGCAGGTGGCACTTGCAGTTGTTACTTTAAAGAACACAAGCTCATAGCTGAGTTTATTTTAGTGGCAATGAGTGAACCTATATCTTGCTGCAGCTAGCACTCAGAGCCAGCACAGGGAAAGGAGCAAGGGATGGCTTTGAGGAAGCCAGATTGGGTAGTGTGCAGTCTTCAACTTGGAAAGTGGAGCAGGGGCTAAGCTGGAGTTTCTGGGGAGGTGGCGAGTCAGGCTGGGTGGGGACATAGGGGTGTCACATTCGGAAAGGTGACTCACGTGCTCTGTGGCACAGAGTCAGCCTGTTCTCTGTCACTGCAGCAGCTCTCCAATCCCTCCACTGCGACCTGGCTTTTTTCAGGTTGTTTTATTATTGGGTTATGTGATTTATTTGTATGTATCGTATTGTTGTAAATATGACATTTTGGTATTTGTAAGTATAACTGCCAATAACCTTTGGTTGAGGCAAATAAAGTTGAATCACTCACCAATCCCTCCACTGCTTCCCGTAGTTCCACTCTAGGGAATCCAAGTCAGTGTAAAGTACTCAAATCCCATTAAACGATTCAGGGTCATTACATAAAATATATGTACCTTTTTTGGTACATATAAGCCACATTCATTCTGACATAACTTTAAAAATCTCACTCTCTCCATTGGATAACATGGGAACTTTAATCATCATCACTTAAAAACTACATGATGGATTTTCAAACTCTAAACTCATGAATGGACTAGACCATACAGAACTTTAATTTTTTTACACCTCTACAAATCAACATGGATAACTTAAAATATACGTTTGTGCCTCAACATAAAATGTTGCAAAAGGGAGAATAAGCAGGTCTGCCTCCAAAATTCAAAACTCCTACAACCAATCTGTCCGAAATTTGGACGGCTTCCACCCCTCACCAAAGTGATCTATGAAATGTCACAGTAATAGGATAAAAAAAATCTCATTTTTATAATGAGAAGAATTTTTGTGATTTTAACAGAGAGTGCAAGTTCCCTTAACTATAGAGCCGCTCCCACGGCTCTATATTGTTTATTATATAGGTTTCTCAGTCTATAAGTAACTCCCTTACCAAGTGCTAGAAAATCATCCCACAAATAAATCAGAGAACTGACCTTAAAAGATTGCAGCCTTTTTATACTGATGAACATTGGCAGTATATAAGAAGTAAAAATAAAAATAAATAATAATAATAATGCATGGCCCTCATAGGGCATTTTACACCCATAATGGCTAAGTATTGTACAAAGGTGGTGAAATCGACACTTGTCAGACCTCACCTGGTGTATCGTGTCCAGTTTGGGGGGCCTAATTTTAAGGACGACATTGACAAATTGAAGTGGGTTCAGAGGAGGGCGACAAAGATGATAAAGGGTCTGGAAAGCAAGTCTTACAAGGAAAGATTGAGGGAACTGGGTATGTTTAGAAAAGCAAAGAGAAGACTAAGGGGAGAAATGATAATCTTCAAAATCTAAAGGGCTGGCACCAAGATGATGGCAAGGAACTATTCGGCATTGCTAAGAGGGCAGGACTAGAAATAATAGGCTCAAGTTATAGGAAGGTAGATTTCACTTAAATAGGGAAACTTCCTAACTAGGGCTGTAGCGAAATGTCGCAGCGGTAGCTATTTCTGCTGGAAACAGCGTTTCCGCAATTAGTGGTATGGCGTGACAGAGGCTTGCATTCCACTAGTTTCATTCCGCTACTTCCGCAGTTCCGCTAATTTCATTTCGCTACTTCCACAAGTTTTGCAAAATAGCGGAAACATGACATTTTTGCTACTTCTGCCATTCCGCCAGCGCCACAAAATAGTAGAACAGCAGTTTTCCTACAGTTTCCGTAATTTTTCTGCAATTCCACAATTTTCAGAATGCCGGCGGAATTAGCAGAATGTCCGCAGAAAAGCCGCGGTGTGGCGTGGGCAATTCTGAAATGGCGGAATGGAATCGTGGCACAGTAATAGCTGTTGCCGCATCAGCCCTATTCCTAACATTAAGAGTGATGTGGCAATGGAACAAGTTGCCTAAGCGGGCTGGAGGCTCTCCGTTGCTGGAGGTTTTCAAGAAGAGGTTGAACAGTCATATGACGGGGACATTTAGTCATCGTTGTCATCGTCACCAGATAGAAAATTTGAGGAACAAAGAATTTTACTGACTTGCCCCAGGTCACACTATAAGTAAATCTACCTTAATTTTATCCCAAACCTGAGCTCTATTAGCTATCTGAGAAGTGTATTAATCTCCTTCCAGGAATCAGGCAGATGCTGGGTAAGTGTACACTTGAAACACTGGTTCCAGAGATCATGGATCTCTCATGCACACTGGCACCGACTAAGTGGGTGAAGCTGAAGAAGAAGAAAAATGGAGCAGCAGAACACCACTTGAAACTCCCCTTCCAGTCTCCTCTATACCTGTTCATAGTAAATTTGTACTGAGTAAACATTTAAGTGTGTCAACTCTAACACACCTCTCTTTGGCAATGTGCTCCTTGCTCTGCATGTGCTAGAGTCCTGCCAAAACACAGTATTGAAGATTTGTCCCCATCTATTAAACAGAATAGCTGCTGCCATGGCTCTAAGCATTCAAATCCCAGTAGAGGCAGATTTTTCACAGTCTAAATGATGCTGTCCCATTATGGAGAGTGATTCAACAATCTTATATGGCTGACTATTGTGCTTCAAGGGGATTCACAAATTATTTTGTGCCCTGCTCACCCTCGGGAGCTTAGTAAATGTCATAACTTTGCAACTTCACAAATATAATTGGAGCTCATATCTATCTACTGTTGAGGTTAGTTTATTTTGCTCCCTTAGGAAAACTAGTTTAGACTGAGACTCTCTCCAGGTGGGATGTAAAACATAAAATAGCTGGGGCCACAAGAAGCCTGCACAACCAGAGGTGCTTCTTCAATTTTAATTTCCCAGAAGCAATACCTTTTGTCTGAGAGCATTTTCATTCTCTGTCCCTAGCTAAAATAATTACTCTGCACCTCCCCCACAGCATCACTCGTTCGCCCTATCTCGGGGGCATTCCCACCAAATTTTCACACACTGTATTGTGGAAAATGCACAAGGGACATAGACAACACAGAGAGAGTGACTGAGGAAGGACTATGCAGGTTATCAGCGCACACTGAAAAGGAAATCTCCATCTCAGGCAGACAAAATATTGTTTTGTTCCCACCAACAGTTACTCTAGAGAGGAAGGGAAGCCAGTAGGGCGGGATCCACTTAAGGTAAATTTATATAACACCAATTTCTACTTAGGTTGAGGAAATATGTTTCCCAAGACCCAAGTCTAACAAATATATGCCTTCTTGAATTGGTGGATAGTTGAATTCTGTATACCATGATAATTCAATTTTTTACAGCATATCAACCCAAACATCGCAGCATGTTATTAAAATACTGTAGTATGTCACCTTAAGCTTGCTTTGCAACACAGCAAAGCATTCATCCAATGCCTGACCAAGATCTCCAGCTCAGATGAGAAGCAAGGAACAGGAGCATTGCACATTGCATTGCAAACTTTTACGGGTACATATCAGTAGTTTAACCACACACTGCCTACAAATCCTAAAAGTACTCAAAGCTATTGGTATTTTCAGCACTTAAGTGTATAAGTAGTCCCACTGATTTTAAACACCTAGGGTGCAATTCTATGGCCTGCGTACGCTGCCCACAGGTGCAGAGAATGGCCAAAACACTCGCACAGCAAGCTTGGTGGGGGGCAAAGGCATAACTCGAGCCAATGCGACCCCCCAAATCCACACACCCCACAGCTTGGGGGATGGAGCAGGCACAGCTCCTGCTCCATACCCCGGGCTGCAGCGTGTGGGGGCTCAGGGGTTGCATCAACCCGGGTTGCGCCTTGTATGCATACACACCTGAGCGTGGGCATTCTGGCCATGTGCCTCACGTTTGCGCAGCGCACATGGGCCATAGGATTGCACCCCTAATGTTTATCATGGGCTTAAGTGCATTGCTGGATCAGACTAGAATACTCAGGAGTAGGGATGAACTGAGAATTAAAATCATTCTCATGAGAATTATGCAAGATTCTCACAACCCCGGCGAGATAGCATGCAATCTTGCTATAGTTTCTGAGCATCTCACAAAAATCTCAAAAAAGGCTCGGGTGATTCTCAACTCGTTCTCAAAAATCTTTTTGAGAGCCCAGTTGTCAATGAGATTTTTGAGAATAGTTTAGTGAGCACAAATTGCAGCCATTCTCGGGAGTATTTGCTGGATCAGGCTAGAATCAGGATCAGACTCTACTTGACAAAAATAATAGAAAAGAACTAACCAGAGGAAATATTGGTAACAAATACTTGCAAGAAATTAGTGAAACACCATTACAGTTCTCATAAACACACCCAAAAGAAAGGAGTTCATAGCAAGATCAGACATCCTTATCAGCATTATATAATATTAACGAGGCCCCATGCTGCAAGTAGCTGTTTTTGAATTAGCTTCATGCACTCCTGCTGCAATGTTAATCAGAAAATTACTTTTATGGTATTTCAATTTGTTTTTATGGGAATTTTAATATTTCCCTTGTTAATATACAAAGCTTTATTGAAACATCCCAGACAGCTATACTGGGATCTAATCCAGGCACTGGTGCCAAATTCAGATTTTATTATTTTAAATTAGGCTGTGTGGAGGTTTCAGTATTAGGGCTGAAACAAGAGCAAGTGTTCCTGTTCTGAAAGGAGATACCGACCTTTTGGGAGTGCTTGCAAGTGTCTGTTGGTCCTTCATCTGTTTCCATTGATTCCATGCTTTTGCCATTTATTTTTTGTCATTTTCATAACTTTCCGGGACTTTTGTCACTTTCCACAACTTTTTTGTCATTTTCCAGGACTTTTAACATCAGTTTTACAGCACCTTTGTGGCAATTTCCAGTACTTCCCAGTGCTTAGGCATGTTTTCATCTCCACAGTTCCCCGGGATGTTCGTGGGGTACACACAGGGCTTGAGACTGACCTGTAGCAGCTGCGTTCAACTTGTGAGAAACAACAGAAAATGGTAAAAACAGCAGGAAAGCCAGCAAGTTTCCCATTTTGGTGGCCAGGGTTAGCATGCTTCTCCGGGCTCCTCAATCAGCTCTCTGGTGGCTGAGGTGTGCAAGTTCAGCTATTTGGTGTTCAGCTGTTTGGCAACTGGGGTAAGCGTGCTCCTCCGGGCTCTCCTAATCAGCTGTTTGGCAGCTGGGGTGAGTGCGCTTCTCCGGGCCTGAACCTTGGATCTTGCCTCATGGCAGGGCTGAATCGGCCAACGAGACGCGAGGTGGCCACACGTTAGCCCTGGTGAGGCAACAAGTAGTCCATGATGTGTCATCGCCCTTCTCTGGCTGACACATCCTGTAGCAGCCAAGTGTCCTGCTATATTTCATCCAGCTCTTTTCATGTAATCATTAAGTCTAACTTTTTGAAAAGTAGGGATGTGCACGGAATTTTGTTTATTTTCATTATTTCTTGTTTTTATTATTAAAATGTCACTTGTTTTTATATATATTTTCATAATTAGCTTTGGTTTTTATTTTTACTTTTGTTTTTGTTTTACATTGGATTCAGTGGGAAAACATTTATGGCTTCCATTCAATTTGGATGTGATTTGGACATCATATACCTCTCACCTAAGGGGTCTTACATGAAAAAATCAGAAAGATTGGATAAGAAGTTCCTATTTTATAAGCACTTTAATTTCTGTGATCTTAATAGAAGTTGCGTAATGTTATGGAGGGTTAGGAAGAAAGGGTTTTTTCCCCCAGGGACCTAGTGCACCCACGCTCCCTTCACTCGCACCTTCACGCTCCCAAGGGCTCCACCACACTGGAAAACTTCCCCTCAGGTTGTAAGGTGGCCGAAAACTCCCTTAAGGAATACGGGCCTTATCATCACAGGGGTTCCGGTACCGCCACGCCCAGTGTGAAGCCCCTTCACACTCCAACACTTGAAACCACACCCACACACCCTTGCCCCCCTCACCCAGTCTCGCCGTGCTAGGGTCGAAGGGAGTGTTATGCCCGTGGGGGGAGAGGAGGGATAGGGCCCAAGGGTAGGCAGGACGGCTGGGGACAGAGGGAGAGACACAGGAAGGTACACAATGAGGTTTCCAGGAAAATGAGGGGAATGACACAGCGCTCAAAACAAGAAACAATACACAATACCTTGAAGACACTCACTCGTTCACATCCACTCACGCACTCTCTCTCGCACACCCACAAACAACACAGAATCTCTACTTAGCTTTCCACAAGCCTTCCACACTCCACCACGACGCTCAGGGGCCAGTCTCACAGCACTGCTGATCACCGGCAGTGTGTGAGAACCCTTCCTGGCCCTAAATAGGGGAATCCCCGCCCCCTTTTCCTTTCAAATGCGCTGAGCGGCGTAATTCCCCTGATTGTCCCCCAGGCTGGCGTTTCTCCTGGCCCCTCCCTGCTGCACGAGGGCTATCTGCGTCCTCGCATTGCTCTAGACGCACTGGGGGCGGTGCTAGCTCTGGGGGTGTGGCCAGCCCCTGTGAGATTGCGTTCGGCCACTTCTCCTCACTTCCTGGGGGTGTGGCCTTCTGCCGCTGCTGTGCCTGTTTGCCGCCGCGCTGTTTCTCACTCCAGCTGCGGCGGCGATTCCTAAGAGCTTCTGGCTTTAACATCTTCATCTTCCATCCAATTTGGATGAGATTCGGGCAGATTGTACGCCTCACCCACAACGGTATTATCTCTGCAAACTCACTATTATCCAATTTCAGGAATATTGGATAAATGTTCCTGATTTTACAAGCCTGACATAATCATGATTATCTTCTTTTTATTATTATTATTATTATTAAATAACAAAAATTAAAGAAGGCTAATTCGTTTTCATTATTCTAATAAGGAAAATTAGAAAATTTGCAACAGTTTTAGGTATTCTGCAGCAGTTTAGATAATAGTGAAAATTTCTGAAATTTTTCTGACATTTCTGACAGTTTTTTCTGATACTTTAGTGAGACATTTCGACACTTTGCAGGAGTTGCAATGGTTTCTGACAATTTCTCCGCTGCCGATAAAAAACGAGACAATAGCGGAAAGCAGCAGCAAGCACTGGAACAAGTCTGGGGATGCTGTGTTTCGAAAATGGCAATGGATGGGAGGTTTCGGTCAGAATTGGTGGATACTGTCGCATGTCATTTCAGGCCTGTCAGTACTTCATCAGTTTCTGGTGATTCCGTGTTTCTGCCATTTTCTCCATCACTTTTGTCATTTTCCATAAAGTTTGGAGCACTTTTATGGCAATTTCCAGCACTTCCCCGATGCTTAGCTGTCAAGGTTTCATCTACACAGTCCCTGGAGGTGCACATGGGGCACACACAGGGCTTGGGACCAGCTGGTAGCAGCCCTGTTCAATTGCAAAAAATAACAGAAATTTGCAAAAACATCAGGAAAGACCGTGAGTTTCTGTGTCATGTGAATCTTGGTGAATGCCCTACTTCCTACAGAAGCAGCACTCACTGAGATTTCTCGTTTCAGGCCAACCCATATCAACACATTCACAAACATTCTGATCTCCCTGCATTTCAGAAATCCATACTTTGCATTCAGTGGCATAGCTCAATAAGGAGCCCAGGAAATGATAAGGATTTCACACAAAATTCAGAATATAGGTTCGATCTACCAGCAACTCTAAAAGAGTGCTGAGTAAACTCTTAATCATTGTCAGAAGCATGACTCAGGAGTGCAGAGTCTTGAAAATTGACTTTGTCCATAACAACTTCTCTCCATTCTGATTATCAAACACACAAGAAAACACAGGTGAAAAAAATAGTCAGCGAGATTGAAATAGGAGGTTTGGAGACTTATTGATAATTTTGAGTCCATTTGTGTGCGGAATTGATTTGAAAATATTCACAAGACTGAAACTCCTCTTCAGGACTTTATCTGGAATATCTTGGATGCTGAAAAGGCCAATTAATGTCAAACTATTTCCTCGCTCAGACTAAGGCAGCATTCAGACATGTGTTTAAATCGCACAGCTGCAGCGGCGGCATCATGCGATTTAAAGAACCCCGCACTTCCGGGTTGGTGTGAATGCGGTGAGCGCGCACATTTCCACCTAGCCCAAATTTTTGGAGCGCGGTTTGAAAAGTTGCTCCAAGAAAGAGGACAAAGTATAAATAAATGTGTATATGAATATTCATGAACTGCAAACCTTTAAAACTTTCTGGACAAGTGGTTTAATGAAAAAAATATATCTGCTGATATAAGGATGTTGTTTCTGGAATCTCATACATATTCAATACCTGGATGTTCTTTAATCAACTAATCAAAGCGCTCGACTAATTGAATGTTGATTGCTTGTTGCACTAGGTGAAAGTCAGCTACCCCAGCCATGGCTGGAGTTATTCTAAGAACTGATGAGAGGGTTTTTAGCTACCTTATTCTTAATGAGTACATTATCCTTAATGAAACTTCATTCCACTCTACTGATTACCTCAGTTTAACAAGTAGCTGACTGGCACCATTTTTGAATTTCTTTCTAGTAACTGTTGCATTAGCAATGGTTGATAAACCCACATAAGCGCTCAGAGTTTAAGGACCACAAGACAGATTACAGTTTTGGGGTTCTACCAAAAACATACTAATTGAGGCCTTGATGAGGCTACCAAAAACAGATTTGGGGCTTTGTTCAGAGGAAGATCCTGCTCAAGCCAGAGAGAGCCACCTAATTATATTTACCACCTGAGATCAAAGCAAAAAGGCTTGATTTCTACTTCTTTGTGCTAGACTCCAGCAATAAGCTGCCAGGATTTTTATAATTTCCCAAATATTCTTTAAATTCTATCCACCTCCTTTCTTAGGTCTAGTACTCAACAACTCTTTATGTAGAGTAATCAACTGTGGTCATATTTGATGAACTATTTACTACCCAGCAGGACAATTCATTTTCCTTGTAGTGGCATGGATTGCTCTTCTCTGCCAATAGGACGTCATGGAATGTACTTTTTTATTGCACTGAATAAGTACAGGTGTTTACAAACATGATGGTGGCCTACAGGCCACCAACACATTTGTTAAGGGTCATCCAGATGTTTGGCTTGGAGTTTTCCCCAAGGTGTGTTGGCAGCTAGTCCAGGCTGTGACCCCAGAGACCTCTCAGGTGGCAGCCTGGGCTAGCCACCAACATGCCTGGGGAACAGACTGCCCGGCTGGGCTACAGCAGGCTATCATGTGTGGTAGCCTGTCGCTCCCAGCCCTGTCCAGAGTGGCCTCCATGAAGGGCCGCAAAAGCTCAGAACAGCTCCGGTAACCATTTTGAACATGTGCAGTGATTTTATTTTTAATTTTTTTGCCTCCTCTTTGAAGGCTTCCCTCCTTCTCCTACAGAGAAGCTGAGTGAGGAGAGATCCAGTGACTGGAGCAGTCCCCACCAGACTCAGAGAGGCAGCCAGGTGAGTAAAAAGCCCCCCCCTTTTTTTTCCTTAAAAGTGCAGGGGTAGAGTTAGGCTCCCCCCTCCCCGATATCTCATGAGATCTTGAACCGTTAGCAAGATCTTCTCGAGATCTCACTGCCAGTTCTCTATTCTCATGAGATTCTCACAAGACTGAATTTGAATTTTTGTTTCAGTCCTAATGCAGACTTTACCCTGGGTCACATGTATAAACAATTGCTCCACAGTTAATTTGTAGTGGACTTATAACTTGTGGGACAATGAAGTGTTAATAACTTTGCAATGACCTGAAAACTACTGTGGAGCAAATCATTTCAACGAACAGGGGGAAAAAAAACCCCTTTTTATTCTGCAGTTAGGTGTTTTTGTATGCAAGCCCTTACACTTGTATGAGCTAAACTGCAATGAAATCAGTGTAGTTCTGCCAGCACACATGCTTTAATGACTGGAGCCATATGCTTGTAAATTAATTTTGAAAATGAAAATTAGGACTTATGAAAGATGTTGCACTTGTCTGACAGTCCTGGATATTGAAGTCTTTCCCAGAATCAACAAAATAAATACTCAGCTGCAAAGACATCAGGACTGCGAACTTCCCAATATCTTTAGACCTCAGTTATCACCTAGAGAGACTACTTTTAGCAGGAGAGAGAGTAGTTCAGTTCCCATGCCCATGTGTTAGGCCTTTCTGCTACATCTGCCAGGAGTAGCAAGGTTTGATGTCAATTTCTATCCACTAAGAAGTAGATTTGAAACAATTTATGCCCCAGTTCAGCAACAAATTGCACTATCATTTAACTTGAAACACACTGATTAATAACACTGACTTCTGTGTGGCTACTCACAGCCACAAGATTTAAGCCCATGTATAGGTTTTTGCAGAATCAAGCTGAACACCCATCAGCCGGTTTTACTTCTCAGCCATTATCACTATCTGGAGGATGCATGGAGGCGACTAAGCAGAGAATTCCTTAATCTGCCATTATCAATCCCTAAGCAAACATTTCCTATTTGGATTATCCAAGTGCCAATACTCACAGTAAATTCATATGAATGTATTAAATTGGGTGTTAAACGTGATGGTAGCGTGCTTAGGCCCACTTGGACTTGCTTTGGTCCGTGGGCCACTGTCACATTTGTTGGTGGCAGTTCAGATGTTTGCCCTTGAGTTCTCCTGGGCGTGTTGGTGGCTACCCTGGGCTATGATCCCAGAAGTCTCTGGGCTCGCAGCCCGAGCTAGCCGCCAAAATGCCTGGGAAATGGCCCACCCGACCAGGTCAAAGCAGACTATCATGGGTGTTAGCCCATTGTTCCCAGCCTGGAGTGGCCACTATGACCAGCTGCCCTGGGCCGTCATTGGCCATCATGGCTGCCTGTCATGGGGGGTGGCTGGGTCGCTGGGCAGAAGAACATCTGGGGGGACTGAGTTCCACACCAAGGGGCCCGCCACAGCAAAAGCCAGATTGCCCACTGACTTAAGATGCGATGGTAGAACCTCCAGACAGTGCGTGGTTCCTGAGCGCAGATACTCATCAGTGTAAGGCTCCAGAAGAAGGTCTTGAATATAGCCAGGGCCTAAACCATTCAGGGCCCTGAAAACCAGCAGTGTGATCTTAAATTCGATCAGTTGTTCTACAGGCAGCCAATGCAGAGAATGCAGGGCGGATGTAATATGATCACGGCTGCCAAACCAGTAAGCAGCCATGCTTCCACATTTTGAACAAGCTGCAACTGATGGATAAGCACTGGCAGTAGCCCTTAAAGGAGGGAATTACAAAAATCAAGACTTGTAGTGACCAGGGCATGGGTCGCTGTGTCAAAGTAGGCCTCCGATAAATAAGGGCATAACTTACGCAAATTGCATAGTTGTAAAAAGCATTTCTGCACCACATCCAATACCTGAGTTTTCATGGACAGAGCATGGTCAAAAATGACACCCAAGTTCTTTACCTAGCCAGCTACCTCTACCTGGATCCTTGCCATGTACAGGGACCTGAGGAAGGCAATGGTATTCTCATATCGGCTGCTCCTTCCCACCAACATCACCTCAGTATTCCCCGGATTGAGCACGAGGTAGCTCTGACACATCCAGGCAGCTGTATCTTTCAAGCATTCCTCCAAGGCAAAGGTCGAGTTGGCAGGGCTCACAGGGTAAGAGATATAAAGTTGTGTATCATCGGCATATTAATGATATTCTTGCTTGATCATGACATCCCTAAAGGGCTGCATGTATGCGTTGAATAACATGGGTGAAAGAATAGAACCTTGAGGAACACTGCAATTCAGGATGCATATCCATCCATCACCACACCGACTGGCTCCTCCCCTTCCAGGTATGACTGAAACCACCGACCCGCAGCTCCCGTCACACCAGCAGCATCCCTGAGCTGCTGAAGCAGGAACCCATGGTCAATCATATTGAATGCTGCTGTAAGGTCCAGCATGATCAAAATAACCAGCTGTCCTCAATCTAAACACATCAGCAGATTGTTCAACACCCTGACAAGTGCAGTCTCTACCCCGTGTTAAGGCCTGAACCCAGACTGGAATTTCCTGAAAATATTATTGGAGTCTAGGTGTCTCTATAGCTGCATGGCCAGAGCTTTCTCAATCACCTTCCCTAATGTTGGAGTATTGGACCCCTTATGGTGGTGATGGCTTGACCACTCGACCATACAGTAGTCAAAGTAAAGTATCAAGGTATAAACGGTTTTATTAACAGTCTCGGAGATATGAACAACCCATTCCGTCCAAAGCTGAGATACACAGAATGTAGGCTGGAACAAGATATCTGGGGGTCCCCGATGGTCTTTATAGGCTTACAGACAAAAGGACGCAGACCTGTCCAATGAGGTGTAAGCTCATTGGCATAATTATACATACATACATACATACATACATACAACTGTACATTCTAGAAAGAATCAAATTCATCCTACATTGGTCTTCTGAGTCATTTTTCATAACATCCTCCATACAAAGTATCAATACTCTTATGGACAGATATAGCCTGGTGGGGCTGAGACACAGACAATTCCTGTTTCCAGGACTATACCAGGCCAAATGTGGGCATATTTCTACAATCACTGGATCAAGTTCTTATTTCCAATAAATGACTCCTGTTAGGTTTCATTTCTCTATGGAGAAACCTCAGGCCTGACATACATTCAGACCTGAGCCAGGGTCTGGTTCACTGAAGTGACCCACACCTGATGGCTCACATCCTGCACCTAAGAAAGGCAGATTGGAGATTGGGCGATGATTGCAAGCACTCCAACATCAAGAGATGGTTTCTTGAGGAGGGGGCGGTCCTTAGCACATTTGAGGGAGGCTGGCACCCTCCCCTCCTTAAAAGGAGATGTTAACAATGCCTAACAATAATGGTCCAACCGCTTGGCTCCAAATCCCTCCAAATTACCTGGGGGTCATACACCAGCAGGAACATAAATCTTGGTCCTGCCCCAGCATCACAGGACAGGGGAAAGATATTGTTCAGAAGGCCACCAGATGATATTCAAGTTTTCGTTAAGAATGCAGACTTGGTGTGGGCGTGTGGATGTGGATGTTGGGGGTGGGGAGTGAATACGTGTGTGTGTGTGTGTGTATATATATATATATATATATAATTAAACCATTGGAAGGTATACAAAAATATTTTATTCTTTCTTCTTGCTACGTTATTTTGATGGATTAATATAGGAGTGAATAAACTAGGATTCGGTACTCCAGGTGTGGTCACTGCCTTTCTAAATGGGGTCCCAACAAGACTGTATCCACATAAATAGATGTGCAAATATCCAAAGCTTGGGATCACAAGGATTTCATTTGTGTCTTTTCATTTCATATATATATATATATATATATATATATATATATGAGAGAGAGAGAGAGAGAGAGAGAGAGAGAGAGCGCTTTAGGGATTCCCAAACTTTTTCAAGCTGTGATTCCAACTAAGACACAAATGAAATCCTTGTGATCCCAAGCTTTGGATATTTGCACATCTATTTATGTGGATACAGTCTTGTTGGGACCCCATTTAGAAAGGCAGTGACCACACCTGTAGTACCGAATCCTAGTTTGTTCACTCCTATATTAATCCATCAAAATAATGTAGCGAGAAGAAAGAATAAAATATTTGTGTATACCTTCCAATGGTCCATATTTAGAGGGAGAGTCCCTGTTCAGATGCTGAATCCCATTGTCCCTACTTCAGGAGTAAAAGTTCCTATTTTAGGAGAAGCCCCCTTCACCTACCGGATGGGGGCGATGGGCATTTGCCGCAGCAAGAAGAGACAGGAGGTTGGGGTGCGGCAGGGAGGCATTCTAGAATGCTCCCCGACAGAGAATGGAAGGTTGCCCGGCAACCAGCCCTGAAGCGCGCCGAGGCAAAAGGCAGCGCGGGAAAAGTTGGAACAGCCCCGCCCCCTTTTAGAAGGGGCCAGAGCTGCCTGGAGCCATTAGGAGCGGCATTCTGTAAAAAGGGATTGAGGAAGCAGCAGCTTAACGCTTAATGCTGCTGCTCCTCGCCTTGAAACAGAGCACGCGCACACACACACACACACACACACACACACACACCAGCATTATTAGGCTCGAAAGAGATGGGGCGAGTCAGAAACAAAGGAGCAGCGGCGGCAAAGAAAAAGGGGGCAGCCCAGTGGGTGCGGCCCCCTGCCATTGCAGAGGATCAGGAGGGTGAGGCTTGGGGGGAAGGGACTGAGGTCCCCACAAGGGAAGAATTAATGGCCCGATTGGCTGAGTGCAAAGCATTGCTGTGCGCTCGTGGCCAGAAGCCCCAGAATGGGGGCTCAGTTCAACGGGGGAATTCCCCTCCACGGGCAAGGCCAGACCAGGCCACCCGCGAACGCGCAGCCCAAGGTCAGGAAGTGAGGCAGGGGCAATCCAGGGTGGGGTCCACCCCACCCCTACACCAACTAGAGAAAACCCAGTCTGCCGGGGGGAGAGGGTAGTGACCCCCCTGGCAAGGTACAGGGATGAAGGGGAGGTGATTGGCACAAGCGCTAGGCCTTCCCCTCAGGGAGCAACGAGGGGCCTGGAACAAAGGGGGAATAAGAGAGTCACGCCCGACAGGACTAGCAGCTCAAGGGGAGCATGCAGCCAGGGCAACCCACGAGCACGTGGAAAGTACCCACAGTCGAGGCCCAATATTGGAGGCATTGTATGAGCATCAGGCCCAGGGTGGTGCTCAGACTCAGACTCCCAGGCCCAAAGAACAAGGGCATCAAGGGGCTTTCGAGTGGGTTAGACAGGGAAACAACAGGGACGAGGTTCTAGACCAGCAACAGGCCCAAATACCGGGGCCCAGTTCACAAGATGGATGGTTGGATGACCAAGGAGTCCCAGGGCTGGCACATTTCCAACGCCAGACAGCCCTATCAGAACACTGGCGAGGCCCATACCCAGGTGGGGATCATGGCACCTGGCAAGGCCAGCGGGCAGGGAGTGGGGCCTCTTCTTCCCGCAGGGATGACAGCCCACCAGCAGCCAGGAGACGGTGCGAGGAGACGAATCTCCAAGGGGAGTCTGGAGATAGGGCGATGTGGCAGCAGATACAGGCACTGGAATGAGAGCTGTGAGGTGAAGATCGAGTGGACCTACCGGAGCTCGGAGCAGGCGGCTCAGGACAGCAGGGACACGGGAGCGGTCGCGGGCATGGTGAGTGGGAAACAGAGGGAGAAATAGCAATGGAGCAAGGGGAAGTTGGGGGGCTTTGGCCAACAAAGTAGGGGGAGCGAGACAGTGGCAGGGAACCCCCAGACACAGCCGATCCAGGAACCCAGTTTAGCACAGCCCGCTATCGCCAACACCAGAATCCCACAGCTAACAGGACCGCAGCTAATGAAGGTGAACGGGGCGTGGGCATGGGTCATTCCAGTAGGTCTGGCACCGGGATATCAAGGGGGGAGGGACCTAGTGGAAAATGTTGAAAACACGGCCCCCTCCTTGATTGGAACAACCGGGGCAATTGAGGGCATATTGGTGCCCACAGGACCCACAGAGCAGCCGGGAAAGGAGCAGGCACTGCCCCCCCCCCAAGAGGGGGCAATAGTAGGGCCTAATAGAACTGATCAAATCCAGACCACACCAGAACAGGGCCCTAGTGGAGTGGTAGCAGTTAAAGGGAGCAGTCACATGGCGATGCCCCGCCCACCAGGGGGAACTATCCCAGCAGTGAGTGCCCCATTCGGTAACCATTTGGCACAAGCAACAAAAGAAAAGATTTGGCGGGGAGAATACGTAGACCTGTACGCCTGCTGATTAGCGATCCCATTTTGGATCACTCCGAGGAAACAGAGGGAAAAGGAAAAGAAAAATTCCGGCGCCTAAAGGCAGACCGGAATTGGGAAAACTGGACGTCAGCGTTCGCAGTTTATATGGGGGTCATCATGCAGACCGACCCTGGGTGGGGTTTGGAACTACATAAGTATTCTGACATTGTGCAACGGGCACAATGCATGGGCCCCCCTGGGGCATGGCTTCGCTACGACGAGGCCTTCTGCCACAGGGCGGCTAATACACCGGGGCTCCGATGGGACGTGCATGCACCAGACCTCTGGCTAGAGTGCATGATCGATGCTACCAATGCCCCCCGAGCGGACAGCAGCCACCCCTTAGTCCGGGGGCGCGTAGCACCCACGAATGATCCCTTTCGTGGTGATAGTCGGAGGTGGGGCCAAACCCCCCCAGGCTCCTGTTGGGATTACAATAAAGGGGGATGATGTAACAGGAGTTCATGTAAGTATCAGCACGGGTGTTCCAACTGTGGGGGCGGACACCCTACAACCTTGTGTTATCGATCCAAAGCAAAAGGGGGCAAGGGACGAATGGGCCAAGGAGGAGGCAACAGCAGAGGGGGATGCAGCGCGTCCCCTGGGCCACGGCCTACAAAGGGGCCCAACACCAATTAAGATCACCCAGTTGGAAAGGGCCCTATTAAAACATCCAGACAGGGCCGAAGTGGAGTACGTAGTACGGGGCTTTAAGGAGGGCTTCCGTATCCCAGTCGGACCAGTGACGCAAAGTCAGGCAGTCAGGAATTTGAGATCCCTGGAAGGACAGGAAGAGTTAGTGAGATTAAAAATAGCAAAGGAGGTAGAAGAAGGTAGAGTCGCAGGACCATTTTCACACACCCCGATGGCCACTTTAGTCCTGTCCCCATTAGGAATTGTCCCAAAGAAAACAAAGGGAGAGTACCGTATGATGCACCACCTCTCATACCCCAAAGGTTATTCAGTAAATGATGCCATACCAAAAGAATTGACCACAATAAAGTATGCATCATTTGATGTTGTGGTCGAAAAGACCAAGGCCATGGGTCGGGGTGCGCTGCTGGCAAAGTGTGACGTAAAGGCAGCTTTCCGCTTGTTACTGGTGCATCCCCAGAGTTTCCATCTCCTGGGCTTTTCCTTTGAAGGATGGTACTATTACGACTGTGCCATGCCGATGGGATGCTCGATATCCTGCTCTGCCTTTGAGAGATTCAGCTCACTCATCAAATGGATTTTTCAACAGAGATTACAAGCAGGAGATTCGACCAAATATCTCGATGACTTCTTGATCATAGGTCGCCCAAACAAAGGGGATTGTGCCGAAGCACTTCGGCTCTTCCAGGTAGTGGCGAGGGAGTTAGGTGTTCCTTTGGCCCCGGAAAAAAATGAGGGGCCTACAACCAGACTCACCTACCTCGGTATTGAATTAGACACTGAGAGAAGGTTGTCGAGATTGCCACAAGAAAAGTTAATGACCATGAGAGAGAAGATCAGGGAGTGCATGGGTGCTCGTAAGACTACCGTTCGTGCCTTGCAGTCCTTGGTAGGAAGCCTCAATTTTGCATGTCGCGTCATAGCACCCAACAGAGCTTTCCTATCAAGGTTGTTTGAGAAGATAAAAGGGAATCTCCCGCCACACTATAGAATACGGGTAACAGCAGGTATGAGACAAGATCTAGGGACATGGTTGACCTTCCTCAAAGGATTCAATGGGGTGAGTTTCTGGAGGGAACAGTGGCTGCTAAAGGCGGAGTAACAACTTCCCTCAGATGCCGCAGGGGGAGTGGGTTTTGGGATTTATTTCCAGACCCGATGGTGTGCTGCACCATGGCCGGAAGCATGGCACCAGTCCGGGACTACCAGGGATCTCACATTTCTCGAATTATTTCCAATAGTAGTGGCAGTTCTGTTGTGGGCTGGCCTGTTTGCCAATCACACCGTCCGTTTCTGGTGTGAAAACATGGCAGTGGTCCACGTTGTAAACAAATTGTCTTCCCGCTCTTCGCGGGTCATGAAGTTGGTTCAGACCATGGTGGGGGGCATGTCTGAAGAACAATATTTTGTTTACCGCCCGCCATGTCCCGGGTACTGACAACGGGACAGCCGATGCCCTTTCTCGGTTTCAGATGGACTGATTCTGGGAAATGGCGCCAGAGAGTTAGCTGATCCATTGCCACCGGGCATTTGGAATCTTGGTAACTAAAGTTTCAATCCATCGTCCAGGGATCTTTAGCACCCAGAACTCAAACAGCCTACGGTAGGGCCTTTAAAGAATTCCAGTACTTCAGGACTGCCAAAGGTTGGGGTAGGGGATTCCCAATCCTGGAACCAGAGGTTATCCAATTTGTCATGGCCCTTAGAAGCAAGGGGCTAACCCCAGGAACCATAGGTGGTAAAATAGCAGCCCTTAATTTCATGAGTCGATTAAAAGGTTATCCTCCACCAGACAAAGGTTTTTATATTAAGCATATGCTTGAGAGTTGGGCTAGAATATCAGAGGCACCATCCATGGTTAGGGCCCCAATAACTACCCCCATATTGATCGAACTGGTAAACTCCCTCCCGGGAGTGTCTTGACCCCTTCAAAACCCAGCTGTTTAGAACTGCATACGTGATAACATTTTTTGGCGGTTTTAGAATCAGCGAGGTTGTGGCTGCGTCCAGAAAGGCCAACAGTACCAGGGCACTGAGGTTAGACGATATAGAATGGTCTGCAGACACCTTGAAGATACGGCTTAGATGATCAAAGACAGATCAGAGGGGCAGGGGACAAGTAGTAGAGTTGTACCTGCACAGGGTTAAAGTCATCAACCCAGTGTCCCAGATGAAGGACTATTTAGCTATCCACCCACAGAACTAGGGGGTACTATTGGTGCACAGGACTGGCAACCCCCTTACCAGTTACCAATTTGGGGCCGTACTATGAAGGGCACTGACAGCCATTGGATTGCCTACGGGGCAATTTGGGTCACATTCATTCCGGATTGGGGCTGCAACAACAGCGACAGCGGCCGGATTGCCTGAACATGCCATTAAGGCAGTTGGGAGATGGCGTTCAGATACGTATAAGAAGTATATCCAACCAGCCCCTGTAATAACTACTTGTGTTTCTCGGTAGGACCTCGGCCCGACATGACACCGAGAAGAGTGGTGTGGATCGTGGGCCATAGTCTGGTGCGTTGGGCCAGCAGAACTGCCATCACAACTGCCTGGGGAACACAATTGAGATTGAAAAATTTAGCAACTATCAAATGGATGGGTAAAGGAGGGATGCGCTGGCACCAACTGCTCCCACTACTGAGAAATCAAGGGAACATGAAGCCACCTCAAATTTTAGTACTCCACTTGGGGGGAAATGACCTAACGACACAAAAAGGGGTAAACCTATTAATAAGCATTAAGCAAGATTTACTAGTGGTCAAGCAATGGTTCCCTGGTATATACTTAGTTTGGACCAGTTGGCTTCCCAGATTAAAATGGTCAAACGCCCCAAACCCAGGAAAAGTAGATAAAACTAGGAGGAATGTTTCCCGAGAAATAATTAAGTGGCTAAGGGGCTTAGGGGGATCGGCCATACACCATGAAGGTTTCGGCCGGGACAGGCCAGAATTGTACTGTTGAGATGGAGTGCACTTATCTCATGCTGGTAATGATATTTACCTAAGGGCATTGGCCGGACACCTGAGAGGTGTGTTGGAGGAATAGGCGGTGGGTGTCAGGGAGGTACAAATACCCCCCTTTTTGTGGCAGGGTCCAGTATGCTAGGATAGGATAAATAAAATAGGAAGGAATAGGATCTAGAGTCATCTCCTTAAGAGATGGGGAAGTGGTACCTGGTGTCATGCAGGGCATGGCAGGCACTGGGGTCACGACCCTGGGAGGGGTGTCTTAGCAGAAGGGTAAGGACATTAGCTGTCCTTGGACTCTGCAGGCATTTACCTCCTTACTCATGCCCAAAGTTGGGGCTTGTTCGCCCCCTTTTCAGCCAGAGCCTGAGTGTTGTTGAAAGGGGGCAGGTTATGTTAGTGCTCTGATTAAGGAAGGCACATCCTGATCAGGCACATGTTAATAAGATAAGTTAGAGCTAGCATACTGGACCTGAATTGCTGTGCAATTTACCCACCGACCTTATTGATGGAATGATTAAAGAGTGCGGCCAGTTTTCAATCCAACCACTGTCTCTGAGTATTATTTGGGGGGGTGCGTCAACAAAGAGACAAAGACCAGAATTCAAGTCTTAGGCACCTCTTTCATGATTGCCTCCCATGTAAAGCACTTGAGAGGGCAATGGGGAAATGATGGAATGACAAGAAACTAAGTTGAAATATAAGAGCAGCTTCTGTTCCTCTTTATGTACTTGGAATGTTGGGAGGTGTGTGCAAGTGCATATAAGCATGTGAAGGGGTAGAAATTATTGGCTGAGGGTGCACGGTTTGTCCTTCTTTTGGTTACTTCCACAAGTCAGACCAGTGCATCAGGTGTTCACGCCTTTGCACACCACAGAGCTTGGGAAAGGTGTGCCTTGATATAGTGCAGCTCCTTCTAATCAAAGCAATCTGTTCTAGTCCTCAAAAAAATCTATGTACTGGCCCCCAAACTCAAAACACCTATCAGCTTTTAAATGGTTGTGTGTTGATATTTCACATAATATACAGAGGAAATATATTCTGCAACCATTTTGATACTGTAATTGCAGTTGTGCAGTGAGCTACTGAATGAGCAGGGCTTGAGGACATGGCCTTAATTTAGTTTATTTTCCATTTTTATCAAATTTGATTCAAAACCAGGAATTCTAATGCTTGAAGAAGTATGTTTATAAGTCTAGTGAACCTGACAGTAATTTAAAGTAAAATCTTTCCCCAGTAAGGATTTGCCCATGCACTCCCTGTGCTTAAAAAAACTGCATAGCTGGACATGTAATTTGCAGCTACCCTGTGGTTGTAATTTCACTCTGTATAATAAAATTTCAAGGACGGCTGTGTCTTTACAATTATTCAAAGAGCCAGCTGCTGCTTACAGCTACCCCAGAGTAAATCCATCACACAGCCTTGCAACTTAGTTGCCTTACCAAACATTTAAAGTTTTGTAATTGAGCCAATGGTGGCCTTAAATGTTCCTGGTTATACAGAACAATGTTGCAGGAAGGAAAGCATGCTAGTCTAAATGCAGAATAGGGAAATTAATAAAAAATGATAAAGTCAGAACAATGTGACAGTTCCAGTTCCTTAAACTGAATGAGCAGAAAATCAACATTCCTTACCATAGCTATATTTTACACTAGGAATGTGAATTTCGGATTCAGATAGAACCAAATCAACCCAAAAATGGCTGATTCGGTTCTATCTGAAAATTCAAATCTTTTTTGGTTTTGGGTGGTTTGGATCTTTTACATTGATTTTTTTATTTGGATCTTTAACATTGCGGTTTGTTCCCATTGACTTCAATGGTAGAAAATGCATGCAAAAAATCTGAATCCAAATCGAGATCCAAAATTACTAAAAAACCAAACCCGAAAAATCAGAATCCGTAATTTCCCCTGGAGTCCTATCTTTAGTTTACATTAATCTATTTAATTTTTTTTTTTAGCAAAAAAGAGGTGTAACGTAATGGCAAAGCTATCCAGCTTCCACGAACATGTTGAACATGGCGGAATGAGAGATCTACCAATAATTTCACAAACTGCAAATACAAAAATTACTGCTGTATGAAAACTGCTCTTTGTTGATGAACTTACTACTCTTTTGCAGAATATTCTCCTTATATTTGCATGATCATTTTCAATGTTTTTTCATTCCTCCCAAAGCTTTATAATTTACTCCCTTACTAATGTAAGAGAAACAAAATGCCATCTTCCTCCACATTACATCAAGTTTCATTTTATTCATGTTTTGAATTGCTTTTAACCTTTGAAATGTTCACCTTTCAGGCAGAAGATTTCCCAACTTAGTTTATGTTCAATGCCAATTTATTTATTTTTTAAAAAGAACGTTTGAATGAATATGGTTCAACTATTTTTGACTGTGGCAAGAGTGAAGAATAAAGTAAATCCACTTTCTCTTTTCGTAAGAAAACTCTATAGCTAAAATGGCTAGAAATAACGTTTGAATTGAAAGACACTTTGAATATCCTGCACTTTGTCAGTATAACAATGTGGATCGGAGCTCTGTCAGAGTCCCAGCATCAGCATATTCCGTAGGCAGTGCAAAATATTTCTTTTGGCCAAAGTGTTTGGCATGGAGGAATAAGGCTGAGGGGTGGGTGGTTTAGCACCTCAGGTGGGATTTTTAAAGGGATTTTAACTTTTTGTGAGTGTGTTTTTAACATTGAAGCTGCCCTGAGCCTTATGGGAAGGACAGGTAGAAAATCAAATCAATAAATAAATAGATTCTGTAAGAGGGAATTTTGTTAGGTTTACCAAGTGTGCTTCTATTGATAATTACATGGCATCTGTATGGATGGCTAACCTACCTAGAGGGAAAACATTTGCTCTACATGAGGCCTTGGTTCAGGCCCTGTGGATTTTGTAATGTAAAAGAGAATTAGGGAAAACTGCTGCAAGTTTTGTAAGGTTTGCAAGGGGGAACTTCACTGTTGTTAATGTTTCACTCTTGTGTACCTGTGAAGGTACACAGAGATGTACTGCCCCCTACACATTTTCCAAAATTGAACAGTTTTAGTGAAAGAGTACCAGTTTATGGACTCAGCAGTTAATGCTGTCAAATTGTGGGAAACAGTCATGTTTTCACACTGGTATATTTCTGTTTCATCTACGAAGACAGCCAACAGGAATGAAAATTAATCCCAATGGTGGTGATGAGCCAGAAAAGAGGCCACCGCTTCACTGAGAATTACACTGAAACCAGTAAACACAATCAAAGGCTGCCCAAGAGCCCATCAAAGACAATCGGGCTGATCCCCATGGATCCTGCACACAGCTGCACAGGAACCACGCGCACACCCATTGCCAGCCCGCTTAGAAACCACACTCATGCACATACCAGTGGCGTAGCTACCTTGGCGCGGGGGGTGCATTTGCCCCCGGGCCCTGCCCGGGGGAGGGCATAGGCAGGGCCGACCCCCTTACCTGGAGCAGCGGTGGCGGCATCGGGAGGGGTGAGGGAGGCGGGAGGGCGGAGGAGCCAGTACCGGGAAAAGAGCCCGACAGATCTGCACCGGCTCTTTTCCCCTGCCCCCTCCTCCCCACTGCGTCTCCCTTGCCCTTCCTGCTGCCGCCACCGCCAGGTGAGAATGCAGTCTAAGTTTTTCTGCTGCCTCCCCTCCCTGGCTCCAGTCCCTATCCCTCACCTGCCTCTGCCTCCTAGTAGCTGCAGCAGCAGCAACAGGGACACAGATCCAGAAGATAAAGCTGTTTGTTTACAAACAGCTCCTGCCCATGTGCTGATCAGAAGGTTGCTACCTTCTAAAGAAAGTACTTCAAGATGGCTCCTAACATTTTCACAACTGGGTTGTGCATGCTCCCCCTATTCAAAGAATAGACCACATGATGGTCTCGAGCTCCTCTAATATAAAAAGCACTCTCCCCCTCAGAATGACAGTTCCTTCCAACCCTTTCTAGAAATATAAGAAAAAAATTCCATGCGAGGCTGGAAGGGTGGGTGTTGTGAGAATGTTCGAAGCCATCTCAAAGAACCTTGTTTACAAGGTAGCAACCTTCTGTTCTTCTTCGAGTGGATCCTCACATGCTATTTTTACATGGCTCCGCCAGGTGGGGAAAGTCCGTGGGCATACCAATGCATGGACAGGGCATGCACACACATCCCCACTCACCCCCCACTCATCCACACCCTCGGAGTAACCGCTGTTTCCCCTGGTTGCTCC